>JAMXBD010001043.1:0-512379 GCA_024138025.1 Combretum micranthum
CTATGCATGTTCCTATGCACAGATGCCTCTGTTGATGCTTGATGTGGTGGTGGGGTTGGTGTAGATGCCGGTGCTGTTGCTGGTGCTATCTCAGGTACAGGTGCTTGTGCTAGCATGTTTTGCCTAATCGCTTCTAACACGTGGGTCAGATGTCCTAACGTGGCATGTAAGTCCATCTGAGGTGCGGCGGCTCCTTGAACAGTAGGTTGATGTCATGCCCCAAAATAGGGCCTAGTAGTATCATTCTGTAGTCATCATACCACGTGTACACCCGTAATATGAGAACCATCTTGCAAGTCAGATATTACAAGACTCTATCTTATAATTGTTACATGTAATGTAGTCATACCAATATATTATATAAATACTAAGGATTCCGATTTTCCTTAGTTTGCCAGAACCGCAGAGAATCGGTATCCCCTACCAAATAATGAAATTGAGATCAAACCTATAAAATACAAGATCTTAATCAATTATACCATTTATCTAATTTGTTCTTAAAGACCAATATAATCTATGAAACTATCTTCAGCAAGGTCTTTTGATGTAGCACTCTTCACTCATGCTTAACCCAATCCCAGCTAACGTTATACCTGCACAAAGACTGTTGGGGGTGAGCGAACCACAGCTCAGTGAGATAACCTTCCCAAACCACGCATCAAACAATAACAAACAAGTATAATTACCAATCATATGCAATAACAATCAATCATATGTACATTACAAGCTTGGATGATCTAGAATCCAAAGCAGGATGGAGATTTACGCCCTCTCATCGGGGTTGAAGGATCACAATGTTATGGCCCACCTACCCAGGAGAGACTAAGCATACATGAATACATCAATACTCACTTTAATTATCTCTTTAAGTGAACCATATCTTAAATCTCTCATTTCCTGTTTTCTGCCTTAGAAACTCCACTAAGTGTTAGTCCTTTCAAAGCGATACCATAAGCAGCGTCCTTCATTTACCATGTAGTTCCTATGGTACCGACAGCTTAAAGGTAACCTTGCGTTGATCTAATAGCTTTTAGCCTAGGTCAACCAAGCATTATCAGAGGGCCGAAATACTAACACGTAGTAGGCTACCACTTGCTCAAATGCTATTTATGCAAATCGTGTAATGCATGATCATTTTCTTTTAGGGTCAAAAGCTTTTAGTCAGGTTTAAGGTGATCATACAATTATAGACAAACATCAACATGCTCCATACAATTGTTATCATACAATGACATTATTAATTATAATAAGTGTTTTGGCAATCCCACATACACCAAGCAGCATGCAATTTACCCAAACCCACATGCAATTCAGTTTGATATGTTATTATCAATGCAACTAACTACAAGCACAAACAATATGATAAGGTCAAAGTCCCCACCTGTGGTCCTCGCTATATCGCTGTAATAAGCTACTGGTAGTCCGAGAATCGATTTATATTCCTATGAAATGGAATAACATATATTTATTATTATACGATTATTCCTATAAGAGAAGTCTTCCTAAAATTAAGGGTGCTAACTTTAATCACCTAATTTTAAATTAAACTTAATTACTACGGTGTCTATTAATTTAATCGAATTCCTATGAATATCTAAATATTTTATATTTGATAAAGTTTCTATTATTTTTAAGGACTTTTTAAGGTTCTAACCTTTATAGTAAGAAATAATTATTTGTTATTTATTTTCATTTTGCTTCTCTTGATCTTTAATTGTTATCTATATTTTTATTTAAGGGGTTTAATTTTCTTTAAGTTCTATTGCCTTATATAGAAGATTTTTATTTATTAAACATTTATCTCTCAACCTTATCTGTCTTTATATTTAGTACTTTTATTTATTTAAGGACGTATTTTAGTATCTATACCCTAAAAAAATTATTTTAATAAAATTGTATGTTTTATGGAATTGGGATATATCAAATATGTACATTTACTGTGTTTAGTTATTTAAAAAGAAATCTTAAATTTTATTCTTAAATATTCTACAATATGGTATATCATCTTTAATTTGATTAGTTGTTAGAGTTTTATATTTATTTGATCTTATCATGGTTTTTATATTATTTTTAGTTAATGAAAAATAGTGACTATTCTTTATCTTCTATTGTTTAATTCTCGTAGAGTTCTTCTTAGTGTATATCATTTATTTATCTTGTAATTTTTAGAGATTATATTGCTCGTAAATTAAGCTTTTAAAATTTTTCCACTGTTGTATATTTTCTTTATATAAAACAAATTTTTATTATTTACCAAAATTTTATTCTCTATTTACGCAATATACAAAATTTAATATCAATGATATTAATAAAAATAGTAATACTAGTATCAAAGATAATGGTGTTTGTATTAGTTTTAATGTTACTACTAATAGTAAAAACAATTTTAATTACAAAAACAATTTAATAGTTTAGTAACAAAATCAATAATACTAATTTAGATAATAACAATGATCTTAATAATAATTTTAATATTACTACTAACAATATTAGTGATATTAGTAATAATATAAGCGATAATATTGGTTACGAAAATAAATTTTAATGATAAAGTCAATATCAAAATATTTATTTATTTATTTTTATATATCATTTCATTAATAACATAAGTAGTTCAAGTTATATTTCTATTATTTTTAGCTAAAACATATTATGGAATATTTATTATCATAATCATTTTATTTAGATTAATTAAATTAATTTATCAATTATTATTATTATTATATATATAATAGTTCTCGCCGAGGAGAACTTCATCCAGGGGACGTTAATTTTGGGGTATTTATTTATTTATTATTATTATTTTAAATTTAATTATTAATTTTATAATAAAAATTTGTACTAAATAAAATATTAATTTTTAGCACTTTTTATATTACTAAAACATATACTTATAATCTATATCTTACATAGCTCATACTAATAAAACTAATATTAAAAATTAATAAAAAAAATTATATATTTCAGAATTGATAAATAAAATATTATTAATTATTTATCTAACCAAAATAAATAAAATTATATTTTTCTACATTTTTAATAATACTAAAGTATCTACTTATACATATACTTAAATAACTATATTTTAATAAAAATAATTCCAAAAATTAAAAAAAATAATTTTCACTTTAGAAATAAATAAATATTATTTTAGTAAATTTTCAACCAACCAGAATTAATAAAATTATATTTTAAATTATTTTATTTTTTAATTTTCTGCAAAATTCGTGTTACTATTCACGTGAACAGTATCAGGATACTATTCATCATCTTCAACCTTGGTTCAAGTCCGATTTTGCACCATTTTACACGTCCAAATCCATTCTAATTCATTCCTAAGCATTTATACATGATATTTCTACACATATATCAACTCAAAACATCTAAATAACCCCATAATTCAAGGATTTCGAATTTGCATGGTGTATTAAGGTTTTTGAATTTACCTTGCTTGGAGCTTTATGTAACCATTTCTGGACTCTTCTTGGTGTTAGTTATGATCCTAATATCATCATAACATCATTTAGAACATTGTTTTAATACGGTTTTGATTTAAAACGAATTTAACGTACCGTAGCTTTTCTTGTCCCAAGTTTTAACTAAACTTTAATGGAGTTTGTTTGTGTGTGTGCTCAGGTGGTGCTGCATGTGTGTGTTTGAAGAGCTGTTGTGGGGAGTTTTTGGTTGCAAAATTATCCTCTTGTTTGTGTGTGTATTGTTGTGTATATATAAGAAAAGAGATGATGAGATGGCAGTGGTGAGTGAAATTTTTCCTCCGAATTTTCTGGTTTCATGCATGTGTTTATGTGTTGTTTTGATATTTTGATTGTGTATGTTTGTGCTGGTGGCATTTAGTTGGTGTGTGTGTGTAAATCATTGACAAACTTCATCAATTATTGAGCAAGTTGGGCACATATTACGGTTGGGGCATATCAAGAAAACTCTCTTTGTAATTTTGTGCACTTCCAACCGCAGTTTCTGGGAAAAGTAATATATATTGACTAGTTGATAATTATTTTAGGTTTAGGATATATATAAATAAAAAATAAAGATAAGATAATGAATTTACAACCGTATAAGGAGGAGTAAAAATATAAATTTGTGGAAAAAATAAATTTTGCGGGTTTAAGTGTACGTATATTAAATACTGATTTGGTAATATTTTTAGATGAGAAGTTCCATATTCGCGTTATTAAATATTTTGAACAATATAGTATATATAGAATTTCTATTAAAGATTTGCATATATGTGTTTGAATTTTTGCTTTTTGTTGGATCTTAACCGCGTCCAGAGGAGTTCAATTCCAACACTAGACATCATCATGGGTCGGTTCCGAACCGGGAACCGACCTGACCCGTCACCGGCTGTTCCTGAACCAGGAACCGGCCTGGCAATGGCGGGTGTGAACCAGTAAAGGACCCGTCGGTTCTGACGGGTCCTTACGGTTCTATCCCTAAAAACCGTATGACCCGGCGGTTTTAGAACCGTCGATTCAAGAACCGGCCGAACCGACGGTTCTACACCATAAAATTATAAAAAAAAAGTAAGAAAAAAAGAAAAGAAAATTATAAAAAATTGTAATTATAAAATAAATATTTAAAACTATTTTTGCATAAATAATAAAAAATTTATTTCCTATTCACAATATTTAATGTGTTATTATTAACAACATAAGTAATAATTACATTTGAAATTAATATTGTTAAATTTATGTAGACTTCTAATCAAAGTAGACTTTCTTTCTTAACAATGTGTGATTCATTTTTGTTATTGAGAATTATTTATATCTTTGAATATTTTCTAGTGTCACATTGCTAATATAACAACTAAAAAAGTGCAAGTGATTGTATATAAATAAATACATAATTATAAAATTTCTTTAACTAATATCATGAACAATTATTGTTAGGCTCAATGTTATTTTAAGTTAAAAATTTATTTTGTATTTTTAGTTAAATTAAGTAAATTATTTAATTGATTTTTTATTTTTTTCATGGTTCTCGGTTCCTCTAGAACCGGAACCGAACCGTGAGAACCGACGGTTCCTAAGAACCGGGAACCGGACGGACTCCCACGGGTCTGGTTCCGGTTCCACCACTTTTGGAACCGGGAACCGGCAGTTCGGGTCCGGTTCCAGACCCGAACCGGACCGTGACGATGTCTATCCAACACAAATGTAATACGTAATACGAAATAGACCAAAACAAGGAGAAAAAAATGTAAGTGAGTTAAGATGTATGAAAATATAAAAATAAAAAGAAGATGATAAATTTATAACCAATAAATATGTAAGGAGTGGGGAAAAATATAAATTGGTGAAAAAAAATTATTTTATGTATCTAAATGACACGTATGATAAATACTGATTTGATAATATTTTTGGATATAAATTTACATATTAATGATATTAAATATTCTGAATACGATAGTATATATAGAATCTTTAGTTTAATACTTTTACTTTTCTGTTTTTATACCTGCTATCGTAAATTATATTTTATTTGTTTACAAGTTTCGTTTCGTGGTATTTTGATAAATTAATAATTATATTGCCCTCAGTTTGACTTTATTATAAATTTTTAAGATTTGAAATTACATATGAAATCATTTCTATTTATAAATTTATTCTAGACTTTTTATTAGATTAGAAATTTAATTTTAATTTTATATTTGTTACTTAGCTCTTTTTACTAATTAAAAATTACTAGATTAGATCAAAATTTTAGTTTTTATAGATTCAGAATTATTTAACTTGAAGGTGTTAATATTTTTTTCTTTGTAACATTAAAACTTAAGTTATTAAATATGAAATAGTTTTTTTTTATCCTTTATTATGAACTTTTAAGGTCTTAGTGATAAAGATTCCTTATTCTAATTTGTTCATATTTAAAAATTTAAATCGCGAAAAAAAATTTTGGAATGATTTTTGTTACTCGTTTTAACCATTCTTTAAAAATTTATATTATATTTTTAGTATTTATTAAAACTAGATTATGAGAAATTAGGGGAATTACAGTTGATCTGCTTCAACGTCTGGTTGGTTAGAGGTGCTTTGTTCCTCTCTTCATCTACTTCTATTTCGGCTATTTTAAACTTTTCTAAGTTAGGTTTTATGAAGTTTGGATAACTTAATTAAATTTTTGCCGAAAACACTACAAAAATTTTGATATTGGGTGACGTTTGCAAAATTTGCAAACGTCGCCCATTTTTATAACTTAAGTTCATCAATTAAAGAATACTATTAGTTACGTTTAGGAAAAATTCATTTAATTTGCAACCCTTCTTCTATATTAGCCGTAGTAATTCCTAAAAAAAAATGGTCCCGCCATTTTGAGTAACAGTGGATCAAAATAAAAAACTAAAAAGGCAAAAAGAAACGCCTGGCCTGTACTAAACATTACGTTTCACATATGCTCTGGATCTAAGTCCAAACGCTCTCACACTGACACTCATCGGACTTTCACGCTACTGCCACCTCCAATGAATCTCCACCGTACTGCTGCCACCTTCGACGGACCACTTGAGACGTAGTGATCTCTCCATTCCACTCCGATCGACGTGTTCACAGACGTTCCCATTCCTTCACGGGAAGTTTAGTGCAGAAAACTTCTTCGGATCCTTCGACAACATAGACCTTTCACCAGTGGAAACACATAATCTAGGTTTTGCATGCGTTTTTTAACTTTGATTAAGTTGTTCGTACAGTTTTTTGGTTCGACTGTGTAAAGACCGTACTATGATTAGGGTTATGATTAATTTTTTTCCATATGATTTGGGATTTTATTCACATTTTTGTAAAATCTACCCACCCACTATCATTTTTTCATCCCTTCTTAACGAAAAATCAAAAATATTTACTCCTGTTCTTCCCAACTTTCAGTCTTGAACTCAAATTTTTTAGCTGTCTCTAGCGTGAGTTGCTCTTGATCTATAGATCTAGTTTCAATCCTTAATGGGTAAGGTAGTTATCCTTGAGTTTAAGCATGTTATCAGTACTGGATGTGTACCCATATGAGATTTATTTATTTGGCATAATATCGATTCCTTTCTTGAGTATTAATGTAGAGAATTCATCGGTTGTCGTTGTATTTCTAGTGGGTATGTGACTTTAGTGGTTTTTTTTTAATTATTTTTTTCCCTTGGTTTGTAGTTGATCGAGTATGAATGCTAGGGTTATGGTCACAACTTTGTGAAGAATCTCATTTTTAAAAAATGTCAATGCGATTTTTCATTTTCAATCTTGTGCATGCATTCATTCACGTTGTTCTTATTTTTATTTTAATGTTTCAAATCTCTATTTTTGTTGCTCAACCTATCCTCTGTGATGGAATGGTGAATAATTGTTCCAGAGTTTGTTCATATTACCCAAATTTTGTTTTTTTTTTTAATTAGTTTTTCCTCAACTTGGAGCATGCAAAAGGCCATGTTTAAGGATTGTAAATGTGGTTACACTGTTTATGTTGCATTTTATATCAAAATTTTATTTGGTATAAAAATCTTAAAGTCTATTAGATTTTCTATATAACCAATTGTTTTTTTTCCCCTGTCATCCCATCTTTCAGTTGGATCATTCGTGTATAAGTCATGCTGGGATATTAGGTCATTGCATAATTTGCTACTCCTAACCATTCTGGCAAGTTTTGGCTCACTAAGTTAGTCTAGTTTAGTTTTAGATCATCCAAATACCCTTTTGTTTAATGCACTAGCTTTACAATAATAAAACTCACATATGGAGAAAATGCATTAGAAGTAGCATTTTATAAAGCAGTTTTTCGCTCGAAAAATAGAAGGAAATATCTTTTTATACCAGCTTACAAGATGAGACAACATCCATGCTTGATTTTGTATTTCTATATTTGAGTTGATTCTTTGGCTTAGTGGCATGAATTGCATGATGCATGAAACTTTGCTGATCAGCATTTTAATGAGAATTATGGACACAATAAAAATAAAATTGTCCATGCAATGGCTTGTGAGAATAAAAGAATCTTTTGCATTTAAATGAATAAAATGATTAATCATATAGGATATTCTAAGATTATTGACAAAGCTTTGTAAACAATTTTGTTTTATCAGTCCTTACATCGTAGCAATTTTTTTTATTTCTTTAAAAAGAGTTTGTTCATATTACCCAAATTTTGTTATTTTAGCCATAGAGGATAAAAAGCAATGAGTAATGGGGCATGTGCTTGAATTGCAACTGGTCGTATTCTTGTTAGCTACATGTATAAACAATCCGAGTTCATTCATTTGGCGACTATTAAAAAGCTGTGTCCTAAATGAAAACAGTAGACTAAAGTCACTTTTCTTTGATGTTACAGTTGTAAATTTTTGTAAAATAGATAGATTGTTTTTCCTTTAATAGTCAAACCACAATTCTGTTCGTTTGTATTTAATCAGATTGTTCTAGAACATGGTATCATCCTAATGATGTTGTGTAGTTACGTGACTTCTTGATAGGGGACTAGTATGCTTGTTAAGAAACCTTTAGGAGTTCTGGAGGAGATTTATACAATCCATGCCATCATCTATTGTTGAAAATTTTATCTATGACTCACATAATGTTCTTACAATAGGTGTGAATCAATGCTGTTGAATGTCCTTCTTCAATGTCTCATAAGCATATCTTATGAACTTAAGAGTGCTATTTTAGTCAGAAAAAAATCGTGAATACCAAGTTAATTAAACTTTATGGTTAAACTATGGTGAATGGCTAACAAGTTAATGGTGTTAGGCTTAAGTATAATTATCAAGCCAGTGAGGCAAGGGTAAGATCGTCTTCACCGCTCTCTGCAACACCAATGCCTCCACTTGGAGTAGCAAGGTATTTTTTTTCCTTGTTTTTGAATCTGAAATGGTTTATCTATTTTCTTAAGTGTTAGCTAAGAACCGATTCTGGAAAATTCAGGAGAGTCTGGGGAAGCATGTAATACAACTAATGCCATGAAGTCTTGTGGATGTAAGCTTGATCTCTTTTCTATAATGCTTTGATTCATCTTCTTTGTAGAGCAAATTAATGGTGATTGGTTTTATGCTTTATTTATTTTTTTTTTTTTGAAGAAATGATGAAACATAAAGTATATAATTGCATTCAAATATGATTCTTAGATAATCCAATGCCTTCACTTGATCCACACTCAGTATTCTTTTTTCCTTACTAGCATGCCGTGATTCCTCTACATAACCTTCCTCATCTAAACCTCCAACATGGTCTAAAATTCTCTGTTGTAGATGTGGTTGCTTGTTTCTAGGACTGTGCTCCTCTATCACATCCATGAAATGAAAAAAAAATGAAGAGAGAAATTAGATCCGATAATAATAACTATTACTGGGAATAGGGTTATTGAATCTAGCACTTTGGTTACTATCAATCGGTTTCTTTGTTTAGGGAAGAAAAGTACTAATAGTTTATTATTTCGAGTTAAACAACAAGAGAATATTTCTAGTATTGGGTGATTATGAGAAAAAAAGTCAGTCCATAAATGATAACGAAGGGTAGAAGCAAAGCACATGGGTGTCTCATGATGAATCATGTGTTGGTGTCACGCCCCGAAGGGTACCTAAACGTGGCAGTCCGCCACACATAATCAAGGCTTAAGAATGGCTACCTTAGTCATGAAAGCCTTAGTATTATATGTAAGGCGTCTAACACGGTAATAGGAGACGCTTTTGGGAAGCATAGTTTAAGCAAGTAAAGTTAAACATACAAGAATTCAGAAATAAATATATCATATCATATAACTAAAGGTCTGATACATAAATTCTTAGGGGCATACCCCCGCTAATCCAAGGATCGAGATAACTTCATAATAACCAAAATTAAAGATTTCAAAGGAAGTCTAATCTAAGTCTTCGAGTAGATTTCCTCCAAAAGCTTCAACATAAAATGTATACGGATACGGGATGGCCTCGGGCTCAAAAATAGGTGTTCCTGAGAATACAAATATCTATAGGGGTGTAAGCTTATGGGCTTAGTGAGTAAATCCCAAAATTCATACTCAAATAAAATTTATCAATCAAGTTTATTATTCAAACATATGAAATGCAACAACCACGTGAGCATACAAGACATATGACTTTCCGGGAATCATATGTTGAATGAATTTACGCCCTTCATTCGGGGTTGGGGATTCAGGCCAATTACAGCCACAACTTTTAAAAACTTTTATAGATCTTACCGGCTCCTATACGCCATCAAAAACTTGTAGTTATTACAGGCTCCTACTAGCCATCAAAAACTTGTAGTTTATTACAGGCTCCTACTAGCCATCAATTTAAGTAGTTCTTACCGGCTCCTACTCGCCACTTACATGATATACCGGTTATGTCTACCACCACTATTATACACTTGTCCCACCAATTGTATAGTAGCGAATGCAATGTGACTCAACATATGAAGTGCATGAATAATTTCTTTAATTAAAGTCTAGTAGTTACATTTAACTTCTTTCAAGTGATCAACCAATTTCAAACAATTCAAGATATAATGTACATACAACTTTATTACAAACAAATTGAGTTTCGATATACTTAGTATTCCTTCAACATATTATCATACACTTCTTTTGAGTTTGCTTAGATTCTAGTGCAACTAATTTTACAAGCACAAGCAAGAGTATGAAAAATAACGGGAAGTAACTCACTCGGCCATGGTGACACCTTTCTTGAATTGGATGGGTCGTTCGGAAATTCCACTTAATCGTAGTAATCCTCGGGATACGAACAATCCTCCTCGTGATTATCTAATTCAAGAAGAATACCCAAAATGAGTATTTCATGAAATTCTATCTTGAAAATTCTAATCTTTTCTTAAAAATCGTAGTAAAATCGTATAAAGGGAAATTCCAACTTAAAATGGCCATAACTTGCTCATTTTAACTCGGAATTTCGCGTATAATATACCGTTTTCTACCTACTCGAAACGATCTACGCATTTCTAAGCTTATTTCCATAAAACTAAGTCGTTTGGGTTCCGAAAAGGTAGCGATCAGATTTGCCACGAATTTGTAAACACTTGTTTTCCTTTTTGTAAACAAAGCTCATTTTGAAAAGATAACATTTCAATTATTTTGTAAACTTTTGAAAGGTATATATATATTTAATGACTCATAACAAATGTATGAAGTAAATGAAGTTGTCTCAACTTAAAATAAGGTTTTAAAAGTCTTTGAATTTGAGATTCTATTTTACTTTTGAAAGATCTTTTGGTCATTAAGATAAAGATTTTATTTCTAAATGAAATCTCTTGTAATTACTTTAATTTCCTAAAGTGTGGTTTTGTTTTCTAAACTTGGATTTCAAAAGTAGCAAAATGATATTTTATTTCTTGTAATGTTTCAAAAGAATTTCTACTTCTTGATAAAAGATAAGTTTTCATAAAACCTTTTGTTTATGTAAGAAAATCATTCCTATGCATGTTCATGAGTTTTTAGAAATCCGTTTCCCATATTTATTTCTTTAGAAAGAATCTTTAATTCAAGAAAACATTTTCTCATTTGTTTTTGTTGAGACAAAAACATTATGTTCATGCATGAATATGAATCAAAACTATAGAAATACAAAGGAACATAATAACTTGAAAGCTTAAATAATAAAGTAAATCAAGTATTGGGACCTTAGCTTTATCAAGGTACCCCGGGACTAAGAAAAGACTAGTCCCGAAAAAGAAAAGAATTGTTTTGACTTGATGAGGACAAGTCTAAGACTAGAATGACTAGTCTTAAAATCAACTTGAATTTAAATAAATTGCATGAATAAATAAATTGCATGAAAGGTAAATAAATTGCAAGGCATGAGCTTATATGCTCTAAATATATATATAGTTATATAGATATATTAGATAGTATAAACATAAAGGAAATATAAAGAAACATAAAGGAACATAATAGAGAACATAAATGATCATGAGATTGATTATGAACAAAAACAAAGTATGAACTAATGTTGCTTTCTTAACCTTCATGGTTTTAGAAAACACACACTAAGCTCATACTAAGTAAATGAACATGAAGAAATCTTGAGAAATTTCTTACCTAAAGAAGCTAAACTTAAGAGGACTTCTTGAAGAACTCTTGAGAGAATTTGAGAGAGATTTTGAGAGTAACTTTAGAGAGAAGAAGTGTGAAAGAAGTGAAGGTATGAAGGGGTATTTATAGGAAAATGTGGGAGATAATTGTGTTAATTAAATAAATTGAAAACAAAATTGGGCATGAGGAGAGGGCCGGCGCCATTTTAGCATGGGGAAGAAAAAATTATTTTTTGTCTTTTGATTAATTAAAAGTAAGAAATGAAAGATGTGAAATTGTATTGGAAATGAAAAATGTAAGAAATAGGTGTATGGTTTGTAAGAGTAGGTTGTAAGAAAAAGTAGAGATAGATGAATAGTGTAGAATAGTAGAAAATAGTGTAATGTAAAAGTAGACATGACAATTTAATACCGGTAGTAAGAAAATACGAGTATAAAAGCGATATCTGATATTTTTAGTTATCGAAAAATTACGAAATTGATATTTTTGGAAATCTTATATTTTTACGAGTCTAACGGTGTATTCGGAATATTTTTCCTATTCCGGGCTTCCGGACACATTTTTCAAGAACTGTGTCCGTTCGGGTTCGAAGGACATCCGAATTTCGCGAAACTGAAACTTTTATAAAACCTATGGTTATTACGAACTATTCGAGCTAATTTTTCCAACTTCGTTTTCTATGACTTGAGAAAACGGCAATGCCGGAGTTAAACGGTTACGGTAAACTAGGGTTTTGTTTGACCTAAGAATCCGTTTGACTTCCGTTTAGGGTTTAGGTCTTTATTTGTGGATCGAAAATTTCGGGGATTTACAACCTACCCCCCTTAAAGAAAGTTTTGTCCTCAAAACTTGAAATTTGCAACTTGAAATTCGTACCTGATTCTTCAAAGAGATTTGGATATTTCTTTCGGATTTCATCCTCGGCTTCCCAAGTAGCCTCTTCTCGTGAATGATTCCTCCACAACCTTGACATATCGGATTTCCTTGTTTCTCAGCTTTTGAACCTTTTGATCCAAATTTGAACTGGGTGCTCCTCATAAGTCAAGTTCTCTTTTAGCCTGACTGGTTCAAGTTCCATAATCCGATCAGGGTCGGGGATATGCTTGAGCACTGAGACATGGAAGACATTATGTACTCCCGACAGGTTTGGTGGTAGCCAAGCGATAAGCCAAATCTCCTACCCGTTCGAGGATTTCGAAAGGTCCGATATACCTTGGGCTTAGCTTCCTCGAGCCGTACACGATGGATACTCTTTATTGGATTCACTTTCAGATACACATGATCTCCAACGTTAAACTCAAGGATCCGTCGTTTTTGATCCGCCCAACTTTTCTGTCTATCTTGGGCCTCTTTCATCCTTTGTTGAATAATCCTGACTTTATCTGAGGCGTCTTGGATGAGATCTGGTCCAATTGTTAATTTTCCACATCATCCCAAAATAGAGGCGATCTACACCTTCTTCCGTATAAAGCTTCGTATGGTGGCATCTTGATTGTTGAATGATAGCTGTTGTTGTAAGCAAACTCTACCAAAGGTAGGTGTACTTCCCAGCTTCCCTTGAATTCCATAACACAAGCTCTTAACATGTCTTCCAAAGTCTGGATAGTCCGCTCTGATTGTCCATCAGTTTGTGGATGATAAGCTGTGCTGAACTGTAACTTGGTCCCCATACATTTCTGAAGGCTTGTCCAAATTTTGACACGAATCGAGGATCTCGATCCGATACAATCCCTGCTGGAACTCCATGCAGTCTCACAATCTCCCTTACATATAGCCGGGCCAACTTTTCCATTGAGTAGGTCATGTTGATGGGGATGAAGTGTGCTGACTTGGTAAGTCGATCCACAATTACCCATATGGCATCATATCCGGCTGATGTTCGGGGCAATCCACATACGAAATCCATGGTAATTTGGTCCCATTTCCATTCTGGTATGGCCAATGGTTTCAAAAGTCCTCCTGGCCTTTGGTGTTCAATCTTTACTTGTTGACATATGGGACATTTCATCACGAATTCGCTACATCCTTTTCATTCCATTCCACCAAAAGCGACTTTTAAGGTCTTGGTACATCTTGGTACCACCGGGGTGCATGGTATATCCTGAGTTATGCGCCTCATCCATTATTTCCTTTTTCATCTCCTCATCATTGGTACACATAATCTTCCATTCATTCTTACTACATCTTCCTCATCTATCTCAAAATCGTCATACCTTCCTCCTTGTATCTCACTTTTCAACTTTTGTATGACTTCATCATATCGTTGAGATTCTTTGATTCTATCGATCAGGGTTGGCTCCATTACCAAATGGGAAATTTCCATTTCCGCACTTTGCCCCACAAATTCGATGCTCATCTCTCGAATTCCTTTATAGTTCTTTTTGAGTTGTGAGCATGGCTGCACTTCTCCATGGTTCTTTCGACTCAAAGCGTCTGCTACCGCATTCACTCTTCCAGGGCAATAATTTATTCCAAGATCATAGTCTTTGATCAACTCCAACCATCTCCTTTGCCTCATATTCAATTCCTTTTGTGTGAATAGGTACTTGAGGCTCTTATGGTCCGTATAAATCTCGCATCTTTGTCCATATAGATAGTGCCTCCAAAGCTTGAGAGCGAAGACAACTGCGGCTAACTCAAGATCATGCGTCGGGTAATTTTGTTCATGCGGCCTCAACTGCCGTGAAGCATAAGCAATCACCTTCCCTTCTTGCATAAGCACACATCCTAAGCCATTTCTTGACGCATCACTATGGACGGTATATGGCTTTTCTGGGTCGGGTAAGGTTAAAATTGGAGCAGATACCAATCGTTGCTTTAACTCCTGGAAACTTTGTTCTCTTTTCTCATTCCAAATGAATCTTTCATTCTTCTGGGTCAACTGAGTTAGCGGCTTAGCTATTTTTGAGAAGTCTTGTACAAACTTCCTGTAATAGCCAGCTAATCCAAGAAAACTTCTAATCTCAGTCACCGTCCTTGGTTGTTTCCATTCCATTACGGCCTTAATCTTTTCGGGATCTACGATATTCCTTTCCCTGAGATAACATGTCCTAGAAAAGATATTTGATCCAACCAAAAGTCACACTTGGATAATTTGGCATATAACTTGTGCTCCCTTAAGGTTTGTAATGCCATTCTCAGATGTTCTTTGTGTTGCTCCCGAGTTTTAGAATAAACCAAAATATCATCAATGAAGACAATCACGCATTTATCCAAGAGCGGTTTATACACCCGATTCATCAAGTCCATGAAAGCAGCTGGTGCATTTGTCAATCCAAATGGCATGACCATGAACTCATAGTGTCCATACCGAGTTCTAAAAGCGGTCTTGACACATCTTCTGGTTTTATCCTCAGCTGGTGGTATCCAGATCTCAAATCAATGCGTGAGAATACACTTGCTCCTTGTAGTTGGTCAAAGAGATCGTCAATCCTTGGCAATGGATACCTATTCTTGATGGTGACCTTATTGAGTTCTCGATAGTCAATGCACAGCCTCATCGATCCATCTTTCTTCTTCACGAATAATACCGGAGCTCCCCAAGGCGAGACACTTGGTCTAATAAATCCTTGGTCAAGCAATTCTTGTAATTGCTTCTTGAGTTCCTTGAGCTCAATAGGTGCCATTCGGTAGGGCCTTGGATATAGGTTCTGTTTTGGCATCAAATCGATCTCAAAATCGATTTCTCGTTTTGGGGGTAACCCAGGCAATTCTTCTGGAAAAACATCAGAGAATTCATTAACGATGGGGATGTCGTCAATGTTGGGTCTTTCCTTATCTTCCTCCGTACTTCCCACATAACTTTCCATTCCTTCTTCAACTTCTTCAATTAGCTCAAACGAGCTTAACTCCAAACTTTTTGCGGATTCTCCCAAAAACGTAGCTTTCTTTCCATCTTGTCTCATGAATTCCACCCTTTTATTTCTACAATCTACCTTTGCTTCCACCATGGACAACCAACTCATTCCGAGAATCACTTCGTACTTGCTAATTTCTATTACTATAAGATCGGTAGTTGCTTCATGGCCTTGTATCTTCATGGGGCAATTCCTTATTACTTCTTTGGTAGTCACCACACTACCGGTGGGGGTTTTTATACGAAAACTTGTTGTGATTGTGGTGATGGGTAAACCGGTCTTCAAGGCTACACTAGTGGCAATAAAGGAATGTGTTGCGCCGGTATCGAAGAGGGTATAAGCGGTTAGGTCCCTATTTGTATGGTTCCTGCGTTCAAGACGCGTGTTACTAGTCTTATTGTCTTTAAAAAGGTTTCCTAAACATCTATTAGCTCCAACATACATCATAACTTGATACTCAACAGATATTAAAACAGACATATATTTTAAAGGTTGAGGCTAACCTGTAACCAAGTTATAGTCGTACTCCTCTCCATGGTCCAGGGCAGCCAATTCTAATCCTTCTTCGGCATCCTCCTCGCAGACCCATTGCCCTTCAAGGTTATAAATTCTCAGCCCATGCATAGATGATGCCGAGCGACTTCCGCTTCCATTCCCACTCCTTGTCGGGGCAAGTCCTCCGAGGATCCAACAGGTCGGTTTGCTGGAGATTCCTTTGGGGACACTCATTAGCAAAATGTCCCAATTGCTTACATACGAAACAAGTCGTAGAAGCTTTCTTTGGGCAGTCCGGAATCTTATGGCTCGGGTCACCACAGAAATAACACTTGTTCTGGAGAAGGGGGCATCTCTTCGGGTAATGCGCTCCTTTGCATTTCCAACAATTTGCTGTTATCTTGGAATTATCTTTCTGTCCACTAAAATTTCCCTTAAAGTTGCTAATTGGTTTAAACCTTTTGGAAGGGAAATTGGAGCCTGTTCCTGGTTGAAATCTCCTGCCAAAACCTGCACTTTCTTCTCAAAGGTCCCTGCTTTCCTTTTCTTGGCCCCTTCAACAATTCTGGCTCTTTCAACCAGTTCTCTGAAGGTGCGAATGTCAAACTCTTCCAATCGCATCCTTAAGTCTCATCTAACCCGTTCAGGAACACTTGTCGTTTCAGCTCCTCACTATATTATAAGAATCCGGAGCATACTGCAAGAGTCGGCTAAATTCCGTCTCATATTGTTCTATGGTCTTTCCTCTCTGGGATATGTGCAAGAAATCCGCACTATACCTTACTCTTAGACTTCCAGGGAAATAATTTTCCAGAAACTCATTCCGAAACATCTCCCAGGTGATAGGCGGCGGCAATTCCCTACTCTTGGACTCCCACCAGATGCGGGCGTTGAACCTCAACATATACGTACCATAGCTTATTCGAAGATGATAAGGAACTTCATAAGCGGCAAAAGATCGTTCTATCGCGAGCCAATCTTCTGCTTCGTCTGGTTTCCAAAAGCTCCGTCAAAGTAACGGTTACTTTTGATAAAATCTGGGAGTGAAGTTCTGTATGGTCGAGGTGGTGGCGGAGGCGGCAGGGGCTGTATGTGATTGAGCATCAGGTGCTGCTGGTCCATGCACAGATGCTTGGGGTGCTTGCTGGGGTGGTGCTTGTGCTGGTGCCGGAGGTGGCACATTCCTTTGTTGTGAACTAACACATTAAGAAGCTGTGTTAATTGACCCAGAGTGGCTTGGAGATTGCCTGCTGGTCTGGGGCAGGAGCCACAGGGGGTACTTCTGGTTGATTAACTTCTTCAGGCGGGTTATTTGATGCCTGCCTCATCCTCGGTCGTCCTCTCCTAGGTCGGCTGTTTTAATTGTTTACGTAAATACTAGATTATTAAGGCTTTTGCATACTAAGTTACGGAAATTGCGGAAGCTTTTAAGAAATAAACATATGAAGGGAAATATCACATAAGAGAAATTTAATAACTAAATCAAGAGAGGAAATTTGTTTAAACCAAATATTTAAAAAAAGCATAGAAGGGAATAAAATCTTATAATGAAATCAAGGTAAAAGAAATTCAAAATACAACAAATATTAAACACTTTTTCGAAAACATAATTTTAAACTACCAATCAATCCTATATCCTTAAGTCGTTCTGGTTACAGAAATTCTTGTTGAACACCTGGAATTGCTCATACAGATCCTTCCTTCTTTCTCGGTCAAGCTTCTCACGCGAGATCGTCTTCGATTCGGGGTATACTCCTCAGGCCATTCGAAATCTTGACTGGCTTTATGATAGTTGGAAACATCCTTATCTCGTCCATGATCTGCTGGCTCACCGAGGGCATAGCTAATAATCGTCCTATGGAATTCCAAGCTCGAAAATCGGAAAAACTAAACGTCTATTATTTCGGAAAGAAGAATGTAACTTTTTGGAGCATAGGGTGTGGTTGTAATGGTACGTAAAACATTCTACATCGTAGGAAACTTCTAAGTCTATCTAATAGGGAAAACTCCTTACATAGGCTTTACTCTTAATCGGTAATCCACAGGGTTTCATCATATCTTAAATTCAAACATTAGGTCTTAATTCCAACTTCTCCAAGAATAACTACAAAGGATAAGGAAGGTTATTAATTCTCCTTTTTGAGAATTTCTAAACTTGTCTAATCTTATCTAAGTCCTTTTGTAAACATATCTATCTCTTTTTCTATTCTAGATTTATTCCTATTACCTTTATTTCTATAAACTTGTTGCTCTGATACCAACTTAAACTGTCACGCCCCGAAGGGTACCCTAAACGTGGCAGTCCGCCACATATAATATCAAGGCTTAAGAATGGCTACCTTAGTCATGCGAAAGCCTTAGTATTATATGTAAGGCGTCTAACACGGTAATAGGAGACGCTTTTGGGAAGCATAGTTTAAGCAAGTAAAGTTAAACATACAAGAATTCAGAAATAAATATATCATATCATAAATAACCAAAGGTCTGATACATAAATTCTTAGGGGCATACCCCCGCTAAACCAAGGATCGATATAACTTCATAATAACCAAAATTAAAGATTTCAAAGGAAGTCTAATCTAAGTCTTCGAGTAGATTTCCTCCAAAAGCTTCAACATAAAATGTATACGGATGCGGGATGGCCTCGGGCTCAAAAATAGGTGTTCCTGAGAATACAAATATCTATAGGGGTGTAAGCTTATGGGCTTAGTGAGTAAATCCCAAAATTCATACTCAAATAAAATTTACAATCAAGTTTATTATTCAAACATATGAAATGCAACAACCACGTGAGCATACAAGACATATGACTTTCCGGGAATCATATGTTGAATGAATTTACGCCCTTCATTCGGGGTTGGGTATTCAGGCCAATTACAGCCACAACTTTTAAAAACACTTTTATAGATCTTACCGGCTCCTATACGCCATCAAAAATTGTAGTTTATTACAGGCTCCTACTAGCCATCAAAAACTTGTAGTTTATTACAGGCTCCTACTAGCCATCACTTTTGTAGTTCTTACCGGCTCCTACTCGCCACTTACATGATATACCGGTTCTGTCTACCACCACTATACACTTGTCCCACCAATTGTATAGTAGCGAATGCAATGTGACTCAACATATGAAGTGCATGAATAATTTCTTTAATTAAAGTCTAGTAGTTAATTTTAACTTCTTTCAAGTGATCAACCAATTTCAAACAATTCAAGATAATAATGTACATACCACTTTATTACAAACAAATTGAGTTTCGATATTCTTAGCATTCCTTCAACATGTTATCATACACTTCTTTTTGAGTTTGCATAGATTCTAGTGCAACTAATTTTACAAGCACAAGCAAGAGTATGAAAAATCAACGGGAAGTAACTCACTCGGCCATGGTGACACCTTTCTTGATTTGGATGGGTCGTTCGGAAATTCCTCTTAATCGTAGTAATCCTCGGGATACGAACACTCCTCCTCGGATTATCTAATCAAGAAGAATACCCGAAATGAGTATTTCGTGAATCTCCTCTTCTTGAAAATTCTAAACTTTACTTAAAATCGTAGAAAATCGTATAAGGGAAATTCCAATTTAAAATGGCCATAACTTGCTCGTTTTAACTCGGAATTTCGCGTATAATATGTCGTTTTCTACCTACTCGAAAAGATCTACGCATTTCTAAACTTATTTTTATAAAACTAAGTTTTTTGGTTCCGAAAAGATAGCGACCAGATTTGCCACGAATTTGTAAACACTTGTTTTCCTTTTTGTAAACAAAGCTCATTTTGAAAGGATAACATTTCAATTATTTTGTAAACTTTTGAAAGGTATAATATATTTGTAATGACTCATAACATATGTATGAAGTAAATGAAGTTGTCTCAACTTAAAAGTAAGGTTTTAAAAGTCTTTGAATTTGAGATTCCATTTTACTTTTGAAAGATCTTTTGGTCATTAAATAAAGATTTTTATTTCTAAATGAAATCTTCTTGTAATAACTTTAATTTCTCAAAGTGGGGTTTTGTTTTCTAAACTTGAATTTCAAAAGTAGCAAAATGATATTTTATTTCTTGTAATATTTCAAAGAATTTCTACTTCTTGATAAGAGATAAGTTTTCATAAACCTTTTGTTTATGTAAGAAAATCATTCCTATGAGTTTTTAGAAACCGTTTCCCATATTTATTTCTTTAGAAAGAATCTTTAATTCAAGAAAACATTTTCTCATTTGTTTTTGTTGAGACAAAAACATTATGTTCATGCATGAATATGAATCAAAACTATAGAAATACAAAGGAACATAATAACTTGAAGCTTAAATAATAAATCAAGTATTGGGACCTTAGCTTTATCAAGGTACCCCAGGACTAAGAAAAGACTAGTCCCGAAAAGAAAAGAAATTGTTTTGACTTGATGAGGACAAGTCTAAGACTAGAATGACTAGTCTTAAAATCAACTTGAATTTAAATAAATTGCATGAAAGGCATGAAATAATTGCAAGGCTATGAGCTTATATGCTCTAAATAGTATATATAGTTATATGATATATTAGATAGTAAAAACATAAAGGAAATATAAAGGAAAACATAAAGGAACATAATAGAGACATAAAGATCATGGAGATTGATATGAACAAAAACAAAGTATGAACTAATGTTGCTTTCTTAACCTTCATGGTTTTAGAAAACACACTAAGCTCATACTAAGTAATGAACATGAAGAATTCTTGAGAATTTCTTACCTAAAGGAAACTAAACTAAGAGGACTTTCTTGAAGAACTCTTGAGAGATTTGGAGAGATTTTAGTATATAACTTTAGAGAAGAAGTGTGAAAGAAGTGAAGGTATGAAGGGGTATTTATAGAAAATGTGGGAGATTATTTGTGTTAATTAAATTAAAAAAAACAAATTGATGGGGATGAGAGATGGCCGCGCCATTTTGATGCATGGGAGAAGAAAAAATTGATTTTTGTCTTTTGATTAATTAAAGTAAGAAATGAAAGATGTGAAGTTGTATTGGAAATGAAAAATGTAAGAAATAGGTATATGGTTTGTAAGAGTAGGTTGTAAGAAAAAGTAGAGATAGATGAATAGTGTAGAATAGTAGAAAATAGTGTAATGTAAAAGTAGACATGACAATTTAATACCGGTAGTAAGAAAATACGAGTATAAAGGCGATATCTGATATTTTTAGTTATCGAAAAATTACGAAATTGATATTTTTGGAAATCTTATATTTTTACGAGTCTAACGGTGCATTCGGAATATTTTTCCTATTCCGGGCTTCCGGACACATTTTTCAAGAACTGTGTCCGTTCGGGTTCGACGGACATCCGAATTTCGCGAAACTGAAACTTTTATAAAACCTATGGTTATTACGAACTATTCGAGCTAATTTTTCCAACTTCGTTTTCTATGACTTGAGAAGACGGCAATGCCGGAGTTAAACGGTTACGGTAAACTAGGGTTTTGTTTGACCTAAGGATCCGTTTGACTTCCGTTTAGGGTTTAGGTCTTTATTTGTGGATCGAAAATTTCGGGGATTTACAGTTGGTGTTGTGAATATATGTCGTGTGTTTGTGGATGTGAGATTCCTAGTAATTGCCCAATCATGCATGATCATCTTTCTATTTGAGCACACACAATTGTAGGGTTTTCTCTGCATTGGTATTGTATTAAGGTATGGTTTTATGTTATTTATTCTAATCAAGTATTGGATTGTTTTTATGCACCCTATGTCTTCTTCTTCTTCCCTGAGAACCAACCATCCACTTGGTTTTTTTTTTTTTAGTTTCTTAATTTGTAATGCTTTTGCCTCAAACTGTATTTTGATTAGACATTTCTGATTAAGCAAACCGTCTGACATCATCCATTCATTGTTTATATTCAGCTTATGTTGTATGCATCTACATGCATGCCATTTTGACGTTTTCTGTTTTGAGAAGAAAGAGGTGAATGTCTATTTGGTTTATAGGTCTAGAGTTTCTGTGTGTTACAACCATATTCACAGGTCTTTCCACTATGATGGTCATCATGCATTGCCTATTTTGATGCTATGGGTTAAATTCTGTTTTAAACAACCATTTGGGGGGGGGGGAGGGGGCGCGCTGAGTGCTATGAATATTTGACATATTATAAGATAAATGCTTTGGTCTACGAAAGAATCTAACATCATGTCTATTCTGGGTGTATATTTCCCTTTCACACTATCAATATCCATTGAGGTCTTTTTAGGCCTGAATAAGTTGTGCTATATTCTTAATTGGAGCTCTAAGTGACCATAGTGTCAATAGCAATCTTTATATTTGTCAATGGGGGGAAGATTCTTTTTTGGAATGGGCATGAGAGGATCATGGTTCATTTCCTGTCTTTATCATGCCTACACAGCCACAACTAAGCTACAGGGGTTAATGTGCAATTTTAATGTTACATTTAGTTGTTACTCTAAACAGTTGATATTTGGTTGTTTATTGATTTATGAGCTTATAAGTTAAGTCCTGTTTCAATTTTATTTCATTCTCTTCTGTTTTGTGCAAAGGAGGCAGGTTTTAGTCTCTCACATTCACTAGCAATATGTATTTTCATACATCAAAGGACGATAATGTCCAAGTAAAATCCGATTGTAATTTACACCTAACTAATGCTTTGGGAATGCTATATTGTCAGATTCTCATTTTGCTCTTGAAGGTGGCTTTTGGTTTGAAACGTTTGGAGATACTGGATAACATTTGTGTGTGCGTGCGCATATAGGATGGGCTTTTTAGTACTGTTGTTATTATTTATGGATTATTTGTCAATTTAATTAACACAAGCAAACATCATATTAATAATTCATTACATCCAAGTGAGCAGTGTAATGTTTATTCAGAGTCTATTACAACCTTGTGCAACTACAGATATATATATATATCCTTTCTTTTTCTTACTCTTACTATTCTTTTCCTTCTTCTCTAGACCCAACACTTGCCTCAGCAAAAATCAACATCTAAGCTATCTATACTAGTGAGATCCAGCTCAGCAAAGGCAAAGGCTAGCAATAAGAACTGGTTCGTTATTATTACAATTTGCAATTTGAGAATTTAATTTTGATTTTTTCACATGGATTATTTGCTTGTTGAAATACCTATTTATTTGGTATACCTTATCCTAGTTTGGACTATGAACATTGCCATAAAAATTCCCCTATACTAAGCATTGTACTGTACTTATTGATTAGTGCACATTTTGGTATTATTGGAAGTTGGGACCTTTGTTCTGTGTAGTAGAGAAAGGGTTGAGTTTTGTGTTGTTTTGATGTCATTGAAGTTATTAGTCATTTTGGGTTCTAAGTAGCTTTGCTGTAATACTTGCTGCTATGTTGGCATTTATATCATAAAATTTTTTTTGCCAATTCCTTGCAGTAGGATTTTGTGAATTGTATTGTTGTATAGTGGTAGTACTAAGATCAAATCCTATGATAGTGTTTATATTGCTAGGTGATGATTTGAAGACAAACAGAATGTACTTGGTATCTCATTTTGTAACTACTGTATTCCAAAACCAAGAAAACCCATTATACCCTTTGAAGTTTTACATATGGGTTGGACAAATAGAAATTCAATTACAACTCAATATATCTTAGCTTACAAAAAAAAAAAAAAAACAAATTGAGATTCGTTTATATCTTACAATGTATAATTTTGTTATAACTTGTATTTAAATTTGTTATATCTTGTATTTAGATCACGATTTTACTACTGTACATTATGTAATTATTTTTAAATCGAGCTTATTTAAGTAATTATTGCCGAGCCCTAAACAATAAATTATTTTATTATTGTTCTGATGATTTATTTTGTCTGCTGTTTTCTTTTGGAAAGGATACGGGCATGGGACATCAGACATCTAATTCTTGTTACTAAAACTTCTGATTCATTCTCTTGATAAAGGACGGGAAAACCAATGAAGATTTTTATTTTTTGGCAACCATTTTAATCTTACGAATGTTTACACTTGTCTTTGTTACCTGTTTGCTTTTTGATTCACTTGCTCATGTATTTCGTATTGGAAGTCAGGACGGCAGCCTATAATTTGAGCTGTTTGTGCATCACATCGTTTTGGAAAATGTTAAACATATTGAATGATTTTTTTTATTTTCGTTTCCCTCCCAAGTCCATTAATAATATCATTCAATTATCTCTTCACCAATAATGGTTAGGAAAGAGATTTAGAAATCAGTTAAAGACAACAGGTGTCCATTTATAGTGTATTTCACATATATTAAACTATAAAATCATTGTTCCCATTGTTTAAAGTAATTTTCTAATCATATAATTTTTACATCATGCCAAATCTGTTTTTGTTTTTCCCAGTTTTATTTCTTTCTTCACCCGGTTTCTCTACAACATGCGAGTAAAGTATGGAGATATGAAAAAATAGTTAGGTGCTCAAGGTACAACTTACATATATGTAGTTTTTTTCCTTATTTTTTTTTTACAAGTAGAACAATGAGATACATATATTGATTCAACAGTCTCATCTCTCATGCATAAATGGGTTTTATTGCTTTGTTGGTCTACTTATAAAAAATGTAGTGGTTTATCCGTAATCTGATATCAAACTTTTTTTCCTCCCTATGAAACAGAAGATTCATCTCATTTTTTTATTTTTGTTTGATTTAGTGTGTGTGCACTTGCCTTTATGTTGATAGGGCACTAACAAAGATCTTTTTTGTCATGTAAAGTACATGAATATCTATTGCAGAAGTAGGTTATGAGGAACAAGGTTCTTTCTTTCTTAAGCTTATTACTAAAGGAAAAGAAGGGTCAATAACCTTTGGCATGTATGGAAATATGAAATTAAGCTTTATATGCTTTTAGTTACCAAGTGCATTATGTTAATATAATTTAACAACATAACTTCAAATTTGGCTGTTTCTTCTTCTTCTTTTACTTTTTTTGGTACGGAAATTATGTTGAAAGTGATAAAGGACCTTGTTTATGATACTTTAGAATTTAAGTTTTCCTTTGTTCTTGTCGGTCCTATTAAGGGAAGAAACCATTGATTGTTTCCTTTTTGCTAGTTAATCATTGAGGTCTATTGCAACGAAGCTAGCTATTTTAGAGTTCCATTATTTCATATCTTGCATGTACTATAGAAATAAATTTGTATCTCTCCACTTTTACTTGCTAATACAACATATTATTAATGATTTTTTTTCCTATTAGTAAAGATTATGTTTTCTTTTCTCTTACCTGCCTCTTTGTCAGTGACTATTGATTGAAGCATATACATAAATTTGTGTCCCTTGTGTGTCACAATTTTGTTTAATTTGTTAACAAAAGTAAACTTGCACTTATATTTCCACTAAAAGCACTTCTTGAAGCTATTTGCATACCATATATTATACTTCGTTTAGCTCTTTAATATCATAGTTTGACTCCTCTATCATAGTATTAGTCGTATGTAAGTGCTGGAACGAAAAGCAGTTCAATTTCTTACTAGTATGCATCCACGAAAACAACATATAAACCTGACTCCGACCTTGCACATATAATTGTTTCATGAGAATCCTTTTATATTACTAAGTTATTGCTTATTATCGTATATTTGCACTTTTTACAATTGAAACTGTTTTCCACGAAAACATATGAAAGATAGAAACAAATTGACTGAGGCAAGAACAAAGCATAGATAACACGTATATGGATTTGTGAATTTGACATTCTTGAAATCAACAAAAAACTATAAAAGTATAGAAAAGATTGATATAAATGTCATGCGGAATGATTTAGTAGAAGAAGAAACTAGTGGTGAAACAGCTTTTGTACATAGCATTTGCTTTTGGTATTTTAATATTTTTTCATTGTGAGTTGGTTACTTGTTCACGAAACTTGGTGCCTATGCTTTACTATTAAAAAATAAATTAATTAATTATTCGTTGTTTGTTTTTATTAAGGTTGTTCAAGTCCTTAAAAGTTGTCTGGTGCTTTTAATATTTTTGCACTTTTGTTTTCTGGTGCTTCCTATTTTCATGTAATTTCTGTTATGGACATTGAAACTGAGAATTACTAACACTCACTAAATATAGAAAACTTTTATATGTAGACTTGTATATATGTAGTAGTATTAGAGTTATAAGTCGCAAACGTTTTCTACTTCGTAGAATATTACAAAACTGTTACATGCTGTTATTCGTTTCAATACTTACTGTGTCCCTGTCTACAAATGATCAATGATGAAAGAATAATATTAAATTATGACTTTTTGAGAGGGGGATGTTTGGGTTCCTTAGACATGTGACAATGTGGGTACATAATTAATATAGTGATGGGTTCTCTGTCCCTTTTTTTTTTTTTTTGCTTAAAGTGTTGGGTCTTGAGTAGCATGTGGTTAGTGCAATACTGTTTAAATGGTCTTAATCGGTAAGTTAAAAAAAAAAAATTGAACCTTTCCTATATCTCATTTTTCATGTGTTGAATGATCTATAGAAGATGCATCTGTTTTCACATGCAATAAGATCTACCTATTTGTTTTCTTATGGCTGTTAGCGAATAAAATGTAAAGTTTAAGATGAGTAAATAATTCATGTTTAGTTCACCAATATTTTCTTCTTCTATTTGTTGCTGCATCTTTTTTGTTTGAAATGAGATGTTTAGATGGTTTGTCTCATTTGTATCTTATGTTGGTTCAAATTTAATATTGTCAAAAGTTGAATAGAAAAATTCATAAAAATTGCTTATGGTAATGATTGAAATGGTGAATGGGGGAAAAGGAAGAATGGGAATTATAATTTTCTTATATTAAAATTCAAGGATTTTGGTAAAAGAGTTTGTACATTGGATACTTTGTGAGAGGATACTTGTCTTGGTAATGTTATATATGAGAGGTCCAAAAGGCAGAGAAAGCCACATAATAGCCCTGCCAAAGTACATCAGTCCAAATTCTTTGGATTTGGTCAGATTAAAGCGACACGGCTTGCTCAAAGCAAGTTACGAGAATTGAAAAATTATCATCTCAAATTTGTAGATGCAACTAAAGCAAGATGAAGAAATTGTCTTGTTTGTTTATCTCAAGCTGTCAATTTTCATCATATCAAAATGATATAAAACTTCCTTTTGAGAAAAGAACTACTACTTGTTTTGGTGTGTGATGTGCAATTTTAGGTATCAACTAAACAATATGGAGTTATTGTGTGATGTCCTTCCATTTTTATGGGAATCACACCTTTTAATCAACGTGAAAGGAGTGAAGAAGCACATTTTGATATTTTTGGAAGTAGTTTGTTTAATGAATTAAATCATTTTGATATTGAAGATGTTGCACATTCTTTTCGACTGCACTATCAACTGCATGTTTGAGATAAGTGTAGATTGTTAAAATTTCCACTATTGTGTATTTTATTCATTTTATTAGACGATATTTTTTGTCTTCTAATTCTTCCTTCCTATGGCTTCTTTTAGAATACATGGATAAGAATTGGATGAATTGCGACATTGGAAGTGAAGAATACCAACGAGGTGTAGAATTTTTCATTGCATACATGCAATTGAAATATGGAGGAAACAAAGAGTTAAATTGTCCATGCATTAGATGTTTAAATAACAACTTGTACACTGTGAATGTGATTAGAGCACACTTGCTTGTTGATGGGATAGACATAACTTATAAGTGTTGGATCTATCATGGTGAGGAGCCAACTATTGAATTGCCTAGTGGACCTCGTGGTAGAATTCGTCATATAGAGAGTGAAATGAGATCGAATGAGGAGGAGTACAATGTGGCAAATGATGATGACATGGATGGGCTTGATGAGATGCTTGAAGATTTAGGGGCTTTTGCTGCGAATCAAGCGAAGGATTCAAGCCCTACAGATGGCTTTGATATCCCAATAGATTTTTTAAGTGGTTTAAGAGCTGATTCACAACAAAAGCTCTACCCGGGGTGTAAGTTCTCTAAGTTCTCTTATATAATAGTGAAGCTTCTCCACTTGAAGGTATATAATAAGTGGACAAACAAGTCATTTGACATGCTTCTACAATTTTTGCGTGATGTGATCCCTAATGGAGAGTCTCTTCCTAGTTCATACTATCATGCAAACAAGTATTTAAGGGGATTGGGTATGGGTTACCATAATATTCATGCATGTAAATATGATTGTTGTTTATTTTGGGGTACCAACAAGCATCTTACCAATTGCCCTACTTGCGGTACTTCTAGGTATAAAATGTCTGGAGGGCATAGAAAGCCTATTCCTCATAAGATTCTATGATACTTTCCTGTAAAACCAAGGTTGCAACGCCTTTTCATGAATCCTAAGATTGCTCAAAAAATGCGTTGGCATAAAGATGAACATAAGAGACAAGAAAACATTATGGGCCATCCAGCAGATGGGCTGTCTTGGATTAATTTTGATAATGAATTTCCAGAGTTTGTAAAGGATAGTCGTAATGTGCGGTTGGGGTTAGCTAGTGATGGCTTCAATCCTTTTGGTACCATGAGCCAGTCATATAGCATGTGGCCGGTGATGCTTCTTACATACAACTTACCACCGTGGATGTGTATGAAGAAAGAGTATTTCATGATGACGTTGTTGATCCCTGGGCCTAAAGCACCAGGGAAAGAGATCGATGTGTACATGCAAACTTTGATTGATGAGTTGAATGATCTTTGGGTTAATGGACTATGGACATATGATGCATACTCAAAGTCTTCTTTTAAATTGCATGATGCATTGATGTGGACCATCAACAACTTTCCAGCATATGGGAATTTGTCTGGGTGGAGCCAAAAGGATACAGTGCTTGTCCTGTATGTGAAGATCAAACACCATCCATACGACTTAATAGCAAGATTGGGTATGTTGGTCATAGAATGTGGTTGCCAAAGGATCATAGGTGGAGACGTAGCTTGAAATTTGATGGAATGCGTGACAATCGAGATGCTCCGAACAATATTCTAGTGAAGACATTCTTCACCAATTACACACAGTGGCAGATGTGGGTATGGGAAAGCATCCAGAGAAAGTTAAAAGAGCCCATCATGTTGGCGGGTTCAACTGGATTAAAAAATCCATATTCTTTCAGTTGCCATATTGGTCAAAGTTAAAGCTTAGACATAATCTTGATGTCATGCACATTGAGAAGAATATTTGTGAGAATATTGTTCACACAATTCTTAGGACTGATGGGAAAACAAAGGACACTTATAAAGTTAGGCTTGATCTAGAGGAACTTGGAATTCGGAAGGAATTACATCTACTAAAGCGGGCTGATGGCAAGTATTCCATGCCTTGTGCAAGTTACGCATTAAGTAATTTGAAAGAAAATTATTCTGTCAATTTCTAAGGACTGTTAGATTACCCGATGGTTATGCATCACATATAGCTAGGTGTATGGATAACTCATGCTCAAAACTTTCGGGTATGAAGAGTCATGATTGCCATGTATTGCTTCAAAGGCTATTACCTGTAGGTATTCGTGGCTTATTGCCTAGAGATGTCAGCAGCACCATATCCGAGCTCGGGACCTTTTTTGAGAGGTTGTGCTGACGTATGTTGAATGTTGAGGAATTACAAAAGATGCAAGGCGATATTGTCACAATATTATGCAAGCTCGAGTTAATCTTTCCACCTGCCTTCTTTGATGTAATGGTGCATCTAGCTATCCACTTACCTCAAGAGGCCCTAATGGCTGGACCTGTTGCTTACCGCTGGATGTATCCTATTGAAAGGTACAATATCAAGACAACACATACTATCTTTATTTTAATGTTTGCTTTTTCTCTCCCCTAATTTATATTTTACTATGTAGGTACTTAGGCTCTTTAAAGCAATTTGTTCGCAATAGAGCTTATCCAGAAGGATCAATTGCTAAAGCTTATGTTGTTCATGAGTGCTTGACCTAGTGCTCTCTTCACTTGGAAGACATGGAGACAATATTTAACCGTCTAGATAGGAACTTTGATTCTTTGGAAGATGGTGGCCTGGATATCTTCACAAACAAAGTTGGTTTTATTTCTCCACCCACATATGTGGTATTATCAGATGAGGAGGTTGAAATTGCCAAATGATACATTATCAATAATTGTCAAGAGATGCAACCTTATTTAGCGTAAGTGGTTGTCACTACATCATTTTTACTATGTTACGGGACCATTAAAATTTGTGTGTATTTCTTAACTAAATTGAAATTTCTGTTGCAGTGAGCATATAGACATTTTAAGCTCACAATATGGTGATGACGTAGGTGAGCGTCACAAAAGTGAATTTAATCAATGGTTTATGAATAAGGTAAATATAATTAACAAACTCCACATATTCTTACTTATATATAGGTAAAGGAGTTTAACAAACTAGAATTGACAATCTATTTTGCTTGTCGTTACTGCAGATGAGTGTGTTGTATGGAAGTGGTGACCCGATCATCAGTACATTGTATGCATTATCATTGGGACTCGATTCATGTTTCAAGAGATACAACAAATTGATATATAATTGTGTGCGATTTCATACAATAGAATTTGATGATAGGAAGAAGACTCAGAATAGTGGAGTGCTTGTAGAAGGAAATGAAGGAGACACAAACGTTGAATTTTATGGGATTTTGATTGATATATATGAGTTTACCTATGTTAGAAACAAAAGAGTGATCTTATTTAAGTGCAAGTGGTGGGACACTAACATGCGGCATGTTCGAGTTGATGATGGTTTCAAAAGCATTAAGATTACTCGTACTTGGTATGAAAATGATCCGTATGTGCTAGCATCACAAGTTAAGCAAATATTTTATGTAGAGGACATGAAACTTGGCACTGAATGGCGTGTAGTGCAACAGTTTGAGCATCGCCACATCTATAATATAGACTCACTAGAAGGTGATGCAAATTTGTTAACTGATGTGGAGGCTCGATTAGCAGATGAGATATTAGATGAACATTCTATAGTAAATGGTGATGGAGCAAATGAGCTACATCCAGTAATCGATTGTGATGTTGATGTGCTATTGAGAACTGATGTAGGTCATGAGACTGTTAATGGGGAGGTTATTGAAAGAATAGTGCAAGTGCCTGAACATGTGGAGCATGATGCCAGTATTGAATCCATTGAAGATGAGGATGAGAATGAGGAGATGGATGAGACGCTGGTGGATTATGATAGCAGCGATGGAAATTGAATGGTTAGGTGTTTCTTTCTTTTTAAAAAATCTGTCTCCATAATTACGCTTGTAAGATCAATTTTTTCTTTTAAGTCGATGACATTAACACTTACATAAGCTTTGTATGTTGAATGATGAGTTTCCATGCTATTTTGTTATCTATTTTCTAATGATTAACTTATGCCTCTTGTGTTCGATTTTAGGATTACAATGACTGGTGGTCGAAGGAATGTTCAAAGGAGGGGAGGGAGGAGTAAACGGGATCCCCGACTACCTATTCGTGATGAATCGGATTCTCACCATTCTGGGGATGATATGCGCCAAACACCACAAAACAACCATCAATCTAATCCTTTTGATTCGTCAGGTACTCGATTTGGACATATCATTGAAGTACAATAAGTTAGTTTAAATTGTAACAAATTATTTTTTTGTTTTACTGCAGCAAATGCCACTCCACAGGGTCAAGATACTAACATTAGTCCTGCAAATGCATCCTTACAAGGCAGCAATTCAGCTGATCAGAACCACATTCTAGGTAAGAAGTGAAATTGGCATAAGATATGTTTCAAAATGTACATGAAGTGATATTCAATTGTATTGCATATGTAAGAGGATGTTGGCTGTGATTTTACTATATTTTGTCATTTAATGGCAAAAACAAATGGACATGGTATGAATGTAGAAGATGGCTTTGGAAAATCAATTACCATAATAGATAGTTAATAGTGAAGGGCTGTTCTTTTTTCAAGATATAATATGATTTTACTTATCACAAGTTTATGGGATAAAAAGTAGAAAACAGGAACAGAAACACCCAATCATGAACATAAATGAACCATCTCTTTGGAATTTACTCCATAATCCTTTCACCATTTATTTAGCTGCATAAACACCAAGGAAAGAAGGTGGCGTATGTGTATATATGCACAAGTCTATATATATCTTGAGAGTGAAGCAAAGATGCCCTTTACTTTACGAATGAAATTCCAATTCAATTTACTATGATTTGTTGGATTCCTCAGTAAATCAAAATTTATTGAAGCCATTTATGTATACAGATAACTCATAGTAGCATTATGGTCCTTTGTTAGACGACATGATCATCATTTCATGCCAAATGCATGCCAATTTTTTATCTTGCTTTACTTGTAATATAGTAATGATGTCTCCCATATTTAAATCATCAACAAAGTTACGATAAGTATGTCATGTGATTTTTTCTTTCCTATTAAATGTAGAAAATGAAGCTTCACATATATTGGAAGTGAACAATGGTCAAGTAGATAGGTCCCAAGAGCGTAGCCATGCATCTAATAATATCGAATCTCCAGGTAAGCTTTATAATTATATGCAATAAAATATTGAAAGTGTGCAAGTCCAACATATCCAAAAGTAATGTTCAACCTATATTTTAGCAGGAAGGTAGATAGAATCAGATGCTTATTCAACAACTTCCACTGGGACTTTCTCTTTTTCTTTGAGCTATGATGAAATGTTAACCTTTGATGTGTTATACAGATTTTTGCTTGCCATCAATGAACTACAATTCTCTAGCCAGGATTTTTGGGAAATGATTAAATACTAATACTTAAATCCAAATTCTTGCACACAAAATTAGGATTACTTTATTGTGCAATGACCTACAATGTCATGGTATTTTCACAATCTTATGATGTTCGTTTGAATGCGATGCTATTTTTTTTATGAAAATAAAAGGTGATGTAACAACTGGAATAAGCTGGGTTGTAAAGCGATTTGTCTCTCTTTTATAATTCGAGATTAAATTATCTGTAATAGAATAAATTCTCCAATAAAAACAAAAGTTGTATTATAATTATTTCTTAAGTTGAAGGGTTGAGGATCTAAATAGAATTAAACAAAGCATGAAAAATTCAAACAGAAAAATAGGTGATTGTTGAAGATTGATTGTGTAATTTTTCCTCCCAAAAAGGGATAAATTGAAAAGACATTTCTTTATACATGTGCCCTATATCTCAAAGCATGAAGCACTAACTGTTATGGTATGTATACATTGTTGCATGCTCTAGGATCTTTTTACTGAAATTTCTTATCTTATATTTGTAGCAACTGAGAGCTCAACACGATCTGTTGTAAGAGGAGTGCATATCGTGGTCAAGCACTTGAGCGGGAGAATATGAAGCGAAAGGAAAAATGCTAATTGAGTTTTCTATGTCCGGAGGACGTCCTACATCAGCAGACCAATCCTCAAAATTAGCATCTGAGATAGGGAAAGCATGTGGGGACTTATTGCCTCTTTATGGTGAGGATTGGAGAAAGTTAGATAAGGTGGAGAAACAACGAGCTTGGGAGAGAGTCAAGGTAAATACAAACTAACCTTTACTTTCATATTACTTACTTGTCATGTCATGTTACTAATCATACTTTTGTCTTGATTGGCATGGTTGATGTAGAATCGACTGAATATTGATGATGTAGTGAAAAATGACAACAAATTTGCTGCTGCTGACAAATGGATGGGGAGCCTGCTTAGAAATCATCGAAGTAAAACTAAGAGAAGATGGATGAAGATTGGTGATGCAGCAAGACCTAAGGGATCAAAGGAAGATGATTGGAAGAAGATGACAGAACAATGGATTAAAGAGAATGAAGAAGAGAGTGCAATTTTACAATCCAACGAGCCATCTAAGAAGGTAAACTATACATACCAATTTTCATGCGAACTCAATTAATAATTGCATAAATATGTAACCGTTTTTAATGAATAAAGGACCAAATCAATGATTGGGAGAGAAGCACGTAGTTGTGTCAAATACTTGCATAGGTCTGGTCTCGATCATTTGAGAGCAGAAGGAATGAGCATGTAAGTTGAACCTCAAATAATTTCTAACATCTAATAGTAAGGGTGTTCGAGTACTGAACATTTTTCAAACATATATTTGTATGTAGACCAATCAAAATCACCAACTGCCCAATGCTATCGAGTTCTTTAAGTTAACTCGCTATTGTGAACCAAGGCCTAATGGTACTGGTGGTTGGGTTTCGCAACAAGCTGCTGTAGATTATGTAAGTCTACAGTTTTAAGTTATATCTTGAACATTGTATTTAAATAAGCAACATGTTGTGGATATTATGTTTTGGTTGTTCATAATGTAGGATCAGATGGTGAAAATGTATGAAGACTCGCAATCTTCTGACACACCAAAGACACCAGAGGAGATTGTCGACATGTTTATGAATGCAAGTAATAGATCTAATTACCATCCAGGAAGAGGATACAGACCACCATCTGTTGGAAAATCAACATGGAGAAAAAATGAGATGGAGGAGTTAAGAGCTGCAATGCAAGAAGAAAGAACATTACGTGAGCAACAAACTCAACAGGTAATTAAACTTTATGGTTTGTTTATTATTGCAATTTTTCTTGCTCAATAAACTATGGGTGATTTTAAAAACCGTAAAAAACATACCCATCATCATATATATTTTTCATATAAGAACCACACATTTTATAAATTTCTGGGCTATACTCTTGCAAGGAAGACCACACAACATGATTTTTATGGTGGTTTCTTTCTAAACCAAAGTCAAATAGTCAAATGGGTATGGTAGAACTAATGTAGGAGCTTATGGAAAACATGATTGAGTTTCAAAAGTGTTTGGAATTTAATACATTCAGGTTTATAAGGCATTTACTATACCTTATCTATTATATATGTATGTATATAAAAGTACGTGATGGGGTAGTTTTTGCACATTGCCCCTTCTATTTATATCCTTAGATTTGCTTATGTGCGCATCGAGGTTGAAAATAGTTATTTTTAGGAATAGATTAGAAATTTATATTAGGTTAGAAATATTTACCTCATTCTTTTGTTTTTCAATGTTCAATTTAAATTATTAGGTTAGAAATATAATAACAATAACAATATATTCCAATTTGATCATTTTGGATATGGAAAAATGTATTGTATAATATCAAGTTTATGATATATAAGATAATAGCTCATCATCCCATTAATTACTATTCTTTTCATCTGATTCTTGAATTGAATTTGCTATTCCATGGTATTTACAGCTTGCTCAATTAACACGACTTGTACAATAACTTGTCTCAAAGTTTTCCTAGTAGTTCAGGTTAGTTGTCATCGGTCTTTTCGCATTACTAATTCATGTTTTTTAATTATTCATTAATTACATCTACATATTGTGTGATAGCATATCGTAATGGAGATCCTTCTGCAAGTGCGCGAGATCGTTTGCCAAATCAATCACTTGGAGAAGATAGTGACAATAGTGATGAAGAAAATTAAAGAGTTGGTTTTTTGTTTTTTGATTTTTGGCTGAACCAACTAGCATGAATGGGTCACATTGATGTGATAAAATGTGATCATATGCTCATTTTGATATAATTTGGAGTTTGTACTTATATTTCTTCTAAGGACACTAAACAATGTTGTTCAGTGTTTTCTTTTTCATTACTAAAAGGATGGTCATGGTGATCTTTAAGTAATTTTTATATTATTAGATCTTATTACAATATCGAGAGCATTGTATGCTCTAAAATATATTAGTGATATTTATTTATATATAAATTTTATGTGCAGAAGCAATAGCAGGTATAACTTACATTGTGATGAAATAGGTGTATGTTACTAATTGTGCATATAATGCACAATAAATAAGTATATGTTGGCAAATCAAACCGAGTTGAACATTAATGCTTATGTCTTTTCAATAAGAATAGCCACGTGTAAACGTCGCCAATTGAAAAAAAGCCACATTTACAAATTATTATTGTAATTGAATACCTATATGTAAACGTTGCCAATGTATTTGAATAGCCACATTTAAATTGTGGTTATTAGGACATTTGCCACGTTTATAAGTCGCTATTTTTGTCCAACAAACATATATACAGCTTATTCAACCTATGCATGGCCACGGTTAAACATCGCCAATTTAGTATTTTACTTACGTTTACACGTTACTAATAATAACATTTACCCATGCATAAACGTTGCCAATCATAAATTTTCCTCCTTTTATATTTGGTGGGATTTGGATCAATCATATTTAGCCACACATAAGTGTGACCAATACATGATATTAGGCCATCTTTAAACGTGGCCCAATAAGGTGTATTTGGTTGCCAAATTTACATTAGCGACGTTTAAATTTTTAACGTTACCTATCAAATCTGCGATTGACCTTTGGCGACGTCTATAGGCCACGTGTAAAAAAACGTGACCAAAAATCTTTTGCCACGTTTGATTAATGTTTGGCCACGTTTATTAGACGTGGCCAAAGGCTCATTTTGTTGTAGTGAAATTGGTGGGTATAACGGAAACTTTAATATGCATAAAAGCTGATAAAATTTAAATTGAGACAATTTCTGCAATCAAACTTAAAGCATCATCATAGAAATAAAGTTCATACATGAAATTAGAAATAAGACAAATCACAAAAAGGAAATAACACAGAAAATGGCAACCATTGTTCTGAAAAAGTAAAAGATAGGCTGAGATCGCAGATCTAGTCTATGGTAACAAAATCTAAGCTGGACTTCCAGGGATATGCTCAATCTTCCTTCTTCCTCTCTTCATTCTTCGGGAGCATCGCCAGGATTGCTACTAGACGATCCTGGGTTCCAGTCCCTCATGAATTGCCTAAAATATTTCCTCCTTTTCTGGGCTGCCTCCCTTGATCTTTCATGTACGTCGGTTAGTTCATCCCTAGTCAATTCTGGCACTATGTCATGGATGGTTTTCCAAATAACTGCTCCATCCGTCTCCATGCTGTTGTTTTCATTGGGTGGAGCACTGTCCGTATACATGGCCGAGTTTGATTCTTGCCTTCCTTGAGTCTGTCGTCCCATTAAGTAGCGGATGATCCTTTCTTCAGTGCTATTATGGGATTCCTCATCTCCAACAGTGGTCTGGTTTTCTTCTTCTGGTCCTGCTTCATTGTCTTCCTCTGGGTCTTCTACAGAATCTTCACTCTCTTCCTCTTCTTCCATAGGCTCCTCCCTTATTATAGATCCATCTTCTCGTAGACATAGGGGCTCGTTCCTCCTTAGTTGGATTCCCATAAAGGTAGGCGGCTCTGTGGGCACTTGGGTTGGGGGTTGTAGCACTTCTTGGTACACTCCATGCCAGTGGAATATGTCGTTGATGTCAGCCTTCATCCATTCGAGATGATCCATCAAGTAATCATGGGCGTAAACGAAGATGGGTTCAATTTTCCTACAGGTTTGGAAATCGGGTGAAGTTCGTCCTCCATCTTCTCTAAGGACAAATGTTGCTTCCTTCAACATAGGTCTATCTTCAGCAATGGCAGCGATACATTCTACGGCGTATATCATTTCCAACTCGGTCATTTTCTTTCCTATAGGGCAGTTGTGAATAGTCCGTACCACTTCCCTCCATTCAGTTTGCATCATTCCCTTCTTCTATATTTGGAACATTTCCCGGATGGTCTTAGGTTGTCCTGCTAGGGCAAACTCCTCACATAAAACTCTAAGTCTCAATCATTAATCCTCTGGTGTTTCGAAAGGTCCTTTTCGGAAGTTCTTGGCTTAAAGACGGGCCTCTTCTATGGTGATCTACGTAAAAGAGAGATTAGAAAACTTATTCTACCCATTCTATTTCATCTAAGTCTTTCTTACTTCTATTCTAAGTCAATTCTTCTTAAGTCCAATTCTATAATTATGACTCCTAGGTTCTTAACCATGCTTTGACACCAACTTAAACTGTCATGCCCCAAAGGGTACCCTAAACGTGATAGTCCGCCACACTCAATATTAAAACTTAAGTATGTGTAAACCCCTAAATTTTCGGAATCGATTTAGCACAAAACCCTAACCGAAAGTCAAACGAAACCTTAAAGGTCAACAAAACCCTAGTTTACCATATCAAACTAAATCCGACATTGCCGTTTTCTTTGGCTCGAAAAAACGAAGTTGGGATAATTAGCTAAAATAGTTCGTAATAACCATAGGTTTTATAAAAGTTTCAGTTTCGCGGAATTCGGATGTCCTTCGAACCCGAACGGACACAGTTCTTGAAAAACGTGTCCGGAGGCCCGGAATAGTAAAAATATTCCGAATACACCGTTAGACTCGTAAAAATATAAGTTTTACAAAAATACCAGTTTCGTAATTTTTCGGTAAGTAAAAATAACAGATATAGCTATTATACGCGTATTTTCTTACTACCGGTACTTTAATTGTCATATCTACTTTACATTACACTATTCATTACTATTCTACACTATTCTTTTATCTCTACTTTTTCTTACACCTATTCTTACACTCTACATAACCTATAATCTTAACTTTTTACCTTTCCCATAACTTTATATCACATCTACCTTACATATTACATCTTTTATTTCAAAAAGTCAAAAAAATAAATCAACTCCCTCCCACTCATGGCCGGCGCCCCCCCCCTCTCCCTCAATTTGTTTTAATTTTATTTATTTTAATCACACAAAAATCACTCCTCAATCCTATAAATACCCCCCTCCTCTTTCACTTCTTTCACACATTCACTACCCACAAATTCTTACCAAAACTCTCTCAATTTTCCTCTCAAAGCTCTCTCAAATTACTATCTCAAAACTCTCTCAAAATAATTCCACAACAACTTCCACCAACAAACAAAAACCCATAACCACATAACCATATCAAAGTCTTCTTTAGGTAACCCTTTATAATTCTTTCTTCTTCTTCATGTCATGTAACTTTACATGACCATAGTGTGAGTTTCCAAAGACTACAAGTTATGGAAACTACATTATGTTCATGTATTGTTCTTGTTCATGCCAATCCATTATGTTTATGTTGTTTTATTATTGTTTATATACTATACATATATATACATATTCTTTAGAGCATATAAGCTCACTTGCAATTTATTTATTTCATGCAAAGCAATTTATTTACTTTTCCATTGCAATTTATTTATTTATTCCTTGTTGAAATTAAGACTAGTCTCTAGTCTTAGACTTGTCCTCATCAAGTCAAAACAAGCTTTTCTTTCTTTCATTTTATTTATTATGGGACTAGTTTATTTCTTAGTCCCGGGAGCCTTGAAAAAGCTAAGACTCCAATACTTGACTTTATTATTATGCTTTATGTTATTTTGGTTATTATTATTCTCATAATCATGTTCATTTAGATTGTTGTCCAAATTTTATTTAAAAAAAAAGAAGAATTTTGTCACTTAGAAATAAGTTTATGTAAAGTATAAAATCTATAAAGCAACACAAAATAAACTCATTCCTTTTCATGTTACAAAAAGAACTCACTATAATTTTATAAACTACTTTTACTTTAAAAAGCCACTTAGATCTTATTATTCCACCTTGTTTTTCAAAAGAAAATATTTTTGACAAAAATGGTTCTTTTCATAAGAAAGAAAATAAGATGGATGACTAAGGAAATTTTTAAGTAAAGACCTTTGCAAACAAATAGGCAAAGAAAATTTATGGTTTGAAAATAATAAAGTTATTTCTTTTCAAGTTACAAGAAGAAGTTAATAAGTTATAGAAATTAGTTTTTCTACAAAAAGTCCTTAATTGTTCCACATTGTTTTTATGAAGAAAACAAATTTTCATGCATGATGATTATTTTTGAAAAATATGAAATATAAGAAAAGAATGAGAAATTCAAGTAAGGATTTTTGCAAAACAAGTAAACAAAGGAATTTACACAAGAAAAAGAAGAATAGCATATTTCCTAGAAAACTTCAATATAGTATTATTATAACTTAGAAAGTAGAAAATTTTATTTTCAAAGTCACTTAGAAAAGATAAATAAAACCAACATAAAACGTTTTTAGAAAATAAAGAAAACAAGGTATTCATTTCAAAGAAATTTACAAAAACAATTTCCGAAAAGCTTCAACCCGACATTGTTTTACCTAAGAAAAATAATTGGACAACAAGACACTTGAGCATGCTTAAATATGAGTTATATAGTTATAAAAAGAGAATTTTTCAACTATATAGATAACTAAGTATTTATCAAACAAATTTTGATTTCTTGAACCAAAGTTGTTTTTACTTGAAAATCCGTGGTGAATTTTGTCGCCACTTTTTCGGAGCCTATATGGCTTTGTTTGTGGGAAATAATTTTAGAAATGGGTAGATCTTTTCGAGTAGATAGAAATCGGTATATTATATGCGCGATTCCGAGTTAAAATGACCAAGTTATGGCCATTTTAAGTTGGAACATTCTTCTATACGAACTTTAACGTTCTTTGACATTGTTTTGTCAAAATTCAAGAAAATCTTCAAGAAAAACTCATTATGGGTATTTTCTTTGGTTAGGTGACCCCGAGGAAGGATTTCTTCACCCCGAGAACTATTACGATTAAGTGGAGTGTGTGAACGACTCATCCGCTTAGAGGAATAGACGACAATGGCATCGTGAGTTTATTTCCATTAAATGCTACACTTGTTGTGCTTGTAAATTAGTTGCACTAGAGTTAGGAAAAGATAAACCGATATGCATGTAAAATAATTCCTTGAAAGAATTCTAAGAATATCGAAGCCCGAATTGTTCTAAGTGATTGTTTTAGTTTAATATTGATTTGTGTGAAATTCCTTGATCACCTAAAGTTGAAAATAATTATGTTATGACTTTATAAATTAATGAACTCATGCATACCACGAAGTGAGTCACATTGCATGGTTGGGTTATTATCCTTGGGTGAGAAGGATAGTAAGCTCATGTCGAAAGCAACACTTGGCGGAAGATCCGAAAGCGATTGCTTGGCGGCTTAATGGAATATGCTTGGCGGTTGATCCGAAAGCAAGGTCAAATCAAGTAGATTCGGAATACTTGGCGATGAGTGCTCGCAAGTTTAAAAGTTTTTAATGAATGCTTGGCGATGAGTGCTCGCAAGCTTAAATTTTCTATTATTAAAACTACTTGTTTTGAGTATCACCAAACCCCGAATGGAGGGCGTAAATCCATTCAACATATAGTTCCCGGAAAGCTATATGATTGTTTGCCCACGTGTTTGATGCATTACATATGTGTGATTAACCAACTTGTTTGAATCTTGTTACAAGAAGTTATTTATGGAAATAGTTCTCACTAAGCCTATTAGCTTATACCCCGATAGCTATCTTTTGCAGTTCCCGTACTTATGGTTAAGGCCACGTGGACCATGCGGGCAGGTAATCCCTTTTGAACATTAGAAATCTGGATAAAGTAGCATAGTATTAGCATGCAAATATTTATATAATAGATTAGTAATTTAGGGAATTGTCCTTAAGTTTGTAAAGTCTTTGCCATGAACAAATAATTATTGTGAATCCTCTTTTCTTAATATGTTTTTATATCTCCTTGAACTTCATTATTCCACATTTGGTCCTCTAAAATTGTGAAAGTAAGCCTTACACTTAATATAAAAGCTTTTGGAAATGACTAAGGTTGTCATACTTAAGCTTTCATATTGAGTGTGGCGGACTGTCACGTTTAGGGTACCCATTGGGGCGTGACAGTATGACAACCTTAGTCATTCACAAAAGCTTTTATATTAAGTGTAAGGCGTGCTTTCACAACTTTAGAGGACCATATATGGAATTATGAAGTTTAAGAAGATGTAAATAACACATTAAGAAAAGAGGATTCATAATAATCATTCATTCATATCAATGGTTTTACAAACTTATGGACATTTCCCCTTGATCACTAATCTATTACATGAATATTTGTACATAAATACTAATACTACACTTTATCTAAATTTCTATTACCCAAAAAGAAATTATCAGCCCGCAGGGTCCACGTGGCCTTAACCATAAATAGGGAAACTGCAAAAGATGTTTATGGTGTTATAAGATGATATGCTTAGTGAGAACTATTTCCATAAATAACTTCTTGTAACAAGATGTCAAACAAGTTGATTAAACAATCAAATGTAATGCAACATACATGTGAGCAAACAAGCATATAGTTTTCTAGGGACTATATGTTCAATGGATTTGCGCTCTCCATTCGGGGTTTGGTGATACTTAACCTCAAAACAAGTAGTTTTAGTTAAAAAGTTTTAAGCTTGCGAGCACTCATTGCCAAGCATTCCAAATCTACTTGATTTGATCTTGCTTTCGGATCTTCCGCCAAGCATTTCCCTTAAGCCGCCAAGCAATCACTTTCGGATCTCCCGCCAAGTATTGCTTTCAACATGAGCTTACTATCTTTCTCACCCAAGGATAATAACCCAAAATGCAATGTGACTCACTTCGTGGTATGCATGAATTCATTTATTTATAATGTCATAGCATAATTATTTTTGAATTTAAGGCGATCAAAGAATTTCATACAAATCAAATGTTATATTAAAACAATTCTGGCTCTGATATTCTTAAAATTCTTTCAAAAAATTATTTTACATACATATCAATTTATCTTTTCCTAATTCTAATGCAACTAATTTACAAGCACAACAAGTACAGCATTTAATGGAAATAAACTCACGATGCCATGTCGACTATTCCTCTAAGCGGATGAGTCGTTCACACACTCTACTTAATCGTAATAATCTTCGGGATAAAGGAATCCTTCCTCAGGGTCACCTAGCCAATGAAAATACCCACAATGAGTATTTCTTGATGATTTTCTTGAATTTTGACAAAACAATATCAAAAGAACATTAAAGTTCGTATAAAGGAATGTTCCAATTTAAAATGGCCATAACTTGGTCATTTTAACTCGGAATCGCGCATATAATATACCGATTTCTAGCTACTCGAAAAGACCTATCCATTTCCAAAATTACTTTTAACAAACAAGGTCATATAGACTCCGAAACGGTGGCAACAAAATTCACCATAGATTTTCCAACACAAAATAACTTTGGTTCGAGAAATCAAAATTTGTTTGATAAATACTTAGTTATCTCTATAGTTGAAAAATTCTCTTTTTATAACTATATAACTCATATTTAAGCATGCTCAAGTTTTTTGTTATCTAATTATTTTTCTTGAGTAAAACAATGTCAGTTTGAAATTTTTAGAAAAATATAGTTTTCAAAAATTGTTTTTGTAATTTTCTTGAAATGAAATACCTTGTTCTCTTTTGTTTTCTAAAAATGCTTTATGTTGGTTTTATTATTTTTCCTAAGTAACTTTTTGAAAATAAAATTTTCTATTTTTTAAGTTTTCTATAATATTTTGGAGTTCTTAGAAAATATGCTATTCTTCATATTTATTTTTCTTGTACAAATTTCTTTGTTTATTTGTTTGCAAAAACCTTTATTTGGAAATTCCTCATTCTTTCCTCATGTCTTATGTTTTTCATAGAATCATCCATGTATAAAAATTTATTTTCTTGATAAAAACAAAGCGGAACAATATATGACTTAAGAACTTTTTATAGTAAAGTAGTTTCTAAAATTTTTGTGGTTTCTTCTCGTAACTTAAAAAGAAATAATTTTATTTTTGTTTTCAAACCATAGATAAACTTATTTCTAAGTGTCAAAAATCTCCTTTTTGTCAATTTATTTTTACAACATGAAACTTTGGACAACAATTTAAATGAACATGAACTATGAGAAAATAATAGCAAGTAAAATAACATAAGTAATTAAGTCAAGTATTGGAGTCTTAGCTTTTTTAAGGCTCCCGAGACTAAGAAGTAGACTAGTCCCAAAATAAAATGAATGAAAGAAAGAAAGAAAAACTTGTTTTGACTTGATGATGACAAGTTTAAGACTAGAGATTAGTCTTAAAATAACAAGGAATAAATAAATTGCAAAGGAAAGTAAATAAATTGCATTGCATAAAAGTAAATAAATTGTAAGTGAGCTTATATGCTCTAAAGGATATGTTTACATATATATATAGATAATAATATTTAGATATAGTAGCAATAATATGAACAAAAATAATAACATGAACATAAATAGATTTTCATGAACAAGAACAATACATGAACATAATGTAGCTTCCATAACTTGTAGTCTTTGGAAACTCACATTATGGTCATGTAAAGTTACATGACATGAAGAAGAATAAAATAGTATGAAGTGGTTACCTAAAGAAGACTTTGGTAGTAGTATGTGGTTATGGGTTTTTGTTGTAGGTAGAAGTTGTTGTGGATTTATTTTGAGAGAGTTTTGGGATGGTGTTTTGAGAGAGTTTTGAGAGGAGAATTTGAGAGAGTTTTGGTAAGAAATTTATGGGTAGTGAATGTGTGAGAGAAGTGAAAGAGGAGGGGTTATTTATAGGAAAATGTGGAGTGAATTTTGTGTGATTAAAATAAAAGAAAAATAAAACAAATTGAGGGTTGTATGGGGAGAGGGGCACTGGCCACATGCATGGGAGGGGGAGTGATTTATTTTTCTTTGACTTTTGTTAAATAAAAGATGTAATATGTAAGGTAGATGTGAAATAAAGTTATGGGAAAGGTAAAAAGTAAGGATTAGGTTATGGAGTGTGTAAGAGTAGATGTAAGAAAAAGTAGAGATAAAAGAATAGTGTAAAATAGTAATGAATAGTATAATGTAAGATAGATATGAGTAATAAAGTACCGGTAATAAGAAAATACATGTATAAATGCGATATCTATTATTTTTACTTACCAAAAAATTACGAAAGTGATATTTTTGGAAAACTTATATTTTTTGAGTCTAATGGTGTATTCGGAATAATTTTCCTATTCCGAGCTTCCGGACACATTTTTTCGAGGACTATGTTCGATCGGGTTCAAAGGTTACCCAAAATTCACAAAACTGATATTTTTATATAACCTGTAGCTATTATGAACTATTCTAGCTAATTATTCTAACTTCGTTTTCTAGGGCCAAAGAAAACGGCAATGCCAAACTTAATCGGTTACGGTAAACTAGGGTTTTGTTGATCTTTAGGGTTCCGTTTGACTTCCGGTTTAGGGTTTTATGCTAAACTGATTTAAAAAAAAATAGTAAGTATTTAATATCTCTCAACGTTTTCGGAATTCTTAAATTGGGTTTCATTTCCGAAAGTTAATCGTCATTTACCTTTTAATTATTTGTTTTTTGGTTCTATATTACTTGATTTTACAATTCAGAGTTAAGTATGTATATTTTTCGTACGTAGTGCTTTTGAATTTGAAGACCGTTGAGTTCTTATTTTATTTTCAAGAAATCTGATTTCTCAAGATTAAGAAATTTATAGATTCGTTCGTGATTTAGGACTAGTTAAAGTTCGGTTTTAATTTGGATTCATTTTTTAGGGTTTATTTTTTAAGTTCATTTTGGAATTATTTACTGAAATTTTTCGGGGCTTACAATGTACGAGTAGGGAATAGCTTGTGAGTGTAGTAGGTTGTACTTGTGAATAGTAATAAATAGTAAACAAGATCATTACTTTACTGGTAGTAAAGAAAATACGAGAAAAAGCTATATCTGTAATTTTTATAAACCGAAAAATTATAAAATTTATATTTTTGAAATCCTTATTAAATTCCGATTCTAAAGAGTATTCCAGAATATTTTTTTGAATTTCTAGTTTCGGGGCTCGCTTTTCCTTAATGGATCCTAGGAAAGCCCGAATAGAAAATTTTCGAAATCCAAACTCTTTACGGTTTGAAATATACTTTAAAACAATATTCCACATTAAATTATTTTATAAAAGTTCTTTTAATTTGAAACCAAAGGAAAGTCGGATCTAGGGTGTAAACCCCAAAATTTTCATAATCCTTAAAAATAATTCTAGAAGTATAAATATCAAAAACCCGAAAAAATCAACTTGAGATTAAAACTCAATTCTAGACCGAGTCAAATACCGGAAACGAAACCCTAAAACTCGAACCAAGTTAAAACTTAATTCCAAATGAGAACAAAAACCAGTTTTCTCAATTTTGAGAAAACAGGAACCCTTGAAACGAAATATAAATTCTAACTAATCAACGCCCGTACATCAATTAAATTACCTAACCGTTTTCTAACACGCAAATCAAGACAATATATCCAAATAACGATCAACAGCAAAATCTTAAAACCTTCGATAAATTTCAGAAATCACAAATTTCAAATTCTCACCAAAAGTCAAACTGAGTCAACTCATAACCCTAGACTCGGCTTGTCACGCCCCAGTGGGTACCCTAAACGTGACAGTCCGCCACACTCAATATTAAAGCTTAAGTATGACAACCTTAGTCATTTCCAAAAGCTTTTATATTAAGTGTAAGGCTTACTTTCACAATTTTAGAGGACCATATATGGAATAATGAAGCTTAAGGAGATATAAAAACACATTAAGAAAAGAAGAATCACAATAACTATTTGTTCATGGCATAATCTTAAGAACAACTCCCTAAATTACTAATTATACACATATTAACATGCTAAAGCTAAGCTACTCTTTATTTAAAATTCTAATATACAAAAGGGATTACCTGTCCACAAGGTCTACGTGGCCTTAGCCATAAATACGGGAACTGCAAAAGATAGCTATCGGGGTATAAGCTAATAAGCTTAGTGAGTAATTCCCAAAATTCATACTGGAAGTAGATTATCAATCAAGTTTATTATTCAAACGTATGAAATGCAACAACCACGTGAGCATACAAGACATATGACTTTCCGGGAATCATATGTTAAATGAATTTACGCCCTTCATTCGGGGTTGGGTATTCAGGCCAATTACAGTCACCACCTTTAAAAACACTTTTATAGGTCTTACCGGCTCCTATACGCCATCAAAAAATTTTGTAGTTATTACTGGCTCTTACTAGCCACCAAAAAGTTTTTGTAGTTATTACAGGCTCCTACTAGCCACGAAAAACTTGTAGTTATTACAGGCTCCTACTAGCCATCAATTCAAGTAGTTCTTACTGGCTCCTACTCGCCACTTACATGATATACCGGTTATGTCTACCACCACTATTATACACTTGTCCCACCAATTGTATAGTAGCGAATGCAATGTGACTCAACATATGAAGTGCATGAATAATTTCTTTAATTAAAGTCTAGTAGTTATATTTAACTTCTTTCAAGTGATCAACCAACTTCAAACAATTCAAGATATTAATGTACATAAACTTTATTACAAACAAATTGAGTTTCGATATACTTAGTATTCCTTCACATATTATCATACACTTCTTTTGAGTTTGCTTAGATTGTAGTGCAACTAATTTTACAAGCACCAGCAAGAGTATGAAAAATAACGGGGAAATAACTCCGATGCCATTGCGTCTATTTCTCTTAAGCGGATGAGTCGTTCACACACTCCACTAAATCGTAATAGTCCTCGGGGTGAAGAAATCCTTCCTCGGGATCACCTAACCAAAGAAAATACCCATAATGAGTTTTTCTTGAAGATTTTCTTAATTTTTGACAAAACAATGTCAAAGAACGTCAAAGTTCGTATGAAAGAATGTTCCAACTTAAAATGGCCATAACTTGGTCATTTTAACTCGGAATTGCGCATATAATATACCGATTTCTATCTACTCGAAAAGATCTACCCATTTCTAAAATTATTTCCCACAAACAAAGCTACATAGGCTCCGAAAAACTGGTGACAAATTTCACCACGGATTTTTAAGCAAAAACAACTTTGGTTCAAGAAATCAAAATTTGATTGATAAATACTTAGTTATCTATATAGTTGAAAAATTCTCTTTTTATAACTATATAACTCATATTTAAGCATGCTCAAGTGTTTTGTTGTCCAAATTATTTTTCTTAAGTAAAACAATGTCGGGTTGAAGCTTTTCGGAAATTGTTTTCGTGAATTTCTTTGAAATGAATGCCTTGTTTTCTTTATTTTCTAAAAACGTTTTATGTTGGTTTTATTTATCTTTTTCTAAGTGACTTTTGAAAATAAAATTTTCTACTTTCTAAGTTACACTAATAATATTTTTGAAGTTTTTCTAGAAAATATGCTTTTCCTTATTTTCTTGTGTAAATTCCTTTGTTTGATTGTTTTGGCAAAAATCTTTACTTGATATTTCTCATTCTTTTTCTCATGTCTCCTATTTTCAAGAATAATTACCCATGCATGAAAATTTGGTTTCTTATGAAAACAAAGTGGAACAATTAAGGACTTTTTGTAGAAAAACTAATTTCTATAATCTTATTAACTTTTTCTTGTAACTTGAAAAGTGAAAATTTTATTCTTTTCAAACCATAAATTTTCTTTGCCTATTTGTTTGCAAAGGTCTTAAAAATTTCCTTAGTTCTCCATCTTATTTTCTTTCTTTATGAAAACAACCATTTTTGTCAACAAAATATTTTCTTTTGAAAAGCAAAGTAGAGTAACAAAGATTTAACTAGCTTTTAAGTAAAAATAGTTTCTAAATTCATAGTGAATTTTTTTGTAACTTGAAAATGAGTTTATTTTTGTTATCTTATATTTTCACATAAACTTATTCCTAAGTGACAAAAGTCTTCTTTTATTTCATTATCTTTAGAAAATAGAACTTTTGGACAACAATCTAAATGAACATGATTATGAGAATAATAATAAACAAAATAACATAAAGCATAAATAATAAAATCAAGTATTGGAGTCTTAGCTTTTTCAAGGCTCCCGGGACTAAGAAATAAACTAGTCCCATAATAAAATAAAATAAATGAAAGAAAAGCTTGTTTTGACTTGATGAGGACAAGTCTAAGACTAGAGACTAGTCTTAATTCAACAAGGAATAAATAAATAAATTGCAATGGAAAAATAAATAAATTGCTTTGCATGAAATAAATAAATTGCAAGTGAGCTTATATGCTCTAAAGAATATGTATACATATGTATAGATATATAAACAATAATAAAACAACATAAACATAAATGGATTGGCATGAACAAGAACAATACATGAACATAATGTAGTTTCCACAACTTGTAGTCTTTGGAAACTCACACTATGGTCATGTAAAGTTACATGACATGAAGAAGAAGAAGGAATTATAAATGGGTTACCTAAAGAAGACTTTGATGTGGTTATGGGTTTTTGTTGTTGGTGGAAGTTGTTGTGGAATTATTTTGAGAGAGTTTTGAGATAGTAACTTGAGAGAGCTTTGAGAGGAAAGATTGAGAGAGTTTTGGTGTGAATTTGGGTAGTGAATGTGTGAAAGAAGTGAAGGTATGAGGGGGTATTTATAGGATTTTGAGGAGTGATTTTTGTGTGATTAAAATAAATTGAAATTGAAACAAAATTGTGGGCATGTGAGGGGGGTAGCGCCGGCCATTGTGTGATGGGGGGGGGGGGGGGGGGGGTGTGGGGGAATTGATTTTTTTTTTTTTTTTACTTTTTGTTAAATAAAAGATGTAATTTGTAAGGTAGATGTGATATAAAGTTATGGGAAAGGTAAAAAGTTAAGATAATAGGTTATGTAGAGTGTAAGAGTAGGTGTAAGAAAAAGTAGAGATAAAAGAATAGTGTAGAATAGTAATGAATAGTGTAATGTAAAGTAGATATGACAATTAAAGTACCGGTAGTAAGAAAATACGCGTATAATAGCTATATCTGTTATTTTTACTTACCGAAAAATTATGAAATTGATATTTTTACGAGTCTAACGGTGTATTCGGAATATTTTTACTATTCCGGGCTTCCGGACACGTTTTTCGAGAACTGTGTCCGATCGGGTTCGAAGGACACTCGAAATTCGCGAAACTGAAACTTTTATAAAACCTATGGTTATTACGAGCTATTTGAGCTAATTATCCCAACTTCGTTTTTCCGGGCCAAAGAAAACGGCAATGCCGGATTTAGCTTGATACGGTAAACTAGGGTTTTGTTGACCTTTAGGGTTTCGTTTGACTTCCGGTTAGGGTTTTATGCTAAACCGATTCCGAAATTTCGGGGGTTTACTAACCTACCCCCTAAGAATGTTTTGTCTCAAAACTTGGAAATTCTGTTGGTGGTCAAAACTTGGTTACTTGGGTTATGCGTCCTTTCTTCAAAATTTTCTTGAATGGGTTCCTCGTTCATCCTCTGAACTCTTGTGGATACATATCGGTACTGGGTATATCTTCATAAGGAAAATTTGCCTTTAAAAACATTAGCTTTTATCCCCATAACTTGATTCCTTAACCATTTGTCAAACGGGGAATTGTTGTACATCTCTAATATGTTTTCGTAATAACCAACTTCCTTTTCGTCTTGTGATTACTTTCTATCTTTGAACTCACCTGATTCTTATTTCGAGACTTTTATGGTCTTCTTTTCCGATTCACCTCATTTCGTTTATCTTGTGCCTTTATCATCTCATGAGATGCTCTTGATTGTTCCTCCAAGGTATTCGAATGGTTCTTTTGTAGTATCAGGGGTCCAAAGTTCATTATTAGCTCCTTTACGTTCCCATTCTTGCGTCCAGGGTTATCATATCCCTTACTGACCTCTTTTGCTTTTAGCTCTTTTTCCTTTAGAGAGCGTTATATTGACTGATTATGAAACGAACTACCTTTGTGAGCTACTCGATGTATACCATAAGCATCCTTGCCTTCTTGCTACCGTTTGTGAAAAATTCCAGATCTTGAGAAGGTTAATTCTGTTTTTATCGAAGTTCATAAACCTTTTCGTCCTTTGGTGTTTTGATTCTTTTATCCATATTTCATTTCTTCTAATGTCCCTTTGAACTTTGGTTTATCTGGGTTCTCCTTAAATATGTTGTTGGTCCCAAATTATGAACCGTACTCATGATTCCTTCTTACTACTTCCTTGTCCTTAGGTTATGCTAACTCATCCTTTGGCTTCTTTTAATACAGTTCTCTTCCTTTATTCCTTCTTTATCCTTCGTATCTTCTCATCTAAGCTCTTTTGTAAATTTTTATACGGTTGACCTTAGTATCCTACTGACGTGGTTCCTCTTTTAAACCTTGTTTGTGAGCTTTAAGGTTTGGTTTTTCAACTTTTCTTCAATTTCCCATACTTAAGATTACTCTCTTAGTTTGCTTCTTTCCTTCTTCATCATAAGCTGGTCGGTATGTTTCGTGATGGCATACTTCACTTCGTAAGGTCTCAATTTTCTCGTTTTGTTGTTTCTCCAACTTCCTTATGAATCTATTTTTCCTTGTTTCTCTGAGTGATATCTGTATCCAGAATTCTTTTCAAAACTTCTTATTGGAACTTATGGTTGTCTCCAAAGGTCAATTCCTCTTCTCACTTTAGCTTATTCAATTCCTTTTATCAACTCGTAAGAATGTGTTTGTTCTTTTCTTATGTCAGTAGGTCCTTGCTAAATATTCTCCTCTTTGTTTTGTAAGCTTTATGTTTTCCTTGTTTCTTCTTATTGAAATTTTATTTGAGAGATATACCTCTTATTCCAAAGATTACTTATTTTCCATTATTCCTTAGGGTCATGGTGACTTTATGTCCTCATGTCTTTGTTGAAAGTTCGACCAATTTTCTTGGGTTTCCTCATTCTTTCGTATTATCTTAAACTAGGTTGATCGTTCGTCAATAATATAATACTTTGAACTTCAAGAGAGTAAAACATTCTGATTTACTAAACTTCTCATGTATACAAAAGGGGATTATCGTTCCTATTCATCCACATAAAGAAACTTTACATTCCTCTGCTATTTGAAATAAAGATCAACATCGATAAAGGAAGGTTGGAGATTGACTGGTTCCCGCATCGCTGTTATAGCCTCTAATGTACTCCAAGGCAGTCAAGTTTTCATTTCCTTTGTTCACTTCTTCACCTATCCATCGTCCCTGTAAATTGTATACTCGAATTCCCGAAGCAGTAGGTCCAGGTTTGCTTTCACTTCCACTTCCATTTCCTTTCTTCATTCTTATAGGAATAACTTCCTCTGATGATCTTGATAGAATATTCCTTCCTTGTGGACAGTTGTTGGCAACATGTCCTTTCTGATTGCAAACATAACAAGCATCTATCCCTTGTTTGGGTATTTTGACATCTTATGGTTTGCATTTCCACAAAAGAACACTTTCCAAATAGCTGGGGACTTCTTCGGGTAGTGTGCTCCATTGCACTTCCAACACTTAATACCTCTTGGTATGATCTTTTATTGTCGCTCTTTGATTTCTTTGGTAGGGGCATGAGATGGGGTTCTATGAAAATTCTCCTTTCGATGATTGGGTCTTCTTCCTCTCTATTCTTTCTCTCCTTTTCCTTTCTACAATCCGAGCTCTTTCCACTAATTCTCGAAAATTCCTTATGTCAAATTCTTCTAACTTCATCCTTAGGTCTTCGTCCAATCCTTCCTATAAAGACTTGTCTTTTCAATTCTTCACTGTACTTATAGGAGTCCGTGCATATTGCAACAATCTACTGAACTTGGTCTTATATTGTTCGATTGTTCTTCAATTTGTAAGAAGTCTGCACTATATCTTACTCGTAACTTCTGGGAATAATTTCTCCAAAAACTCATGTCTAAACGTTTCCCAAGTGATTGGAGTCATTAGATCTCTTTTCCTTGACTCCCACCATATCCTAGCGTTTAGACGAAGCATGAATGTTCCATACTTGATTTGCAAATGGGGGAACTTCATATGCATCAAAGACATCTCTATTTGAGATAACCAATCTTTGCCTCCTGGCTTGTCATAAGCTCCTTCAAAGAAGCGGTTACTTTTGATGAAGTTAGGTAACATGCTTTTGTATGGTCTTGGCGGAGATGGAGGTAGGGATGCACTTTGGCTATGCATGTTCCTATGCACAGATGCCTCTGTTGAAGCTTGTTGTGGTGGTGGGGTTGATGTGGACGGTGGTGCTATTACTGGTGTTGTTTCAGGTACAGGGGCTTGTGTTGGCATATTCTGCCTAATTTCTAATACGTGGGTTAGGTGTCCTAACGCGGCGTGTAAGTCCAATTTTGAGGTGTGGTGGTTCCTTCTTCGTCTACTCCTATTTCGGCTGTTTTAAGCTTTTCTAAGTTAAGTTTGTAAAGTTTTGGTAACTTAATTAAATTTTTACCGGAAATTGGGGAAATATAACGGAAATTTGAACATGCATAAAAGCTAACAAAATTTAAATCAAAACAATTTCTGAAATCAAACTTAAGGCATTATCATAGAAATAAAGTTCATACGTGAAATCGGAAATAAGGCAAATCACAAAAGAAAATTACAATAGAAAACAACAAGCATTGTTCCGAGAATTTAAAAGATAGACTAAGATCATGGATCTAGTCTATGATTACAAAATCTAAGCTGGACTTCTAGGGATATGCTCCTCTCCATTCCTTCTTTCCTCATTCTTCGGGCGCATCTCCCGGGTTGCTGCTGGATGATCCTGGGTTCCAGTCCCTCATGAATTGGCTGAAATATCTCCTCCTTTTCCGGGCTGCCTCTCTGGATCTTTCGCGTCCGTCGGTTGGTTCGTCTCTAGTCTCCTCTGGTACTATGTCATGAATGGTTCTCCAAGTAATGGCTTCATCTGTCTCCATGCTATTGTTCTCATTGGAGGAGCACTGTCTGTATTCATGGCCGAGTTTGGTTCTTGCCTTCCCGGAGTCTGTCGTCCCATTAAGTAGCGGATAATCCTTTCCTCAGTACTGTTACGGGGTTCTTCGTCTGCAACAGTGGTTTGGTTTCCTTCTTCCGGTCCTGCTTCATTTTCTTCCTCTGGGTCTTCCTCCGAGTCTTCACTCTCTTCATCTTCTTCCATAGGCTCTTCTTATTATTGTTCCGTCATCCCGTAGGCGTAGGGGCTCGTTCCTCCTGAGTTGGATTCCCATAAGGTAGGCGGCTCCGTGGGCACTTGGGTTGGGGTCGTAGTACCTCCTGGTACACTCCATGCCAATGGAAGACATCGTTGATGTCCGCCTTCATCCATTCAAGGTGATCTATCAAGTTGTCGTGGGCGTAACGAACATAGGTCCAATTTTCCTCCATGTCTGGAAATCTGGTGAAGTTCGTCCCCCGTCTTTCCTAAGGACGAATGTGGCTTCTTTCAACATAGGTCTATCTTCAGCAATGGCCGCAATACGTTCTACAGCGTATATCATTTCCAACTCGGTTAGTTTCTTTCCTATGGGACAGTTGTGAATGGTCTGTACCACTTCCCTCCATTCTGTTTGTATCATTCCTCTCTTCCATATCTGGAACATTTCTCGGACAGTCTTAGGTTGTCCTGCTAGGGCAAATTCTTCACATAGGACTCTAAGTCTCAGTCGGTAGTTTTCTGGTGTTTCGAAGGGTCCTTTCCGGAAATTCTTGGCTTGGAGACGGGCCTCATCTATCGTGATCTACGTAAAAGAAGATATTAGAAGACTTATTCTACCCATTCTATTTTATCTAGTTTTTCTTGTCTATCTAAGTCAATTCTTCTTAAGTCTATTTCTATAATTATGATTCCTAGGTTCTTAAACCATGCTCTGATACCAACTTAAACTGTCACGCCCCAATGGGTACCCTAAACGTGACAGTCCGCCACACTCAATATTAAAGCTTAAGTATGACAACCTTAGTCATTCCAAAAGCTTTTATATTAAGTGTAAGGCTTACTTTCACAATTTTAGAGGACCATATGGAATATGAGCTTAAGGAGATATAAAAACATATTAAGAAAAGAAGAATCACAATAACTATTTGTTCATGGCATAATTTAAGAACAACTCCCTAAATTACTAATTATACATATTAACATGCTAAAGCTAAGCTACTCTTTATTTAAAATTCTAATATACAAAAGGGATTACCTGCCCACAAGGTCCACGTGGCCTTAGCCATAAGTACGGGAACTGCAAAAGATAGCTATCGGGGTATAAGCTAATAAGCTTAGTGAGTAATTCCCAAAATTCATACTCGAAGTAGATTATCAATCAAGTTTATTATTCAAACGTATGAAATGCAACAACCACGTGAGCATACAAGACATATGACTTTCCGGGAATCATATGTTGAATGAATTTACGCCCTTCATTCGGGGTTGGGTATTCAGGCCAATTACAGCCACCACTTTTAAAAACACTTTTATAGGTCTTACCGGCTCCTATACGCCATCAAAAATTTTGTAGTTATTACAGGCTCCTACTAGCCACCAAAAAGATTTTGTAGTTATTACAGGCTCCTACTAGCCACGAAAAACTTGTAGTTATTACAGGCTCCTACTAGCCATCAATTTAAGTAGTTCTTACCGGCTCCTACTCGCCACTTACATGATATACCGGTTATGTCTACCACCACTATTATACACTTGTCCCACCAATTGTATAGTAGCGAATGCAATGTGACTCAACATATGAAGTGCATGAATAATTTCTTTAATTAAAGTCTAGTAGTTACATTTAACTTCTTTCAAGTGATCAACCAATTTCAAACAATTCAAGATATTAATGTACATACAACTTTATTACAAACAAATTGAGTTTCGATATACTTAGTATTCCTTCAACATATTATCATACACTTCTTTTTGAGTTTGCTTAGATTCTAGTGCAACTAATTTTACAAGCACAAGCAAGAGTATGAAAAATAACGGGAAATAACTCACGATGCCATTGCCGTCTATTTCTCTTAAGCGGATGAGTCGTTCACACACTCCACTAAATCGTAATAGTCCTCGGGGTGAAGAAATCCTTCCTCGGGTCACCTAACCAAAGAAAATACCCATAATGAGTTTTTCTTGAAGATTTTCTTGAATTTTGACAAAACAATGTCAAAGAACGTCAAAGTTCGTATGAAAGAATGTTCCAACTTAAAATGGCCATAACTTGGTCATTTTAACTCGGAATCGCGCATATAATATACCGATTTCTATCTACTCGAAAAGATCTACCCATTTCTAAAATTATTTCCCACAAACAAAGCACATAGGCTCCGAAAAACTGGTGACAAAATTCACCACGGATTTTAAGTAAAAACAACTTTGGTTCAAGAAATCAAAATTTGTTTGATAAATACTTAGTTATCTATATAGTTGAAAAATTCTCTTTTTATAACTATATAACTCATATTTAAGCATGCTCAAGTGTTTTGTTGTCCAAATTATTTTTCTTAAGTAAAACAATGTCGGTTGAAGCTTTTCGGAAATTGTTTTCGTGAATTTCTTTGAAATGAATGCCTTGTTTTCTTTATTTTCTAAAAACGTTTTATGTTGGTTTTATTTATCTTTTTCTAAGTGACTTTTGAAAATAAAATTTTCTACTTTCTAAGTTACACTAATAATATTTTTGAAGTTTTCTAGAAAATATTTTCCTTATTTTCTTGTGTAAATTCCTTTGTTTACTTGTTTTGGCAAAAATCTTTACTTGATATTTCTCATTCTTTTTCTCATGTCTCCTATTTTCAAAATAATTACCCATGCATGAAAATTTGGTTTCTTATAAAAACAAAGTGGAACAATTAAGGACTTTTTGTAGAAAAACTAATTTCTATAATCTTATTACTTTTTCTTGTAACTTGAAAAGTGAAAATTTTATTCTTTTCAAACCATAAATTTTCTTTGCCTATTTGTTTGCAAAGGTCTTAAAAATTTCCTTAGTTCTCCATCTTATTTTCTTTCTTTATGAAAACAACCATTTTTGTCAACAAAATATTTTCTTTTGAAAAGCAAAGTAGAGTAACAAAGATTTAACTAGCTTTTTAAGTAAAAATAGTTTCTAAATTCATAGTGAATTCTTTTTTTTGTAACTTGAAAATGAGTTTATTTTTGTTATCTTATATTTTCACATAAACTTATTCCTACGTGACAAAAGTCTTCTTTTATTTCATTATCTTTAGAAAATAGAACTTTTGGACAACAATCTAAATGAACATGATTATGAGAATAATAATAAACAAAATAACATAAAGCATAAATAATAAAATCAAGTATTGGAGTCTTAGCTTTTTCAAGGCTCCCGGGACTAAGAAATAAACTAGTCCCATAATAAAATAAAATGAAAGAAGAAAAGCTTGTTTTGACTTGATGAGGACAAGTCTAAGACTAGAGACTAGTCTTAATTCAACAAGGAATAAATAAATAAATTGCAATGGAAAAATAAATAAATTGCTTTGCATGAAATAAATAAATTGCAAGTGAGCTTATATGCTCTAAAGAATATGTATACATATGTATAGATATATAAACAATAATAAAACTACATAAACATAAATGGATTGGCATGAACAAGAACAATACATGAACATAATGTAGTTTCCACAACTTGTAGTCTTTGGAAACTCACACTATGGTCATGTAAAGTTACATGACATGAAGAAGAAGAAGGAATTATAAATGGGTTACCTAAAGAAGACTTTGGATGTGGTTATGGGTTTTTGTTGTTGGTGGAAGTTGTTGTGGAATTATTTTGAGAGAGTTTTGAGATAGTAACTTGAGAGAGCTTTGAGAGGAAAATTGAGAGAGTTTTGGTATGAATTTGTGATAGTGAATGTGTGAAAGAAGTGAAGTATGAGGGGGTATTTATAGGATTTTGAGGAGTGATTTTTGTGTGATTAAAATAAATTGAAATTGAAACAAAATTGTGGGCATGTGAGGGGGGTAGCGCCGGCCATTGTGTGAGGGGGGGGTGGGGGGAATTGATTTATTTTTTTTTACTTTTTGTTAAATAAAAGATGTAATTTGTAAGGTAGATGTGATATAAAGTTATGGGAAAGGTAAAAAGTTAAGATAATAGGTTATGTAGAGTGTAAGAGTAGGTGTAAGAAAAAGTAGAGATAAAAGAATAGTGTAGAATAGTAATGAATAGTGTAATGTAAAGTAGATATGACAATTAAAGTACCGGTAGTAAGAAAATACGCGTATAATAGCTATATCTGTTATTTTTACTTACCGAAAAATTATGAAATTGTTATTTTTACGAGTCTAACGGTGTATTCGGAATATTTTTACTATTCGGGCTTCCGGACACGTTTTTCGAGAACTGTGTCCGATCGGGTTCGAAGGACACGAAATTCGCGAAACTGAAACTTTTATAAAACCTATGGTTATTACGAGCTATTTGAGCTAATTATCCAACTTCGTTTTTCCGGCCAAAGAAAACAGCAATGCCGGATTTAGTTGATACGGTAAACTAGGGTTTTGTTGACCTTTAGGGTTTCGTTTGACTTCCGGTTAGGGTTTTATGCTAAACCGATTCCGAAATTTCGGGGGTTTACACGGTTAAACATTTCCGAGAACTAAAAACTATTAAATAATCACAAATAAAATAAAATAAAAACAAAACATAAATTTCGAGCTAAAATTTTTAAAATGATCAAAACTCGAAAATTATTCGATATTACGAATATCTCGACAAAAATCGGAAATCAAAACGGAACCCTAAAAGTCAACAAGCCTACAACGAACCCTAGTGTTTAAGATCCGGCAATCCCGCGTTTTCAAACCCTAGAAAATGAAATTAAGTTAATGGCCTAGAATTGATCGTAATAACGTGAGGTAACATAAAAATATCAGATTCGCGAATTTTGAGTGACCTTCAGACCCAAACGAGATCAGTTCTCGAAAAGCGTGTTCCGGAGCTCGGAATATTAAAAATATTCCGTTTATACCAATAGACTCGTAAAAATACAAGGATTCCAAAAATATCAGTTTTGGAATTTTTCGGTAGCTAAAAATTACAGATATCGCATTATTACGCGTATTTTTATTACTACCGGTACTTTAATTGTCTAGTCTACTATTCATATTACTTTTCTACTATTCATTACTATTTCACTATCTCTACTTTTTCTTACACCTATTTCTTACTCCTATATATCTATTTTCTTACTTTTTTCATTTCCAACACAACTTTAATCACATCAAACTTTACACATTACTTCTTTATTACACAACAAATAAAAATAAAACAAAATTTCCCCCTTTAGAAGACCAAAACCGGCGCCAATTTGACCCTCCCTCTTTCTCTATTTTAATTTATTTTCTTTTATTTAATTACCTCTTAGTTCCTCCATAAAATTCTATAAATACCACCTCTCCCCTTCTCATTTCTTCACACCATTCCAAAGCAAAGAAATTATGCCAAAATCCTCTCCAAAAACTCCTCTCTATAATCTTACAAGAACTCTCTTCTTATAAAGAGAAAATACTCTTCTTCCATTACTAAAGAAAGTTTCTTTTCAAAGCATCACTACTGTAAACCCCCAAAAATTTTTCATAATTCATAGAAAATAATTCTAAAAGTTTAGAATTTAAATCCCAAAAATCGACTTACGTTAAAACCAAATTCTAAATCAAGACAAGCGCCAAGAAACAAAACCTAAAAATCGAACCAAGTTAAAGCTTAATTCCAAATAAAGAGCAAAAACGAATTTCCTCAATCTTGAGAAAACGAGAACCCCTGAAACAAAATATAAAGTCCAATTACCGATATAATCAACATCCGTACATCAATTAAATAATCTACCCAATTCCTAAAACGCAAATCGAAACAATAAATCCAAATACCGCTTAACAATGAGATAATAAAATCCTAATTCCTTTAGTAAAATTTTAGAATCACAAAATCCAAATTTTCCACAAAAGTCAAAATGAGTCAACTCATAACCCTAGACTCGGTTAAACGATTCCGAGAACTAAAAACTATTAAATAATTACAAATAAAATAAAATAAAATATAAATTTCGAGCTAAAATTTTAAAACAATCAAAACTCAAAAATTATACGATCTTACGAATAACTCAGTAAAATCGGAAATCAAAACGGAACTCTAAAAATCAACAAGCCTATAACGAACCCTAGTGTTTAAGATCCGGCAATCCCGCGTTTTCAAACCCTAGAAAACGAAATTAAGTTAATGGCCTAGAATAGTTCGTAATAACGTAGGGTAACATAAAAATATCAGATTCGCGAATTTTGAGTGACCTTAGGACCCAAATGGGATCGGTCCTCGAAAAGCGTGTCCCGGAGCTCGGAATATTAAAAATATTCCGTTTATACCAATAGACTCGTAAAAATACAAGGATTCCAAAAATATCAGTTTTGGAATTTTTCGGTAGCTAAAAATTACAGATATCGCATTATTACGCGTATTTTTATTACTACCGGTACTTTAATTGTCTAGTCTACTATTCATAGTACTTTTCTACTATTCATTACTATTCACCTATCTCTACTTTTTCTTACACCTATTTCTTACACCTACATATCTATTTTCTTACTTTTTTCATTTCCAACACAACTTTAATCACATCAAACTTTACACATTACTTCTTTATTACACAACAAATAAAAATAAAACAATTTCCCCCCTCTTAATGCCCAAAACCGGCACCTCTCTCCCTATTCATCTCTATTTTATTTCTTTTTCAATTTATTTTATTACATCCAAAATTCACTCCAAAAATTCTATAAATACCCCCTTCCTCTTCCATTCTTTCACACAATTCATTCACTACCAAAACTCTCTCAAAATCTCTCCACAAATTCTCTCATCAAGAATTCTCTCTACCAAAACTCTCTCAAACCAATTCCTCACAAAAATCATCTCTCATACATAAACTATCTACCACATATCACTACTCACATAATACCCATTTCATTACCATCTCCATACCTCTTACATACTTAGGTAAATATTTCTTCCATCTATTATTCATCCATGTCATGTAACTTAACATGACTATGGTGTTGTTTTGAAACTCATATGAGTAGTAAAAGCAACAACATGTTCATGTTTTGTTCTTGTACATAAGCTTCCTATTTTATTATGTTGTTATTATTGTTATTATTATATTATGTATATATATTATATATATTATTTATTTATTTAGAGCATATAAGCTCATTTGTTATTTATTTATTTCAAGTTATGCAATTTATTTATTTATGATTATTAAGACTAGTCTTTCTAGTCTTAGACTTGTCCATATCAAGTCAAAACAACTTTTATTTATTTTCTTTAATCTTTCGGGACTAGTCCATTCTTAGTCCCGGGATGCCTTGATAAAGCTAAGGCTCCAATACTTGATCGGGATTCCTTGATGAAGCTAAGGTTCCCAATGCTTGATATTTTATTGCTCATTAATTATTTTAGTATTTTCTTATGTTCTTATTATTTTATATGCTCATATATGCATTTGCATAATGTTAATGTCTCAACTAGTCTAAAAATAGAATCTTGTTTTACTAAATGAACTCAAAGCTAAGTTTCCAATTATATGATTTACCACAAAAACATGAAGTTTTATCAACAACCTAGAAATAGAATAATACAAGTTTTCTCAAGTTTTCTTAAATAACAAAGATAGTTTTACCAAGAAAACATAAATAAATATTTTCCTTGTATTTTATGGTAATCTAAGTTTTTAGAAAAATAAATCGTTCATAGAAAGTTTAAGACTTAAATTCTTTTCTAAACTAAAAAGGAACAAACTAGTTTTCAAAGTTAATATAAAAATCAACTCATAAGGAACCCACTTAGGAAAAGTAATGATTTTTAAATTCTAAAAGAAAGAACTTGTTTTCAAAAGAATATAAATAAGTAAGGTTAGCAATAATGGATTTATCAATAAAGATGATTCTTTTCAAAGAGATGAAAGAACAAGTTTTAGAAAGCAAAAGCTTATATTTTAGAAATAAATATAAGAAGACAAGATTCATTTTCTAAAAACCATCCTAAATACAAAAATTATAAAAAGGTTTTTATCAACTTAATATACTTTTGATTTGAACTTTAATCACTAGAAGGAAAATTTAATACAAGACTAAAGGATTAAGAAAAATTCAACTTGTTTTGGAAGAAGAAATGAAGAAAATAAAATAAGAATATACTCATTTATAACAACCTAGGAAAAATATAAGTTTCTTTAGATACTTGAAAGGAAATTTTCAAAACTAAGGTTTAAATGAATTGTTTTATGAAATAAATTGTTGAGACACTACCATTGGGATTTTGCATATAAAGTGAGCATACCTATATATATTCAAAAGTGTTTATCAAATATATTTATATTGTTACAAAAGGATTTTCTTTAAAATGGAGTTGAGTTAGAAAATGGATTTTTGCAAAAGTTTAGAAAATTCGTTTTAAATCTGTACCTGACGTTTCGGAACCCAAATGACCTTTTATGACCAAGATAAGTTTAGAAATGGATAGAACTTTTCGAATAGGTAGAAAACGGTATATCATATGCGAAATTCCGAGTTAAAATGAGCAAGTTATGGCCATTTTAAGTTGGAATTTCTCTTATACGATTTTACCACGATTTTAAGTAAAGTTTAGAATCTCCAAGAATAGAAATTCATGGAAGACTTATCCCGGGTATTTCTTTTGTCTAGGTGACGAAGGATACGAGAATACCCTACCCGAGGATTACTACGACTAAGAAGATAGCGAAATGGACGAGTGAGTTATTCCTTCTAATTTCGTTACCTTGCTTGTGCTTGTAATGTAGTAGCATTAGTGTACTAAGAAAAGATAAAAACGAATATATTTGGGGATTTCGGGATATATATGATTCTATGTTTATGCGTGAATGAGAATTAAGAATATCGCAACTTCGATCTGCTTGTTTAAATAATTTTGTTTACTTACTTGTATGATTGTTTATTGTTGCTAAATTGATTGATCGCCCCTAATAAACCTTAATAAGGTTTGACCTAAGAACAATAAAACGTTCACGCATAGCATCCATCGAGTCACATCTATTTCAGAAGGCTGCTACTCCTACGCGTAGAGTTGGATTGGCTGTGATCGTGGTGCCACGGGCCATGTTCCTTCCTGGAGAATCCAAATCGCTCGGGGAAAGCGACTCTAGGTTCGGAGCCGAGCCAACCGAACGCTGTGGGTGAGGACCTGGGGACTAGCAGTAGAAGGTCGAGGACCTTCAACCCCGATTCCCTAACCTTTGATACGGAGGGGTAAATCCGTTCTATATATGGTTTCCGGATGACTATATATATTCGCGTAATCATGTGATTGTTGCATTGTATGCATAGCATATGTGTGATTAAATAAATAAACTTGTTTGAAAATATGGTGCGAATGAAAAGGAATATCTCACTAAGCTAGTTGTAGCTTATCCCTATAGATTTTGTTGAAACAGGTATATTTCGTGGAATAAATTTGAGGATCATGACATTAAGGAAGTCATGAACGGATGATTAAGGATATGGAATCATACGACGAAGAAATTTTGTAAGGTTCTTTATATGTGATAACCTATATGATTAGGGACGTATATTTATTTGAAGATAATAGAAGAATATGCTTTAAAAATTGAATTGTGATATGCCTACTTTTTATATTAAGTGTTCTCTTTGCCTTGCTACTTAATTATTATCAATGTAAATTGCGCTACTCCGATGCGTCCCCTTGGTTGTGATGTACGCCTCGTACATAATATGGAAGCCTTTGCATGACTAAGGTAGTCATTCCTAGGCTTTAGTATTGTGTACGGCGGACTGCCACGTTTAGGGTACCCCTCGGGGCGTGACAACTACTTACCACTACCAAAAGCCTTCAAGCAATCCTTCTTTTCTTCTTACCCATTTAGGTAATGAAGAACTCATACTCTATTGTTTTTATGTCAAGTAACCTTATATGGTTTTGATGTTGTTTCTTAGGTTGAAAAACTAAAGAAAACCACATTAAGATCATGTTTGGTTCTTGTTCATGGAACTACTTTCATATATATATATATATATATATACTTTGTCATTTATTACTTGTTTATATTTTGATCTTGCTTATATATAAATATACATATGTATATTATATTTATTTAGAGCATATAAGCTCATTTGTTATTTATTTACTTTCAAGTTATGCAATTTATTTTATGCAATTATTAAGACTAGTCTTTCTAGTCTTAGACTTGTCCATATCAAGTCAAAACAATCTTTTATTTATTCTCTTTAAATCTTTCGGGACTAGTCCATTCTTAGTCCGGGACGCCTTGATAAAGCTAAGGCTCCAATACTTGACCGGGATACCTTGATGAAGCTAAGGTTCCCAATACTTGATATTTTATTTTCTTGCTCATTAATTATTTTTAGTATTTTCTTATGTTCTTATTATTTTATATGCTCATGATACTTGCATTTGCATAATGTAATGTCTCAACTAGTCTAAAAATAGAATTTTGTTTTACTAAATGAACTCAAAGCTAAGTTTCCAATTATATGATTTACCACAAAAACATGAAGTTATTATCAACAACCTAGAAATAGAAAATACAAGTTTTCTTAAATAACAAAAATAGTTTTACCAAGAAACATAAATAAATATTTTCCTTGTAATCTAAGTTTTTAGAAAAATAAATCGTTAATATCGAAGGTTTAAGACTTAAACTCTTTTCTAAACTAAGGAACAAACCTAGATTTCAAAGTTAAGACAAAAAAAAAAAAAAAATCAACTCATCAAGTTATGAACCCACTTAGGAAAAATAATGATTTTCAAATTTCTAAAAGGAGGAACTAATTTTCAAAGGAATATAAATGAGGTAAGATTTATAATAATGGATTTTATAAAAATATTCTTTTCAAAAGAAATGAAAGAACAAGTTTTGGAAAGCAAAAGTTTATATTTTAGAAATGAATATAAGAAGACAAAATTCATTTTCTAAAATCATCCTAAATACAAAAATATAAAAATTTGAAACGACCTAATATACTTTTTGATAAAAATAAATCTTTTATCACTAGAAGCGAAATTTGTGAAAAACTAAGGTTAAAAGGAAAATTTTGCTTGTTTTGGAAAAGGAAATGAAGAAAATAAAATAAGAATATACTCATTTATAACAACTAGTAAAAATATAAAGTTTCTTTAAATACTTGAAAAGAAAATTTCAAAGTTAAAGTTTAAATGAATTGTTTTATGAAATAAATTGTTGAGACACTACCATTGGGATTCTTGCATATAAAGTGAGCATACCTATATATTCAAAAGTGTTTATCAAATATATATTTATATTGTTACAAAAGGATTTTCTTTAAAATGGAGTTGAGTTAGAAAATGGATTTTGCAAAAGTTTAGAAAATTCGTTTTAAAACTGTACCTGACGTTTTCGGAACCCAAATGACCTTTTATGACCAGGATAAGTTTAGAAATGGATAGAACTTTTCGAATAGGTATATCATATGCGAAATTCCGAGTTAAAATGAGCAAGTTATGGCCATTTTAAGTTGGAATTTCTTCTTATACGATTTTACCGTGATTTTAAGAAAAGTTTAAGATCTCCAAGGATAGGAATTTCATGAAAGACTTATCCCGGGTATTTCTTTTGTCTAGGTGACAAAGGACACGAGAATACCCTACCCAAGGATTTCTACGACTAAGAAGATAGCGAAATGGACGAGTGAGTTATTCCTTCTAATTTCGTTACCTTGCTTGTGCTTGTAATGTAGTAGCATTAGTATATTAAGAAAAGATAAAAACGAATATATTTGGGGATTTCGGGATTATGTATATATATATATATATGATTCTATGTTTATGCGTGAAATGAGAATTAAGAATATCGCAACTTCGATCTACTTGTTTAAATAATTTTGTTTACTTACTTTTATGATTGTTTATTGTTGCTAAATTGTTTGATCGCCCCTAATAAACCTTAATAAGGTTTGATCTAAGAACAATAAAACGTTCACGCATAGCATCCATCGAGTCACATCTATTTCAGAAGGCTGCTACTCCTACGCGTAGAGCTGGATTGGCTGTGATCGTGCGATGTCACGGGCCATGTTCCTTCCTGGAGAATCCAAATCGCTCGGGAAAAGCGACTCTAGGTTCGAGCCGAGCCAACCGAATACTGTGGGTGAGGACCTGGGGACTAGCAGTAGAAGGTCGGGGACCTTTAACCCCGATTCCCTAACCTTTGATACAGAGGGGTAAATCCATTCTATATATGGTTTCCGGATGACTATATATATTCGTGTAATCATGTGATTGTTGCATTGTATGCATAGCATATGTTTGATTAAATAAATAAACTTGTTTGAAATTATGGTACGAACGAAAAGGAATGTCTCACTAAGCTAGTTGTAGCTTATACCCCTATAGATTTTGTTGAAACAGGTATATTCGTGGATTAAATTTGAGGATCACGACATTAAGGAAGTCATGGACGGATGATAAGGATATGGAATCATACGATGAAGAAATTTTGTAAGATTCATTATATGTGATAACCTATATGATTAGGGACGTATATTTATTTGAAGATAATAGAAGAATATGCCTTAAGAATTGAATTGTGATATGCTTACGTTTTATATTAAGTATTCTCTTTGCCTTGTTACTTATTTATTATCAATGTAAATTGCGCTACTCTGATGCGTCCCCTTGGTTGTGATGTACGCCTTGTACATAATATGGAAGCCTTCGCGTGACTAAGGTAGTCATTCCTAGGCTTTAGTATTGTGTACGGCGGACTGCCACATTTAGGGTACCCCTCGGGGCGTGACAATTTAAGTTGGTATCAGAGCAACAAGGTTTTTGGAAGTTAGAAAAAGAAGAGTAGAAGGATAGATTGATAAGATTTGATCTTATGTTTAAGAATCCTTTTGTCTAAGAGTAGAATTCTACCTTAAAGAATATTAGGAGAAGGCAGGAAATACTTGTGCAAGAATCTGAGGATATTTAAAGAGGAGTTACCCTAAGATGTTGACTCAAGATTGAGAAAGGTAGAAATAACTTGGAGATAGAACATAGCAGAATAATATGGAGAAAACATGAAGGAGACTTAGAGTTTAGGTATAGAGTGTATATAGCAAGTTTACCTTAGCAAAGCCAATAAGCCTTAATGCATAGTAACCCTATTCAAGACCAATTAAGGGCAAGATAAGTTTAATGCCTCTTTATGGGTAAGACCCTCAGGTAAGTAACATTAAGTACCTACGTTAACCTTTAAATCAGATGGACAAAAATCTTTCATGCTTCACTTTTCCTTAAAAAACAAATAACATGTGCGTAAAACTCGAAATAAAAGAAAAATCTAATACGATCGCTTCGTTTGGTTCTAGGAAGCTACCCGAGGAAGTTACGCCACAATCAAGCACCCCTCTCGAAGAACAACAAAAACCAGGAACACTCCCACGACAAGATCTAACTCAAGAACTCTTAACCACCATAAGACTTCTAGAAGAGACGATAAGGACTTATATACAACAAGCACCCATAACCTCTGCACCCGCTCCGATTATAAGGCCCCAACTCGGAGCAACACCAGTAGCACAAGTCCCTTCCTTCATAGCCAATCAAGAACCCCAGGCTAAGAAGCATAAACAACTCCAACCTCTTAAGGACTTCGCAACCCCTAAGGTCAGATGCTGGAAGTGTAAAGGAAGACATTTCCCCAAAAGTTGCCCACAACTACAGTACAAGTGTTACTTCTGTGGAAGCAAAGACCACAAAATCCTTAATTGTCCTAGGAAGAATGGCACTATCTATTCTGGTCATGCAAAGAGAAAACACAGTGCCAACAATTACCCAAAACAATAAGGAAATGCTACGTATGCAGTCGTCTCATCTGTAGGACCAAGAATTACCCTACAAATGCCAAGGAAACATGCTACATGTGCAAGGTGTGGTATCTCTATGTATGAAGATCTAAAGACGCAAGGTTTATGGGACGATCCCATCTCAGCCCCCGAAAGAGATGACCCATCCAAGGAAGAATGTAGGACTTCGTCTAGAGATCCTACCACCAAATCTCACCATAAAGGAAAAGAAAAAGTTACTGATAATGAAGACGAGGGATCAAGTAATCAAGGAAATATTTCTACCCTGTGAAGAGCAATCCGAAGCAGGAATGGACGCTAAACCTTCCGTAAAAGCTTTAATATACCGATAGGAGAAATGCTTTTGTAAAAAGAATTAATCAATGATGTATATGTTGTCTATGTAATGATTTGAAATTTTAATTATGTTTTGCATCCTTTCTTTGAACTTTTGTAAAGGAAGTATTTAAGTCTTCCTTCTGTTTCCATGTATTTATTTTAATGATATAAATTTCCTTTTACTATGATTTCAGTCAATTTTCAAATATTTCTTCTATATTGTATTCATTTCCGTCTCGATTTTAGCATATTTCTCGATTGTTTTTCCGAAAAACGCTTAAGACTTAATAAAGTTCAAGAATCTCACACTAGCTTAATAAAACCTATAGAACAAATAGGAGACGTACTCGTGCTCAACGCAACCAAGAAATACCCCCTGTAGAACCTAAGAACCCGGAGGAACCTCAACAACCGAACCAACCACGAATGGATCAAGCTAACATCGAACAATTTGCCAACCTCATAAGGAATTTCGCGCAACAGGCTCAGGCTATGCCTATACCAGCACCTGCACAAGAAGCAGCACTAGAAGTTCCAACGCCACCGATTGAAATAGCACCAGCTGAGCCCCATTACCGAAACCCTATCAGAGTATGTTGCCAGAGTTCATAAAGTGCAATCGATATTTTGATGGAGCTTTGGGAAAACCGGATGAAGCTGATGAATGGTTAGCACAAATAGAACGATCATTCAATGCTTTTGAAGTACCACAACATCTTCAGCTTACATATGGGACTTTTATGCTGAGGTTCAATGCAAGAATATGGTGGGAATCCAAAAGTAGAGAGCTACTACCACCAATCACATGGGAGACATTTAGGCATGAATTCTTGGAGAACTTTTTCCCTGGAAGCTTGAGAATCCAATTTAGTGCAGATTTCCTAAGTATTTCTCAAGGAGGCCGTAGTCTTGAACAATATGAAACAGAGTTCAATAAGCTGTTGCAATATGCCCCTGAATCATATAAGGATAGCGAGGAACTCAAGAGGCAAGTCTTCTTAGGAGGATTGGACGAAGACCTTCGTATCAAGTTGATAGAATTTGACATCAAAGATTTCCGAGAACTAGTAGAAAGAGCACGAATTGTGGATGGTGCTAAGAAAAGGAGAAGGACGGAATGAAATGTCATGATAATTGAGGAAGAATCTATAAGTGAACCTAGCCTAAGCCTCAAAGTCAATGAGCTCGAAACATCGATCAGTCTGAGTAGAGAGAAGGATAAAAAGAAACTGGATACCCAATGTTGGAAATGCAAAAAGGCACATCAACCAAGACAGTGTCCCAAGCTTCAACACAGGTGTTACTACTGCGGGAGTCCGAATCACAAAGTTATGAGATGTCCAAAGAAAACCTCTGCCACCTATCTGATCTGTAAGAAGCCCGGACATATTGCCAAGAAGTGTCCTAAGAAGAAAAATATGGAAGGGAGATACTCAGCAATACCCCCACAAGAAATACGTGTATATAACCTACAAGGACAATGGATTTGCGAGGAAGCCAACCAAGAGATAGGATTCGCTGTTTTAGAAGAAGACGATAGTCACGAATACGAGTTGATATCAGGCTACCCTTACACGCTAAAATTCTTGTTATACCGATAGTTGCCAGTAATGACCATAGATTATGTAATCGTCACCTTACTCCAGATGGAATAAAAATATGATTGTCGAAAATTTTGTATGTATCAAAAGAAGAAGGCAATTCAATTTTACCTTGAACACGCCAAAATACATCAAAAGCATAACTATTACCGCCTAAAAGCTAGAACCGGTAATGATAAAATCTCAACAAGCAAATTCCAAATTTTTCATCTTGACCTCAAACCTTGTCAAGATGACCGTGTAAATAATAAAACAACAATACGGAATAAGTATAAACAATGCGTATTTAATACGTGCATGTCATATATATACTCACATAAGAATGGGAAAGCGAATTTACAACCTTCCTTCGTTAAGTAATATACCAGTGTCGTGTCGAGTCGTCGTCAGTTTAAGATTGAGTCAAGTCAGGTGACAAATCGTCAGTCGTCTGTTGTGTTGGTTAAGTTTGAAACTCTTCAGAAAGAGTCAAGTAAAGTGAAGGTTGAAAGTCGCTAAAACCAAATCTTATTGATTCTATATATGCTATATTGCATAAAATATTAAATACACAACGAAATTCCAATATTACTAACTAAAGATATATGAGAAATAGAAAATACGAAAGAAGAAATCCAACAATAACGATAGACTTCCAACCCTTTTGTGGAAGTAAAACTAAGGAAACGACATAATGAAATCATAATACCTTTTTAACAAATAGACGTAAGACAAAATTCCGAATATCACGAATGTTGATGAATGACGATATACAATTTCTCATCAACCTACGTACGCATGACAAGTTTTGAGGACAAAACTTTATTTAAGGTGGGTAGGTTGTAAACCCTCAAAAATTTTCATAATCCTTAAAAATAAATCTAGAAGTATAAATATCAAAAACCCGAAAAAATCAACTTGAGATTAAAACTCAATTCTAGACCGAGTCAAATACCGGAAACGAAACCCTAAAACTCGAACCAAGTTAAAACTTAATTCCAAATGAGAACAAAAACGAGTTTTCTCAATCTTGAGAAAACAGGAACCCTTGAAACGAAATATAAATTCTAACTAATCAACGTCCGTACATCAATTAAATTACCTAACCGTTTTCTAACACGCAAATCAAGACAATATATCCAAATAACGATCAACAGCAAAATCTTAAAACCTTCGATAAATTTCAGAAATCACAAATTTCAAATTCTCACCAAAAGTCAAACTAAGTCAACTCATAACCCTAGACTCGGTTAAACAATTCCGAGAACTAAAAACTATTAAATAATCACAAATAAAATAAAATAAAATAAAACATAAATTTCGAGCTAAAATTTTTAAAATGATCAAAACTTGAAAATTATATGATATTACGAATATCTCGACAAAAATCGGAAATCAAAACGAACCCTAAAAGTCAACAAGCCTACAACGAACCCTAGTGTTTAAGATCCGGCAATCTCGCGTTTTCAAACCCTAGAAAACGAAATTAAGTTAATGGCCTAGAATAGTTCGTAATAACGTGGGGTAACATAAAAATATCATATTCGCAAATTTTGAGTGACCTTCGGACCCAAACGGGATCAGTTCTCGAAAAGCGTGTTCTGGAGCTCGGAATATTAAAAATATTCCGTTTATACCAATAGACTCGTAAAAATACAAGGATTCCAAAAATATCAGTTTTGGAATTTTTCGGTAGCTAAAAATTACAGATATCGCATTATTACGCGTATTTTTATTACTACCGGTACTTTAATTGTCTAGTCTACTATTCATAGTACTTTTCTACTATTCATTACTATTTCACTATCTCTACTTTTTCTTACACCTATTTCTTACACCTATATATCTATTTTCTTACTTTTTTCATTTCCAACACAACTTTAATCACATCAAACTTTACACATTACTTCTTTATTACACAACAAATAAAAATAAAACAAATTTTCCCCCTTTAGAAGACCAAAACCGGCGCCAATTTGACCCTCCCTCTTTCTCTATTTTAATTTATTTTCTTTTATTTAATTACCTCTTAGTTCCTCCACAAAATTCTATAAATACCACCTCTCCCCTTCTCATTTCTTCACACCATTCCAAAGCAAAGAAATTATGCCAAAATCCTCTCCAAAAACTCCTCTCTATAATCTTACAAGAACTCTCTTCTTGTAAAGAGAAAATACTCTTCTTCCATTACTAAAGAAAGTTTCTTTTCAAAGCATCACTACTTACCACTACCAAAAGCCTTCAAGCAATCCTTCTTTTCTTCTTACCCATTTAGGTAATGAAGAACTCATACTCTATTGTTTTTATGTCAAGTAACCTTATATGGTTTTGATGTTGTTTCTTAGGTTGAAAAACTAAAGAAAACCACATTAAGATCATGTTTGGTTCTTGTTCATGAAACTACTTTCATATATATATATAATATATATACTTTGTCATTTATTACTTGTTTATATTTTGATCTTGCTTATATATAAATATACATATGTATATTATATTTATTTAGAGCATATAAGCTCATTTGTTATTTATTTACTTTCAAGTTATGCAATTTATTTTATGCAATTATTAAGACTAGTCTTTCTAGTCTTAGACTTGTCCATATCAAGTCAAAACAATCTTTTATTTATTCTCTTTAAATCTTTCGGGACTAGTCCATTCTTAGTCCCGGGACGCCTTGATAAAGCTAAGGCTCCAATACTTGACCGGGATATTTTGATGAAGCTAAGGTTCCCAATACTTGATATTTTATTTTCTTGCTCATTAATTATTTTTAGTATTTTCTTATGTTCTTATTATTTTATATGCTCATGATACTTACATTTGCATAATGTTAATGTCTCAACTAGTCTAAAAATAGAATTTTGTTTTACTAAATGAACTCAAAGCTAAGTTTCCAATTATATGATTTACCACAAAAACATGAAGTTATTATCAACAACCTAGTAATAGAATAATACAAGTTTTCTCAAGTTTTCTTAAATAACAAAGATAGTTTTACCAAGAAAACATAAATAAATATTTTCCTTGTAATAAAGTTTTTAGAAAAATAAATCGTTAATATCGAAGGTTTAAGACTTAAACTCTTTTCTAAACTAAGGAACAAACTAGATTTCAAAGTTAAGACAAAAAAAAATCAACTCATCAAGTTATGAACCCACTTAGGAAAAATAATGATTTTCAAATTTCTAAAAGGAGGAACTAATTTTCAAGGGAATATAAATGAGGTAAGATTTATAATAATGGATTTTATAAAAATGATTCTTTTCAAAAGAAATGAAAGAACAAGTTTTGGAAAGCAAAAGTTTATATTTTAGAAATGAATATAAGAAGACAAAATTCATTTTCTAAAATCATCCTAAATACAAAATTATAAAAAGGTTTTGAACGACCTAATATACTTTTTGATAAAAATAAATCTTTTATCACTAGAAGCGAAATTTGTGAAAAACTAAGGTTAAAAGGAAAATTTACTTGTTTTGGAAAAGGAAATGAAGAAAATAAAATAAGAATATACTCATTTATAACAACTAGTAAAAATATAAAGTTTCTTTAAATACTTGAAAAGAAAATTTCAAAGTTAAAGTTTAAATGAATTGTTTTATGAAATAAATTGTTGAGACACTACCATTGGGATTCTTGCATATAAAGTGAGCATACCTATATATTCAAAAGTGTTTATCAAATATATATTTATATTGTTACAAAAGGATTTTCTTTAAAATGGAGTTGAGTTAGAAAATGGATTTTGCAAAAGTTTAGAAAATTCGTTTTAAAACTGTACCTGACGTTTTCGGAACCCAAATGACCTTTTATGACCAGATAAGTTTAGAAATGGATAGAACTTTTCGAATAGGTATATCATATGCGAAATTCCGAGTTAAAATGAGCAAGTTTGGCCATTTTAAGTTGGAATTTCTTCTTATACGATTTTACCGCGATTTTAAGAAAGTTTAAGATCTCCAAGATAGAATTCATGAAAGACTTATCCCGGGTATTTCTTTTGTCTAGGTGACAAAGGACACGAGAATACCCTACCCAAGGATTTCTACGACTAAGAAGATAGCGAAATGGACGAGTGAGTTATTCCTTCTAATTTCGTTACCTTGCTTGTGCTTGTAATGTAGTAGCATTAGTATATTAAGAAAAGATAAAAACGAATATATTTGGGGATTTCGGGATTATGTGTATATATATGATTCTATGTTTATGCGTGAAATGAGAATTAAGAATATCGCAACTTCGATCTGCTTGTTTAAATAATTTTGTTTACTTACTTGTATGATTGTTTATTGTTGCTAAATTGTTTGATCGCCCCTAATAAACCTTAATAAGGTTTGATCTAAGAACAATAAAACGTTCACGCATAGCATCCATCGAGTCACAACTATTTCAGAAGGCTGCTACTCCTACATGTAGAGTTGGATTGGCTGCGATCGTGCGGTGCCACGGGCCATGTTCCTTCCTGGAGAATCCAAATCGCTCGGGAAAAGCGACTCTAGGTTCGGAGCCGAGCCAACCGAACGCTGTGGGTGAGGACCTGGGGACTAGCAGTAGAAGGTCGAGGACCTTTAACCCCGATTCCCTAACCTTTGATACGGAGGGGTAAATCCGTTCTATATATGGTTTCCGGATGACTATATATATTCGCGTAATCATGTGATTGTTGCATTGTATGCATAGCATATGTTGATTAAATAAATAAACTTGTTTGAAATTATGGTACGAAAAAAGGAATATCTCACTAAGCTAGTTGTAGCTTATACCCCTATAGATTTTGTTGAAACAGGTATATTCGTGGATTAAATTTGAGGATCACGACATTAAGGAAGTCATGAACGGATGATAAGGATATGGAATCATATGATGAAGAAATTTTGTAAGGTTCATTATATGTGATAACCTATATGATTAGGGACGTATATTTATTTGAAGATAATAGAAGAATATGCCTTAAGAATTGAATTGTGATATGCTTACGTTTTATATTAAGTATCCTCTTTGCCTTGTTACTTATTTATTATCAATGTAAATTGCGCTACTCTGATGCGTCCCCTTGGTTGTGATGTACGCCTTGTACATAATATGGAAGCCTTCGCGTGACTAAGGTTGTCATTCCTAGGCTTTAGTATTGTGTACGGCGGACTGCCACGTTTAGGGTACCCCTCGGGGCGTGACATAGGGTTCCTAGGTTTTTATCTCAAGCTTAAGCTAATCCGGTTTAGGGTTTTAGTTTCCGATTTTTGAAGTTTACTTAGTTACTAGAAAAACCAAGGTTTACAATTTTAAAGTTGGAAAATAGCTTTTCTAAATATGGCTCTTTCTAGATCCGAATTTTAAATATCCATTTTTGTTCAAACTAAAATAAATCCTATGCTTTCTAGCTATTACAAGTTATTTATGTGCATAAAACAAAAACCTAAAGCACTTATGAACTCAAAACAACTAGATCTAGCTTATTATACTAGTCATAAATGCATGAACACTATGATCATTATGTAGATATGGTTAAATGATGAACACATGCTCAAAACATTAATAATAACAACATATCCTAATAATAAAACAAAGTAAGAGCAAAATAACTTAAATAACAAGATCTATAACATTGTAATGGCAAGGATCTCATGTCTAAGAGTTTCCACATCCCCAGCTTTAATCTCATGGGGAATTTTTGATTGAAATCACACATGAATGATCTTGCCATTACATGTTTTTAAGATAGTTAAGTGTAGATCTATTACCTATTTAGTATTTGGAACAAGAAATTTGAAGAAAACTATGGAGTGTGTGTGTATGGGGGAGGTCATGGTTTGTAAGGAAGAGAGGAGGAGAGAAGAGAAAAATTTGCAAGAGTTTGTTTAGATGAAAAGTGGAAAAATGAAATGAGGTTGGTATAAAAGGCTATATATAGAAAAGTGGATTAGGGTTTGTGTATGGGGTGTCGGTTTTATTGAGAATGGGAGAGATAGATGTGTGTTGTGTAAGTTTCAAAATTAAATGAGTAATTTAAGTAGTGAAAGTTATATTGGAAAAGTAAATTGTAAGAAAATTGATGAAATATTATAAGAATAGATTGTAAGGATGTAAGAAGTAGAGTACGGGTGGTTGTACTTGTGAATAGTGTGAAAGAAATCAAAAAGTAGATTAGACAATCAAAGTATTGGTAGTAATGAAAATACGATAAGAAGGCTATAACTATAACTTTTATAACCTGAAAAATTATATAACTGATATATTTGGAAATCTTATGAAATTACGAATCTATCGGTACTAATAACATATATTTAATATCTCGAGCCCTAGGACATACTTTTCAAGTTTGTATCCAATCGAGTTCGAAATAGGTCGAAATTTCACCAATTTGATATTCTTAAGAATCCTTATATTATTACGAACCAATCTATACCCTTTATTCATATTTCGACTTCTTAACTTAAGAACACGAGGTCCCACGAATCTAAACTGCTAGGGTTTTCTACAAATTTGTTGACTCAGGGTTTCTAATTGACTTTCCGGTTTAGGGTTTTAGCTCGAAATTACCTTAAAATTTAGGGGTTTACAAGAGTAGTAGCAAAAATGCGAAATGATATTCTAAGTGATATACATGAGCAATTTAGTTTTAGGGAATATCCAATCTGACATTAATTCATTTAAGGTGATCAATCAATAATTGCATACATAGCAGTATATACATAGAGGCAATTATAATAATCAATAAATCAGGCTCCGATATACTTATTGTTCATTGATCACACATAGCAATTCACATACATAATTCCCATGATAACCCACATGCATATCAATTTTATCTTTTCCTAACATCTAATGCTCTATTCTACAAGCACATGCACGAATACATAAAACGTAAAGGAAACTCACTCGTCTATAGTGATCTTCTATCAGTCGAAGTAATCCTCGGGGAAGAGAAGATCTTGGTCCTTGACACCTAAACAAAAGAAATACCCGAAATGAGTATTTCATCCAAGATCTACTCAAAATTCTCTAATTCTATCTTATTGAATTCATCAAAATTCGCATGAATAGAAAGTCCAACTTAAAATAGTCATAACTTGCTCATTTTAACTCGGAATTTCGCATATTATATACCGTTTTCTACCTATTCAAAAATATATATCTATTTATAAGGTTATTTTCATCAAAATAAGTCATTTGGTTCTTGGAATAGAGGCGTATAGATTCATCACGAAAATTCCAAATTTGAAAAATCTAGTTTTCAAACTTTTCTTCATCCAAAAATTATTGTACAAAAATATAGATATTTGTATGGTTGAAAAATCATTTGAATATATATATACTCAAATTATATGCATGAATTTAGTGGTGTTGTCTCAACAATAATTTTTATAAAACAATGTGTCTTAAAAGTGAGAAAATGTTAAGACTTGAAATTCCTTTTTAGTTTTGTTGGGAAAATTTCTTAAATTATTATAAGTGAGTGTTTTCTTATTTTAACTTCATTTCTTAATTTTTGAGAATACTTTAAAATTTCTAAAAATAATTTTAGTTTTTTTAAGATTCCTACAACTCCATTCTAGTAGTTGAAAAATGTAGTTTTTCTAAATATTTCTTGGTAGTGACTAAAGTTTCTTAAAGTAGTCATGTTTATGTATTCTAAAGTTTTCTTGAAGTTAGATCCACTTTAAATAAAAAATATCAATGATCTTCTAAGTTATTTACTGTGATTATTTCCTAAGTAAGGCTTATCTTTAGAAAGATTATTCTTTGATAATTTTATAAAACTTGTCTAAACTTTAGTATTTTAGAGTGTTGGTAGAAAACTTTTAAGAAAAACATTTGTTGAACAATGATTTAGCAATATTAGTTTTTAAAGAAACTTTCTTATTTCATTGATTTAAAAAGAGAGTATGTGATAATTTTACTTTATGTATACTTCGATGAAATCCCATGTACTATTATTATTAGACACTTGTGATGAACTTTTCTAACTTTGGAAAAGATTTGTTAAGATAAAACTTTATGTTTTTATGGAAAAATCATTTCTTGCATGACAAAAATTAATTTACTTTTAAAGAGAGTTCTTATTTTTCATTACTTAAGAAAACTCCTTTCATAGTTGTTGAGACAATATCAACATATTCATGCATGAATGTGAATATATAACTATGAGAAATATAATAATAATAAATAATAAAATAAGATATATACAAGAATAAATAAGAGCATAATAATAAGATCAAGTATTGAGAACCTTAGCTTCATCAAGGTATCCTGGGACTAACGATAGACTAGTCCCAAAGAGAAAAGAAAAGAAAATTTTCTTTTTTGACTTGATGAGGACAAGTCTAAGACTAGAAAGACTAGTCTTAATAATAGCATGAAATAAATAAATAAATAAGAAAGTATAGTAATAAATAAATAACAAGTGAGCTTATATACTCTAAAGAAATATATATACATAATACTATATAGAAGTTAGATTATAACAAATAATAATAACAATAAATACAACAATATAATAACAATAATGACATAGTGGAAAATATAACATGAAAAAAAACAAAACATGAACATATTATTGCTTCTTTAACTCTCATGAGTCTAAGAAACATATACTAAGCTCATGCTAAGTTATGTGAACATAATGAGTATATATGAGAAGTTTTACCTAAAGTAGGTGATGGTGTGTTTATAATTTCTCTTAAAGAGAAATGGGTAGTTTATGGAGATGGAAAGGAAGAGAGTGTTTGAGAGGAAATTTGTAGAGAGAGGGTTTGAGAAATGATTTTGGAAGAGTTTTTGTTGATTTCTGTCAAAAGATGATTTTGATAATAACAAAAAGCCTTAAATGATTTCCTATATATTTTGTTTAAGTGTGCAGCATTAGATATTAATAATGTAAAATTATATCAGAAAGTTAGACAGTGAAACATTTATTCATCAGAAGGTTACTTAGAAGGTTGCAATAAGAATAGCAGGATTTTTTTTGTCATCAGAGAGAACGTCAGAAGGTTTATAAACTCTATGAGAATCATGTGTTTTAATTTATGAAGACCTAGCTCCAAAGTTGAGTATAATTTGGGCATTATGCTCAATGTGTTTCACAAAGTCGGTTCAAAATCCACAGGGATTAAGATTCAAAATAATGTTTATTTTGGAGTTAATGAACACACAGTTGAAGTTCATACAGCCTAGAAGTGAAATTCAAATTATACAAACTAATTACATTTGAGGAGAAAGTCAGTGTGCATAATATGAAGTATTTACAAAATACAATTCAGATTTTTATGGAATGTGTCCAAAGATTTTTTAAATCATACGAAGAATGTGGAAGCTTGATAAAGCATGGACAGTACTAGACGATGAAGCTGTGCAATGAAGGATGAATCCAAGTCTGATTTTTCAGTATAAGATAAACATATAAGTTGTTAGTTATTTGATTTATCTTTTGAAGCTAAATTTCAAAGATTATATCAGGAATTCAAAAATCAAAGTAAGTCAACAGTTGGATAAACGTGAGCTGATATTTCGAGGATTACATGCACGAAAATCTAGGACAAGTTCATCCTTTCGTTCTTCTAGCCGTTAGAGAAATGGGAATAAAAAGAAAAAGAGGAAGACAGAACGAGATGATCAGAAACAACGTGATACTCAATTTGCTACAGTGATCAAAGCCTTCTTGCGAGAGAAATTGTCATATTCTACTGTTACTGTTCATTTGAACGAATACATTTGAGGAAACATAATTCTTTATTCCTCTGATTTGTTATTACACATTTAGTAAAGTTGAGAGTTACAAGTAGGTTTAGTTGATTGATTGATTGATTGAGAGAATTAAGCTAAGTGAATTGTAGCCAAAGAATAGGTAAGAACTTCTTGTAACTTTATTGATTTGATTGGATAGTAGAACACAACCGGTGAAGAATACCGGGACCCTGGCTTGGAGCTGGAAGAGAAGATTGACACTCGAGGCGGAACCTCTATATATGGATTTGCACTTTCTTCTCCTTATCTCTCTTTAATTTCGTGATTTATTATTTATGATTTATATGTGTGATATATGCTCAGAAGGTTAATCAGAGAGTAAATCATTCATATTTTTCTTAATCAATAGTTAAGTAGAAGGTTTCTAAGTGTGAAAGTCTTGAATCACTTTAGATCCGAATTTTTACTTAAAGCTTTTATTTGTTAAGATTATTGTTTTAATAAAGTTTTAAAGCCATTTTAGTTGAATAACCAAGTGGTGTGAAATTTGTTTTAAATTTTTAAAGTAAATTTTATAACCAATTCACCTCCCCTCTTGGTTATCTTTTTGGGACCAACAGTTTTGTTATGAAAATGAGTTGTGTGAAAGAATGAAGGAGGAATGGGGTATTTATAGAATTTTGGAGTAGAAATTAGATGTAATTAAACAAAATAAAAAAGAAAATAAATTAAGAGTGAAGAAAGAGAGAATGTGGACGGCAATGCTTGGAAAAGAGAGAGAAATTGATTAAATTTGTGGTTTTATAATAAAAAGAAGTAATGTGTAAAGTGTGATATGATTAAAGTTGAATGGGGAGGGTAAATTGTAAGGTATAGGTATAGTAGTCTGTAAGACTAGAGTATAAGAAAAAGTAGAGATAGTGAAATAGTAATGAATAGTAGAAAAGTATTATGAATAGTAGACTAGTTACCAAAAAATTGTAGAACTGATATTTTTGAAAACCTCATATTTTTGCGAGTCTAATGGTGTTGTTGGAATGTTTTCACTATTTGATGTATCGGGGCATGGTTTTCAAAAACTTATCTCGTTTGGATGCGAAAGATACTAGAAAATTGCGAATTTGATATTTTTAAGTTTTCCTATATTATTACGAACCATTATCAATAATTATCTCAATTTCGTTGTTTAGGGTTTAAGAACACAGGATTGCCGGATCTAGATTCACTAGAATAAACATAGAATTAGGTTAACTTTAGGGTTCCGGTTTGACTTTCGGTTCTTAGAATTTACTATATTTACCGAAAAATCTAGGGCCTTACAGTTGTATTCATGAATTCAACTCTTGCTTTTGAAATTAATTTGTTCTTTGATATCAATATGGAGGATTAGATTGTAGATCTAGATTTTGTTTGGATTTTAATTTCATCATGTGTTGAAAATTTGATTTTAATGAAATTCAATTGATGTTGTTATATTCAAATTATATGTTCTTAATTGATTCCTTAGATTTGCATATCTGGAATGCATATTTATGTTTGATTTTCAGTTAAGTAGAATGAGAAATTGCTTTCATGAATAGATCTATGTAATTTGATGATATTTAATCGAGATTCAAGGGATAGATTGCAAGAATTTTCTATGTATTCCCTATTTTCTTTGAGTTCTTAATCTTCATGCGATCTTAGATTGTAACTAGTTAAGGAGAGATCCTATTTAATCGGTCTAAGATTAGATAAAATGATTAAATCGAGAGGATGATTAGTTTATGTAAGAACTCTACAGTATAAGAACTTAATTCGGATAATCTTTAGTTTCTATGATTCACATGATGAAGTTAAATAAAGGACAAGATCTAAGTCATGTCAAATATTGAATCTTTCAAATCTTGCTTGCTAATTTAGTGATCTTGTTTGCTAATTTGCTTTAGTTAGTAGTTTTTTCTTAATTAATGAAATTAATCAATCAATCTCTCTCAATTTGCTAAATAGTAGAAATAGAGTAAATACTAGTACTTATTCCTCCCTGTAGACGATCATGATTTGAACATCATGCTACGATTTAATAGGGCCGCTGCCTATTATCCTTCGTAGTTAACTTTAGAAAGGGTTTTATAAATTTAAACTACGATTGGTTGGAAAATATCCATTAAAAGTTTTGGCGTCTTTGCCACTGTGGATAGGAATAATATTAAGAAAGCTTTAAATCTACTAGTTTAGTTTTTTTTTTTTCTTTTCATTTGAGCTATTTGTTTTTGTTGCAATTGTGATCTTAAACAGTGCTTAATTTTGTGCAGTGATAGTGCATGACCCAAATTCAAAGCAAAAATCTAACCACATTTAACTCAGATCTAGGGAGAATACTAAGATATCTAAAGAAGAACAAGGACTCAAGTTCATCTTCATCAAGTGCTGCAGGAAGCTCTCCATCAATTGTCAACATTGCTGATTCGGATGAGAATAAAAAAAGAGGTTTCATCATGATAATCTCAATCCACATATCAATGCACCAAGAACCAACTCAGATTTTGCAAGACTAGCTCTAAAGGAACCAACTCTAGCATTATTCGCCCTCGAGTTGAGGTGAGCAACTTTGAACTCAAGCTAGCAGTGATACAAATGGTGCAACAATATGCACAATTTGATGGGCTCTAAGATGAAGACCCAAACACTTATATTCAAGCATTTCTAGAGATCTATGATACATTCAAATTTAATGGAGTGAGTGATGATGCGGTCCGTCTTCGGCTTTTCCCATTTTCACTCCTAGGGAAAGCAAAGTAATGGCTAAATTCTTTGCTAAGAAATTCCATTAAAATTGGCAAGAATTGATCAAGAATTTATGGATAAGTTCTTTCCTCCATCCAAAACTGTAAACCCCCAAAGTTTTGGGATCGATTTAGCTTAAACCCTAATCTGGAAGTCAACCAGAAACCCAAAAGTCAACAAAACCTAGTTAGACATAATAGCTTAACGTTCGATAATCCCAAATAAGCAACCTCGAGAAAGTAAGTAAGAGTTTAGTATGTAGAATAGTGCGTAATTATCTATGGAAGCCTAAAAAGATCAGACTAGTAAAATCGCGACTCGTTTCGAACTCGATCGGATACAATTCTTGAAAAACGTGTCCCGAAGCTCGAAATAGTAAAAATATTCTAAATATTCCGTTAGACTCGTAAAGATATAAGGTTTTCAAAAATATCAGTTTTATAATTTTTCGGTAAGTAAAAATAATAGATATCACAATTATACGCATATTTTCTTACTACAGGTACTTTATTAGTCATATCTACTTTACATTACACTATTCACTACTATTTTTTTATCTCTACTTTTTCTAACACCTACTCTTACAACACCATAACCTATAACATTTACTTTTTACCTTTCCCATAACTTTATTTCATATCTATCTTACTTATTACTTCATTTAATCAACAAAAATATAAAACAAAACACTCTCTCTCTCCCTCTCCTTACATGGACTGCACCCCTGCCCCCCTCTATATCTCCTTCACTTTGTTTTATTTTTCTTTTATTTAAAAACCACAAAAATCACTCCACATTTTCCTATAAATACCCCCCTCCTCTTTCACTTCTTTCACACAATTACTACTCACAAAATTTTCTACAAAACCTCTCTCAAATTCTCTTCTCAAAACTTTCTCCAAATATCCTCTCAAAACTCTCTCAAAACAATCACAAAACCACTTTCTACCTACAACAAAACCCATAACCATATAACACTACAAAAACCTTCTTTAGGTAAACTTTTCTTATTATTTTCTTCTCCTTATGTCATGTAACTTTACATGACCATAGTGTGAGTTTCCAAAGACTAAATGTTATGGAAGCTACACTATGTTCATGTATTGTTCTTGTTCATGAAAATCCATTTATGTTTATATTGTTATTGTTATTGTTATTATATCTAAGTATTATTACGTATCTATATATATATATATACACCTATTCTTTAGAGCATATATGCTCACTTGCAATTTATTTATTTTTACAAAGTAATTTATTTATTTCTTCCATTGTAATTTATTTATTTCTTGTTATTTTAAGACTAGTCTCTAGTCTTAGAGTTGTCCTCATCAAGTCAAAACAAATCTTCTTTCTTTCTTTTTATTTTTCTTTTGGGGACTAATCTACTTCTTAGTCTCAGGAGCCTTGAAGAAGCTAAGACTCTTAATACTTAACCTTATTTATTATTCATGTTATTTTCGCTTGTTGATATTATTTCTCATAAATTATGCCATTAAGATTGTTGCCCAAATTTTTCAAAGCACTAAGATACTTGATAAAACTTTTATATCATTTCTATATCACTTTGTTTTTCAAAAAGAAAATGATTTTTATACAAAAACATGATTTCTATAAAAACATAACAAAAAGGAAATCCTTATGAGGAAGGTATAAGAATTTTCAAGTTTAGATCTTTTCAAATAAATAGTCAAAGAAAGATTGTATAGAACATAAATAGAAAAAATAGTACTAATATAAAGAATTTAGAAAAGAAGAAAATTATTTTTTTGAAAAAGTCATCTAGAAAAAAAATAATAAGTCAATCATAAAGTAATTCTTCGAAAACAAAAAAATCAAAATATTCATTTCAAAAGATTTATGAAATAAATTTCTTGTAAACTATAGTTTTCTAAACTTCTAATCGACATTGTTTTACTTAAGAAACATAAATGGACAACAAACACTTGAGCATGAATAAATATGAGCTAAGTAGCTATAAAAGTGAACTTCTTCAACTATATAGATAACTAAGTATTTATCAAACAAATTGTGAATGATTGAACCAAAATTGTTTTTGGGTTGGAAAATTCGTGGTGAATTTTATCGCCACTGTTTCGAGGCCTATATCATCTAGTTTGATAAAAATAATTTTAGAAATGGATAGATCTTTTCGAGTAGGTAGAAATCAATATATTATATGTACAATTTGTAACCCCAAAATTTTTGGAATCGGTTTAGCCTAAAACCCTAATCTGGAAGTCAACCGAAACTCTCAAGTCAACAAAACCATAGTTAGACGTAATAGCTTAAGTCCAACAATCTCGAATAAGCAACTCGGTGAAAGTAAGTAGAAGTTTAGAATATAGAATAGTGCGTAATTATCTATGGAAGCCTAAAAAGATCATATTAGTAAAACCGCGACTCTTCGAACTCGATCGGATACAGTTCTTGAAAAATGTGTCCCGAAGCTTGGAATAGTAAATATATTCTGAATCTTCCGTTAGACTCGTAAAGATATAAAGTTTTTAAAAATATCAGTTTTATAAATTTTCGGTAAGTAAAAATAACAGATATCATAATTCTACGCATATTTCTTACTACAGGTCCTTTATTAGTCATATCTACTTTACATTACACTATTCACTACTATTTTACACTTTTCGTTTATCTTTATTTTTTCCTTACACCTACTCTTATACACACTATAACATATAACCTTTTTTTTTTTACCTTTCCCATAACTTTATTTCATATCTATCTTACTTATTACATCTTTTAAACCACAAAAATATAAAATAAAATCTGTCACTCTCCAAAGGGTACCCAAAACGCGACATTCCACCACACTCGATTTTTAAACTTAAGTATGACAACCTTAGTCATCCCATAAGTTTACATATCGGGTGCAAGGTGTTCTTGCACAACTTTTAGGATCACACTTTGAATCGAATAGTCTAAAGAAGGCATACATTAGCATTAAGAATAGAAATCACAACGAGATAAATAAATTAAGTTTTTACAAAAGTTAAGGGGGTATACCCCCATCAAAATAATAATGGAAGTCTATCCGATCTAAACCATATTACAATCATTAGAGTTTATGTTAAAGAGATTTTTCTAAAAGTCCACTGTCACGCCCCGCCCCCGCAGGCTATGGCGATGCGATGCCAGGGCAGGCAAACCCACCACTGGCCCCCTAGAGGTAATGGCCGACACCACCATTGCATCATGGTGACCCCAACCAACGCATGCCCCGTAGGGTACCACGAGCACTATAGGTATTGTTACCCTCAGGCAGAGTTGAACCCAGTCTGCAGACTCTAGGATTCGAACCCATGACCTGAGGTTTTTGCCTGCCCCAAGCGGGGTGTGACATCCATGCCTCTAGCTAGGTCCCGACTTCTTCAAAAGCTCCTTCATCCAAAAGATAATCTTGTGAAATGTGTTCTCTCGGAACAACCAAAAATAGGAACACCATAACAAAACTATCGGGGTATAAGCTACATGCTTAGTGAGATTCAATTTCCAAATTTCAATACTCAACAATAGTATATATCAGACAAGTCATTAGCAATCATATGAATGCACAAGCATATGAGCATACTGTAAGCCCTAGAAAATTTCAATAAATAATTTTAAGATGAACTTCGAAAATAAACCCTAAAAATCACTCCAAATTAAAACCGAATTTCAACTAGTCTTAAATCACGAACGAATTCGAAAAATTTTCGAATCTTGGGGAAAATAAGAATTCTCAAAAACAAAGTAAGAACTCAACATACTACAATTCCAAGACTACTACGTACGACAAATTCCATACGTGACTCCGATTTATAAAATCGGGTAATATAGATCCCAAAAACGAATTATTAAAAAGTAAATAACAATTAACTTTCGAAAATGAAACCCAATTTAAAAATTCTGAAAACGTTAAAAGATAATAAATACTTACAAAAATAAAATTTAAAATAAACTTCTCAAATTAAATATGTTGTATGAACATAAATATCAATTTCCAAATTGGCAAAGGTCTAAACCGGAAAATCACCCGGAAACCCTAACCGGAATACAATAGTGTAAGTCCGGCAATCTAGTGCCCCTAACCCTAGAGGCCGAGATGTAGTTTAAATATGTAGAATAGCTCATAGTAATATGAGTTTGTTTAAAAATATCAGATTAGTAAAATTTTGACCTATTTCGAACCCGTTCGGGTACAGACTTCGAAAAGCGTGTTCCCGGGGCTCGAGATATAAAAAATATACCAATAGTATCGTTAGACTCATAATTTCATAAGATTTCTAAATATATCAGTTATATAATTTTTCGGGTTATAAAGTTACAGTTATAACCTTTTTATCGTATTTCAATTATTACCGGTAATTGATTAGTCTTTTGCGCTATTCATTTTTATTTTATTACGAAATTTTGTTATTCTTATAAAGTCTTATATTTTTAGATAAATATTTTATATGTTATAGAAAATTTTGTTTTTCTAAAAATTAATTCGTTTTGGGTTTTACGGAATCAGATTCTGTTTAAGACCCGATACTAAAAATAAAATAAATTAATTTAATAATTGAAAAATATTTTAAGAATATTTTTATTCTCATAAAATATATTTTTATAATTTTTCGGGTTATAAAAATATTATTTATAGCCCATATTCGCATATTTTAACCGTACCGGTAACATATTTGTTAAAATACTAAAATAATTCAAATAATTATTTAATTTTAATTATGAAAAATCTGCTACAATTATTTGGAATAAATTTTCTAATTTTATTTTATTTTATTAATAAAGTACTTTTACAACCCATACCTTCAAGTACACCTTACACATATCACTTCATTTTCACTTCAATCTTTCTACACATTATCCCACAATTAATGGCAGATTTTTGACCCTATTTATGGCTGCCATTGTCCTTTATTTACTCATATTTTGACCAATTTAATTATATTCTACTCCTTCTTAAGAAAGCTACATAATACATTTATTACACAAATCAATTTCAAGTCAAAATTCAAACAAATTTCTCTCTCTCCCTCCCACATAATTCACGTGCAGCATGGGTAATATTTGGCTGCTTGTTTTATTTTTTTCTCTTCATTAAAACACTCATTTTCTCTCACTCCTTCATTTATTCACTTTCCCTCTTTCATTCTTTAACCTTTTCTCTCTCTATTTCCTCTCTTTTCTTCTTCTTCTTGTTCTTGTTTCTTCAAGAACCAAGCTGCCCTCACATCTTCCATTAGCTTCCATCCATATTTCTTGAAGATTTCTAAGCAAATATTCATCTCAAAGCCTCCATAGGTGATATAGGTAAAAGTGTAATGAAGGTTTCATGCATCAAATGACCTTCCATAAGCTTAAAAGCTTAGGATGATGATGCCAAAAATGAAATCTTTCTCTTCTCCACTTTTATTATCTTGTATTTCAATTATTTTCTTGTTTAAAGTTGATATATCTTGTAGATCTAAATTTTTGTAGCTTTGATTTTGTTTATGCCATGGATCTTGTCATTTAAGTTGTTATATTTGTTATTTCTTATAATTTATACATAGATCCATCATCCACATGTGTTCATGCATTTAAAACTAGTTTAGAAAACCAGATCTAGACTTTTGAGTTCATAAAATGCATTAGACTTTGTTTTATGTTCATGGATGACTTGTAGTAGAATGATGATAGTAGGAATGTTGTAGGAAACTCAAGATCTATTTTATTTTCAACAAAAACAACTTTTGAAAATTCGGATGAAAATGGAACCATATTTAGAAAAGTGGTTTTTCAACTTCAAAATGTACATTTTTCATTAAAAATGAAGGGCTTAGGATATAGACAACATAAATGGATGATTTTGATAAGTAAAGTTTAGATCTATGAGTTTTAAGTTTGTTTTCATGGGTTTCATTTAGATCTATGTTCATATTATGTGTAGATCTTAGATTTGAACTTGAACAAAAGTAGTGAAATTCGTATTTTGGCAAGACCCATATTTAAAAACCACTTTCCATTTATCAAAATGTAATTTTTACTTAAGAAAATGAAGGCTTAATATATGTATATCATCAAGACTTCTTTTTACAAGAATCAAAAGTGATTTCCAAAAGTTATTTTCAAAATAAAAATTCTATTTTCGGATTTTGGCCAAGGCCTATTTTAAAAACATGTTTTCCAACTCAAAAATGAAGTTTTTATTTAAGAAATGAAGGGCTCTGAGGATAGGATATGAAAGGAATGGATTTTCATAAGTTTAGATAGATTTTATCAAGAGATATGTCCAAAAATGAATTTTGTAAATTCGGATCCCAATCAAGACCAATTTTTAAAACCCATTTATCAACTCCAAAACTCATGTTTTATGTGAAAAATGAAGAGTATAGGTAATAGATATCATTAAGCAATGATTTTTACAAGTTAAAATGAGTTTAGGCATGCGTAATGTATAAAACAAGAAATGGAATTAAAATGGAAAAATTTGAGTTAGTGATCAAATTGTCAAATTCGTAATTTGAGATGATGCATATGTAATCACTTAGTAATTGAGCTCAAATTGCAAGTTTTATGTGTTAAATGAAGTCCATAGGTAATTGATATAGTAAAGCCTTAAATTTTAATGCTTTAAACAAGTTTTTCCCAAATGAATCACTCAAAAACCAATTTTTACCAAATTCGGATTTTTGAGTAAATCATATTGGAAAACATATTTACAAAGTGTAAAATGGAAATTTTTATGTAGAAATGAAGGTCATAAGTAATATATATAATGAAGACTCAATTTTAACAAAAATAATTATATTTTCTTAAGTAATAAATCCAAAACAAATGGAAATAATCAAAGTTAGAAAACTAGATTTTTCAAAAAGTAGTTAGTTGAAGTCTTGCAAAATAAGAGTTCCAAATTTTCTTTTACCAAAATCATCAAGATCATGCATACATGAAACAAATTCATGCCATTCATGTTAGGAAATCACTCATATTGCATGTATAGCTAATTTATATAGTAGGAACATTACAAACATTTACAAAACTATTTTCGGAAATGAAATTGTTGCTGCCCTAATCTGATCCGACCTTTTGAAGCTTCAAAGTTTTCAAAACTTGAAAATAATATTAGAATAGATAGATCTTTCGAAGTAGATAGAAATCGATATATAATTTGCGAGATTCCGAGTTAAAATGACCAAGTTATGGCCGTTTTAAGTTGGAATTCCGCTTAGGACGCGAATTAAATTTGATAGTTTGAATGAGATAGTTTGGATTAGTTAAGTGATGAAATACTTATTAGAGTATTTCTTCCTTTTTAGGAGATCCGAGATCGACGATTCCCTACCACCGGATTATTATTACTAGAAGACCGGTGATCCAATGGCCGAGTGAGTTTTCTCCTTGTTTTGTTACCTTGATTGTGCTTGTAGTTAGTTGCATTAGAATTATAGGAACAAGATAAAAATCGATATGAATGGGGATGGGATATGATGAGACTGTGATGAATGTATGCCAAAGAATACTAAAGCATATCGAAACCACGATTTGATTGGATAACTGCACCGTTCATATTATTTCTGTTATATGTGTGATATTGGTTGGTCACTCTAAAGAATGTATAAATATTTTGACCTAAGCAAAAATTAAATTGGTCATGCATCGCATCGGACATATTGCATTTGGTAGCATGCTACTCCTACGCAGGTCGATCGGTATGGTCCGTGTTGCCTCGTTTGGATAACGAGCCCGGTGCCAGAGCTCATTCAGGTACTAAGGCGCATGTGGATGCATTCTTGGATGAGCCTAGCCGAGTCGAGTGCTAAGAGCCGAGGGCTTGGGGACTAGATGCGGTCGTGTAGACTCAATACCATTCCTAACCCAAGATACGGAGGGCGTAAATCCGTTCTGTGTGTGGGTTCCGGATACCCATGCATAATTGCTTGCTCACGTGTTTGTTCATGCATAGCATATGATTGATTATAACTTGTTTGTTATGGTACGAATTAAGGGAATTCTCACTAAGCTAGTGTAGCTTATACCCCAATAGTTGTTTAAATGAACAGGTTATCTCAAGAATGCAAGTGGGGACCGAATTGATTGGAGCCGGGAATGACTTTGGGATTTCGGCAAGAATAGAATGTTTGAAGTTATCAGCTAGTTTTATGATTTGTTTGTAATAGTTTTATGAGGGAATCTTTGATGAATGTAATTGAAGTGTAATGATTTGTATTTTGTATAGTGATTGTATATGAAGTATAGGATTTTATATGAAGTATAGTAAATTGTATTTCCTTTACATTGTTACTCAAGCTATATCAACGTAAAATGTATTACTCCGTGTCTCCTCCATGTGTTAGACGCCTTGTACATAGTATGGAAGCCTTAGCGTGACTGAGATGGTCATTCTTAGGCTTTAATATTGTGTACGGCGGACTGCCACGTTTAGGGTACCCTTCGGGGCGTGACATATACAATACATAAGACCATTCGAAAATCTTATGTTGAAATGGATTTACGCCCTCTATTCGGGATTAGGTGTTTCATGCCCATACGACCATCATTGAAATACTTCTCACTTCTTATTATGGTTAATACAGGTGCCCATCCACCACTTTGTTAATTCCGGCTCGTTTGCCAACAACCAAGTTTACCGGCCCCTCGTTGCCCGAATTACTATGCCTTCTTCCCACAAAGGTATAATAACTCATGCCATGTGACTCACTACATGCTATGCACGTACAATTTATTCATATAATCGTGGCATATTAATTAGGCAGATTAAGTGTGATCATAAAGAATTTCAAACAATCCAAGTCTAATACTAGCTCATACAATGATTTATCAACAAGTCTTGTCTCGATATACTTATCATTCATTCAACCAAGATAATGTCACAATCATCGTAATTTTATCGTTTCCTAATTCTAATGCCACTACGATTACAAGCACATACATGAGCACAACTATTTAAGAAATGAACTCACTCGGCCATGGAGAGAAATCCACTAGTCATAGTAGTCCTCGGGGAGTGGAAATCTGTCCTTCAATTCACCTAAGTACAAGGAATACCCGAAATGAGTATTTCTCATAAGGTTTAATAACTTAATAATTCTAACTACTAAGTTCGTCAATTTCCATAAGATAAAGTCCTAACTTTAAATGACCATATCTAACTCATTTTAACTCGGAATTGAGCATATAATATATCGATTTCTATCTACTTCGAAAGATCTATCTATTTATAATCTTATTTTCAAGTTTCGAAAATATTTAGATCACGAAACAGAGGAATCAGCTCTGGTCGTTCAAAAACTTCAATTCTGAAAAATAGTTTTGTGGATGTTTGTGATGTTTCTAGCATGTAGTTCAACTACACATGCAATATCGATGATTTCCCTATCATGAATGATACGATATGAACTCAATGCATGCATGCTTTTGATATTATTTACAAAAAGGAAAATTAAGAACTTCTTACTTGTGTAACTCCATGATTCTACACTTTCAAGAAAACTAGTTTCCTAACTTAGACTATCTCGTTTGTTTTGAAGTTATTTCCTTAAGAAAATCAATTTGTCCTTATCTAAAGTGAGTCTTCATTATACCTATTACCCAAGCCTTCATTTCCACATGAAAATTTGCATTTTACGCTTTGCAAATATGTTTTCAAGTAGGATCTATCCAAAAATCTGAATTTCTTGAAATTAAATTTTTTGAATGATTTCTTTGGGAAAAACTTGTTTAATGCATTTAAGACTTAAGACTTTAAGGTACCTATTAACTAAGGAATCCATTTAATACATAAAACTTCTATTTTGGACTTGGATATAGGTGTTCTTATGACCTATATTCAAAATTACGAATTTCATATGTTGAGTACTAACTCAAATTTTTCCATCTAGATTCCACTTCTTGTTTGATACATTAATCTCATCAAAACTCATTTCAACTTATAAAAATTACTACCTAATGATACATATTACCTATATCCTTCATTTTTCACATAAAACATGAGTTTTAAAGTTGATAAAAGGGTTTTTAAAATAGGGTCTTGAAATCATACGAATTTGACTTTGAGTATTTCAAACAAAAACTTTTTCCTTTCAAGTTCATTGCTTTATTTACTTAAGGATCTACCAACTCCCACATATATACACCTAAAACAAAGCCTTCATGAGTATGAATGCATGAAAAATATAAATCATCCATAAGATCATAAATGTCAAGCATGGTATAACAATCTAAAAGCTAGATCTACTACTTATGATGTATGAAATGAAGTTTTAAAGAATGAACATGAAATTTTTATGCTAGATCTCTACTTTACTCCACTCCTACATGATGAACATGAAATATCCTCAACAAAAACTTGATCAAACACAAGATCTACTCTTGTGATGGCTTGATAGTCATGTAGTAGCATTTTATTTGTCCTTAGCAAAAGCTCATGGGACTTTGAGTGAAATACTCATGAATAATCTTGCCATTACAAGATTAAATGGTAGTAAGGCTTAGGAATCATCACCTAAGGTTGGATTTAGTGAAGAAATGAAGAAGGTTGAAGCTTGTGTGTGTGTGTGTGTGTGTGAGGGAGAGTTCACGGCAAGAAGAAGAAAATGGAGAGAGTTTGAGAGCTCTTGAACAAATGAAAATGAAAAATGAAGAGAGAGAAAGGGAAAACATTATTTATATTAAGTGAATTAGGGTTTGTTTTATCATTATAAAAGGAGAAAAATAAAACAAATAGAGGGCAAATTGGGGGGAAAATGCGCCGGCCACTAGGTGTGTGTGAGAGAGAGAGAGTTTTGATTTCATTTGAAATTGTAATTTGTGTAATAAAATGTATTAAATGTAATAATTTGGTAAGAGACAAAAATTCTTGGAAAAGAAAATATAATTGAGTGTTTGTAAGGATGTAAGACTAAGGTATGGGTGTGTGTGTAGTAGGTTGTACTTATGAATAGTAATAAATAGTAGATAAGACATCTACTTTATCGGTAGTAACGAAAATACGGGAAAAAGGCTATAACTGTAATTTTCAAACCGAAAAATTATAAAATATATATTTTTGAAATCCTTATAAAATTTCGGTTCTAAGGAGTATTCCGGAATATTTTTTGAGTTCCTAGTTCTGGGGGTCGCTTTTCTGTAATGAAGCTCGGGAAATCCCGGAGTAGAAAATTCTTTGAAATCAAAATTTTGTATGGTTTGAAATATACTATAAAACAATAATCCACATTAATTTATCTTATAGAGGTTCTTCTATATAGAAATTGAAGAATTAGGGTTCCTAGGTTGCTTGTACTAATCCTATTTAGGGTTTTGATTTCCGATTTACGGAGTTTACTCGGTTACTAAGAAAACCAGGGTTTACAACCTACCCACCTTAAACAAAGTTTTGTCCTCAAAACTGGAATGGCTTACCTAAATCTTTAAACAGGTTTGGATACTTCTGCCGCATCTCATTTTCTGCTTCCCAAGTTGCTTCCTCGTGTGTATGATTCCTCCAGAGGACCTTTACATACTTAATTTCCTTATTCCTTAATCTTTGTACCTTTTTATCCAAGATCTGCACCGGGTGCTCCTCATAATTGAGGTTCTCCTTTAGTAATACTGGTTTCAATTCTATGATTTGATATGGGTCGGTTACATGCTTGTAAAGAATAGAGACATGAAAAACATTATGCACTTCGAAAGATTTGGTGGCAAGGCGAGGCAATATGCTAACTCTCCACCCGTTCCAACACTTCAAAGGGATCAATATACCAGGGGCTCAACTTTCCTTGTGAGCGAATTCGGTGAATACTTTTGATAGGTTTATCTTTAAATACACATGATCTCCCACTTGAAATTTAAGAATTCTTCTTTTTAAATCTGCCCAACTCTTTTGTCTATCTTGGGCTTCCTTCATCCGTTGTTGGATTATCCGAACCTTGTCGGCAGCATCTTATACAAGATCGGGTCCAAGAACCATCTTCTCCACATCATCCCAAAACAATGGGGATCTACACTTCCATCCAGATAAGGCCTCATAAGGCGGCATCTTGATGGTCGAGTGATAGCTATTGTTGTAAGCGAACTCAACCAAAGGTAAGTGCGCTTCCCAACTTCCTGTTGAACTCCATCACACATGCCCAAAGCATATCTTCCAAAGTCTGAATTGTTCTTTCGGACTGTCTATCAGTCTGCGGATGATAAGCTATGCTAAAATGCAACTTCGTTCCCATACACCTCTGCAAGCTCACCCAGCACTTAGACACAAACCTTGGGTTTCGATTTGACACAATCCCAGCTAGTACTCGTGTAAGCGAACAATTTCCTTCATGTAAAGTTTCGCCAATTTATCCATGGAGAAAGTCATACTTATTGGCAAGAAATAAGCAGACTTAGTTAACCGATCCACCTCAACCCATACGACATCATGTCCTGACGGTGTCCTTCGTAAACCACAAACAAAATCCATGGAAATCTGGTCCCATTTCCATTCTGGTATAGGCAAAGGTTTTAACAATCCGCTCGGCCTTTGATGTTCTACCTTCACTTGTTGGCATGTTGGGCACTTAATCACAAAGTTTGCCACATCCCGTTTCATTCCATTCTACCAATAATGTCCTTTAAGGTCCTGGTACATCTTGGTTCCTCCCGAGTGTCTCGTATATCCAGAATTGTGTGCTTCGCTCATAATTTCTTTCCTCATTTCTTCATCATCGGGCACACACAATCGTCCTTTCATCCTTATCACGTCTTCTTCATCTATGGTAAAATCAGTATATCTCCCTTCTTAAACTTCCTTCTTTATCCTTTGAATCACTTCATCATAACGTTGAGCCTCTTTAATACTTTCCACTAAAGTTGGTTCCAACACCAAATTTGCTATTTCTATTTCCCCGTTTTGCCCAACAAATTCAATGCTTAACTTCTCAAATTCCTTTATCAATTCTTTCTGGTCTGTCAAAAGAGTTGCAACTTCACCATGATTCTTACGACTTAAGGCATTAGCAACGCGTTTACCTTCCCTGGGCAGTAATTAATTCCCAAATCAAATCGTTGATTAACTCCAGCCATCTTCGTTGCCTCATGTTCAGCTCTTTTTGAGTGAACAAATACTTAAGACTTTTATGATCGGTGTATATCTCACATCTTTGTCCATAAAGGTAATGTCTCCATATTTTCAAAGCAAAGACAACTGCGGCTAACTCCAAGTCATGTGTGGGATAATTTTGCCCATGTGGCCTTAACTGCCTTGATGCATATGCAATCACCTTCCCTTCTTGCATGAGAATGCATCCGAGACCATTTCTCGAAGCATCATTGTGTACCGTGTAGGGTTTCTCGGGGTTTGGTAAAACCAAGATTGGAGCAGAAACAAGTCGTTGTTTCAATTCTTGGAAGCTTTGATTCCGCTTTTGTCCAAACAAACTTTCATTCTTTTGAGTCAACTGGGTTAACGGCTTGGCTATCTTAGAAAAGTCTTGGACAAATTTCCTGTAATATCCCGCTAAACCAAAAAGCTTCTTACTTCAGTCACTGTCTTAGGTGGCTTCCATTCCACCACGGATTTAATTTTTTCGGGGTCTACAGATATGCCCTCACCTGACACAACGTGGCCCAAAAATGAGATCTTGTCTAACCAAAAGTCACACTTGGAAAACTTGGCATACAATTTATGTTCCCTTAAGGTTCATAATGCCATACGAAGGTGCTCCTCTTGTTGCTTCCTCGTCTTCGAGTAAATCAAAATATCATCAATAAACACATCACACACTTATCCAACAAGGATTTATATACCCAATTCATTAAGTCCATAAAAGCAGCAGGAGCATTCGTAATCCAAAAGACATCACTAAGAACTCATAATGTCCATAACGAGTCCGAAAAGCAGTTTTTGGTACATCTTCGGGTCTGACTCTTAACTGGTGATACCCTGATCGTAGGTCAATCCGTGAAAATACACTTGCTCCTTATAACTGATCAAAAAGGTCATCAATCCTTGGAAGTGGATACTTATTCTTGATGGCAACTTTATTCAATTCCTGATAATCCACACATAACCTCATTGACCCATCCTTTTTCTTAACAAATAGCACAGGTGCACCCCATGGTGGCACACTTGGTCTTATGAATCCTTGGTCCAAGAGTTCTTGTAATTGCCTTTGTAATTCCTTCAACTCAATAGGGGCCACACGGTAAGGTGCTTTGGATATCGGCTCGGTGTTCGGTACCAAGTCAATCTCAAAATTAATTTCTCTCTTAGGAGACAAACCTGGTAGCTCATCCGGAATGACATCGGAAAATTCCTTGACAACTGTTATATCCTCAATCATAGGTAATGTAAGCGCCGGAAAATTTCAATAAATAATTTTAAGATGAACTTTGAAAATAAACCCTAAAAATCACTCCAAATTAAAACCGAATTTCAACTATCCAAAAACACGAACGAATTCAGAAACTTCTTAATCTTGAGAAAATGAAAATCTTTAAAAATAAAATAAGAACACAGTAGTCTTCAAATTCAAAACCACGGCGTATGCAAAATTCCATATTTAACTCCGACTTATAAAATCGGGTAATATAAAGCCCAAAAACAAACTATTAAAAAGTAAATAATGATCGATCTTCGGAAATAAAAACTCAATTCAAGAATTCCGAAAACATTAAGAGATATTAAATACTTACAAAAATAAAATTTAAAATAAATTTCTCAAATTAAATATATTGTATGAACATAAATATCAGTTTCCAAATTGGCAAAAGCCTAAACCGAAAAATCACCCGGAAACCCTAACCGGAATACAATAAGTAAGTCCGGCAATCTAGCGCCCCTAACCCTAGAGGCCAAGGCATAGCTAAATATGTAGAATACTCATAGTAATATGAGTTTGTTTAAAAATATCAGATTGGTAAATTTTTGATCTATTTCCAGCCCGTTCGGGTACAGACTTCGAAAAGCGTGTCCCGGGGCTCGAGATATAAAAAATATACCAATAGTACCGTTAGACTCGTAATTTCATAAGATTTCTAAATATATCAGTTATATAATTTTTCGGGTTATAAAAGTTACAGTTATAACCTTTTTATCGTATTTCCATTATTACCGGTAATTGATTAGTCTTTGGCACTATTCATTTTTACTTCATTATAAAATTTTATTATTCTTATAAAGTCTTATATTTTTAGATAAATAATTTATATATTATAGAAAATTTTGTTTTTCTAAAAATTAGTTAGTTTCGGGCTTTTACGGGATCAGATTCTGTTTAAGACCCGGTACTAAAAATAAAATAAATTAATTTAATAATTGGAAAATATTTTAAAAATATTTTTATTCCCATAAAATATTTTTTTAGAATTTTTCGAGTTATAAAAATATTATTTATAGCCATATTCGCGTATTTTGACCGTACCGGTAATATTTGTTAAAATACTAAAATAATTCAAATAATTATTTAATTTTTATTATGAAAATTCTGCTACAATTATTTGGAATAAATTTTCCAATTTTATTTTATTTTAATTTATTTTATTAATAAAGTACTTTTACAACTCATACCTTCAAGTACACCTTACACATATCACTTCATTTTCACTTCAATCTTTCTACACATTATCCCACAATTGATGGCAGATTTTTGACCCTATTTATTGCTGCTATTGTCCTTTATCCACTCATATTTTGACTAAAATTAATTATATTTCAATCCTTTTTCAAAAAGTTACATTACACATTAATTACACAATTTAATTCAAGTCAAATTTCAACAATTCCTCTCTCTTCCTCTCCCCATTTCAACGTGCAGCAGCCCCTCCCCCTTGGCTGCCTTGTTTTATTTTTTTTTTCTCTTCATTCATTAATTAAAACACTCATTTCTCTCTCTCCTTCATTTACTCCTTCTCCCTCTTTTATTCCTTAGCTTTTTCTCTCTCTTTTTCCTCTCTTTTCCTCTTCATTTTGTTCTTGTTTCTTACCATAACCAAGCTGCCCCCATTCCATTCTTGAGCCTCCATGCATATTCCTTGAAGATTTTTAAGCAAATATTCATCTCAAAGCCTCCATAGGTGATATAGGTAAAGTGTAATGAAGGTTTCATGCATCAAATGACTTTCCATAAGCTTAAAAGCTTAGGATGATGATGCCAAAAATGAAACACTCTCTTCTCCACTTTTATTATCTTGTATTATAATGATTTTCTTGTTTAAAGTTGATATATATTGTAGATCTAACTTTTTATAGCTTTGATTTTTGTTGATGCCATAGATCTTGTATTTAAGTTGTTATTTTTGTTATTCCTGATGATTTATGCATAGATCTAGTATCCACATGTCTATCTTAGTGATTCATGCATGTAAAACTAGTTTAGAAAACTAGATCTAAAGTTTTGAGTTCATAGATGCATTATGTAAGCCCGGAAAATTTCAATAAATAATTTCAAGATGAAATTCGAAAACAAACCTAAAAATCACTCCAAATTAAAACCGAAATTCAACTAGTCCTAAATCACGAATGAATTCGGAAACTTTTAATCTTGAGAAAATGAAAATCCTTAAAAACAAAATAAGAAATCAACATACTACAATTCCAAAACCACTACGTACGACAAATTCCATACGTGACTCCGATTTGTAAAATCGGGTAATATAGATAAAAAAAAATGAATTATTAAAAAGTAAATAACGATTAACTTTCGGAAATAAAACCCAATTCAAAAATTCTGAAAACGTTAAAATATATTAAATACTTACAAAAATAAAATTTAAAATAAATTTCTCAAATTAAATATATTATATAAACATAAATATCAGTTTCCAAATTGGCAAAGGCCTAAACCGGAAAATCACCTGGAAATCCTAACCGAAATATAATAGTGTAAGTCCGGCAATCTAATGCCCCTAATCCTAGAGGCCGAGATGTAGTTTAAATATATAGAATAACTCATAGTAATATAAGTTTGTTTAAAAATATTATATTGGTAAATTTTTGACCTATTTCGAATCCGTTCGGATACAGACTTCGAAAAGCGTGTCGCGGGGCTCGAGATATCAAAAATATACCAATAGTACCGTTAGACTCGTAATTTCATAAGATTTCTAAATATATCAGTTATATAATTTTTCGGGTTATAAAAGTTACAATTATAACTTTTTTTATCGTATTTCCATTATTACCGGTAATTGATTAGTCTTTTGCACTATTCATTTTTATTTCATTACAAAATTTTATTATTCTTATAAAGTCTTATATTTTTAGATAAATATTTTATATGTTATAAAAAATTTTGTTTTTCTAAAATTTAGTTTGTTTTGGGTCTTTACGGGATCAGATTCTGTTTAAGATCCGATACTAAAAATAAAATAAATTAATTTAATAATTGGAAAATATTTTAAAAATATTTTTATTTTCATAAAATAATTTTTTAGAATTTTTCGGGTTATAAAAATATCATTTATAGCCCATATTCGCGTATTTTGATCATGCCGGTAACATATTTATTAAATTACTAAAATAATTCAAATAATTATTTAATTTTAATTATGAAAAATCTGCTACAATTATTTGGAATAATTTTTCTAATTTTCTTTTATTTTTTTTATTTTATTAAAAAGGTACTCTTACAACCCATACATTCAAGTACACCTTACACATATCATTTCCGTTTCACTTCAATCTTTCTACACAATATTCCATACTTCATGGCAGAATTTTTGACCCATATTTGCTGCCATTGTCCTTTTATTTAATCCTAATTTGACTAAAATAATTATTTTCCACCTCTTAAAGAAGCTACACACACCATTTATTACACAATTTAATTTCAAGTCAAATTTTCACAAATTCCTCTCTCTCTCTTCTCTCTTCACGTGGAAAGCTCCCAAATCTGCCTTGTTTATTTTTTTTACTCCTTCAATTAATTAAAACACATTTAATACACTCCTTTTCTCTCTCTCCTTCATTTACTCATCTTTCCTCTTTCATTCCTTAACCTTTTCTCTCTATTTTTTCTCTCTTTCTTTCTTCTTTCTCTCTTGTTCTTAAAAAACCTTGCTGCCCCTATTTTTTTTTGGAGCTCCCACACATATTTCTTGAAGATTTCTTAAGTAAACCTTCTTTTTAAGCCTCCATAGGTGATATAGGTAAAGTATAATGTGTGTTTCATGCATCAAATGACATTTCATTAGCTTAAAAGCTAAGGATGATGATGCCAAGAATGAAACACTCCTCTTCTCCATTATTATTATCTTGTATTGTTATTATTTTCTTGTTTAAAGTTGTTATATTTTGTAGATCTAACTTTTTATAGCTTTGATTTTTGTTCATGCCATAGATCTTGTATTTAAGTTGTTATTTTTGTTATTCTTTATGACTTATGCATAGATCTAGCATCCACATGTCTATCTTAATGATTCATGCATTTAAAACTAGTTTAGAAGACTAGATCTAAAGTTTGAGTTCATAGATGCATTAGATCTTTGTTTATGTCCATGAACAACTTGCTATAATATGATGATGGTAGGAAAGTTATAGGAAACTCAAGATCTATTTTATTTTCAAGCAAAATGATTTTTGAAAATTCGGATGAAAATGGGACTATATAGAAAAGTGATTTTTCAACTTCAAAATGTATATTTTTCATTTAAAATGAAGGGCTTAGGGTATAAATACCATAAATGAAAGATTTTGATAAGTAAAGTTTAGATCCATGATGTTTATAGCTTTTTACCATGCATTTGTTTTATGTTTATGTTCATATTAAGTATAGATTTTAGTTATGACTCAAACAAAATTGTGAAATTCGTATTTTGGCAAGACCCCCATTTGAAAACCATCTTCCAAGTATCAAAATGTAATTTTTTCTTGAGAAAATGAAGGCTTAGTATATGTATATCATCAAGACTTCTTTTTACAAGAATCTAATGTGATTTTCAAAAGTTATTTTCAAAACACAAATGTCATTTTCGGATTTTGGCCAAGGCATATTTTAAAAACATGTTTTCCAACTCAAAAATGAAGTTTTTGTTTAAGAAATGAAAGGCCCTTAGGATAGGATATGTAAGGAATGGATTTTCATAAGTTTAGATAGATTTTATCAAAAGGAATATCCAAAAATGAATTTTGTAAATTCGGATCCCAACCAAGACCAATTTTTAGAACCCATGTATCAACTCCAAAACTCATGTTTTATGTGAAAAATGAAGTATATAGGTAATAGATATCATTAAGCAATGATTTTTACAAGTTAAAATAAGTTTAGGCATGAGTAATGTGTAAACCAAGTAATGGAATTAAAATGAAAAATTTTGAGTTAGTGATCAAATTGTCAAATTCGTAATTTGAGATGATGCATATGTAATCACTAAGTATTTGAGCTCAAATTGCAAGTTTTATGTGTTAAATGAAGTCCTTAGACAATAGATGTAGTAAAGTCTTAAAATTTAATGCATTAAACAAGTTTTTCCCAAATGAATCATTCAAAAAGTGGATTTTCTAAAATTCGGATTTTTGAGTAAACCATATTGGAAAACATATTTGTAAAGTGTAAAATGCAAATTTTTGTGTAAGAATGAAGTCCTTAATGGTTATGTATGATTGAGCCCTAATTTTCTAAATATCAAATGACTTTCATTTAAAGGAATCACTTAAAAACTAATTTTTGTAAAATTCGGATTTTGGAATCAACCCCACTTGAAAACATGTTTAACAAGTGTAAAATGGAAATTTTTATGAAGAAATGAAGGTCATAAGTAATATATATAATGAAGACTTAATTTTAACAAAAATAATTATATTTTCTTAAGTAATAAATCCAAAACAAATGGAAATGACCAAAGTTAGAAAACTAGATTTTTCAAAAAGTAGTTATAATTGAAGTCTTGCAAAATAAAGAGTTCCAAAATTTTCTTTTACCAAAAATCATCAAGACCATGCATACATGAAACTCATTTCATGCCATTCATATTAGGAAATCACTCATATTGCATGTATGGCTAATTTGTATAATAAAAACATTACAAACATTTACAAAACTATTTTTCGGAATTGGAAACCGTTACTGATCAGATCTGATCCCTCTGTTCTGAGACCTAAATGTTTTCAAAACTTAAAAATAATATTAGAAATAGATAGATCTTTCGAAGTAGATAGAAATCGATATATAATTTGCGAGATTCCGAGTTAAAATGACCAAGTTATGGCCGTTTTAAGTTGGAATTCCCGCTTAGGACGAGAATTACGAATTTGATAGTTTGTATGAGATAGCTTGGACTAGTTAAGTGATGAAATACTTATTAGAGTATTTCTTCCTTTTTAGGTGACTCCGATATCGACGATTCCCTACCACCGGATTACTTGTACTAAGAGACCGGTGATCCAATGGCCGAGTGAGTATTACTTCCGATTTCATTTATTGTATGTAATTGTAATAATAGTTGCACTAGATATTTGGTAAAGATAAAATGGATATGCATGATGGGGACGAATGGGAACTATGTATGCTTGTTGTTGATATGAGAAATGGAATGTAAGAATATCGAAGCCGAGTGATTAACTATTGCTTGTATAGATGAATTAGAATTGATTGTCTGCGATTATTGATTGATCACTTAAAAGAATTGGTATAATTGATTATTCGGAACTAAAGATGAAATTGAACTCATTCATACACGATGGGGATGGAGCATTAGCATTTGTTGGTTTATCGTTGTACCTTAAACGATTTTATAGTTTATAGTTGTCCGTAAGCTGAAACGGTCTCGGTCGTACCGCAGGATTCGTTAATCTGCTAACCCGGGATGGAGGGCGTAAGTCCATCCACATATGATTTCTGGCAGGTCATATGTTTGTTGAATTCACGAGTTTGATGCATATCACTTGTCTGACTAATCACTTGATTGTATGACGTGTTATAAATGTAATCCTGGAAGTTTTCACTCACTAAGCTAGTGTAGCTTATACCCCTATAGTTGTTTAAATGAACAGGTTATCTCAAGAATGCTAAGTGGGGACTGAGATGGTTGAAGTCGAGAATGACTTCAGGATTCCGGCAAGACATAAGAATGTTTGAAGTTATTAACTAGGTTTTATTATCTGCCTTGTAATAGTTTATGTAATAGAATCTTTTGATGATTTGTAAGTGAAGTTTGATGAGTTGTATTTTGAAGAATAGTGAATTGAATTTCCTTTACATTGTTACTCGAGTTATATCAACATGAAATGTATCATTCCGATGTGTCTCCTCTATGTGTTAGACGCCTTGTACATAGTATGGAAGCATTCGCATGACTGAGGTGGTCATTCTTAGGCTTTAATATTGTGTACGGCGGACTGCCACGTTTAGGGTACCCTTCGGGGCGTGACACATTAGATCTTTATTTATGTTCATGAACAACTTGCTATAGCATGATGATGGTAGGAAAAATTGTAGGAAACTCAAGATCTATTTTATTTTCAACAAAAACAACTTTTGAAAATTCGGATGAAAATGGAACCATATTTAGAAAAGTGGTTTTTCAACTTCAAAATGTATATTTTTCATTTAAAATGAAGGGCTTAGGGTATAGATACCATAAATGAAAGATTTTGATAAGTAAAGTTTAGATCCATGATGTTTATAGCTTATTACCATGCATTTGTTTTATGTTTATGTTCATATTAAGTATAGATCTTAGTTATGAACTCAAACAAAATTGTGAAATTCGTATTTTGGCAAGACCTATATTTAAAAACTACTTTTCAAGTGTCAAAATGTAATTTTTACATAAGAAAATGAAGGCTTAATATATATATAGCATCAAGACTTCATTTTATATGGTTCAAAGATAATTTTCAAAGATTAATTTTCAAAACAAAGTTCTATTCTCGGATTTTGGCCAAGGCCTAGTGTAAAAACATGTTTTCCAACTCAAAAATAAAGTTTTTATTCAAGAAATGAAGGGCTCTTAAGATATGATATGTAAGGAAGGGATTTTCATAAATTTAGATAGGTTTTATCAAAAGATATGTCCAAAAATGAATTTTATAAATTCGGATCCCAACCAAGACCAATTTTTAGAACCCATGTATCAACTCCAAAACTCATGTTTTATGTGAAAAATGAAGTATATAGGTAATAGATATTATTAAGCAATGATTTTTACAAGTTAAAATGAGTTTAGGCATGAGTAAGGTGTTAAACAAGTAATGGAATTAAAATGAAAAATTTTGAGTTAGTGATCAATTGTCAAATTCGTAATTTGAGATGATGCATAAGTAATCACTTAGTATTTGAGTTCAAATTGCAAGTTTTATGTGTTAAATGAAGTCCTTAGGTAATTGATATAGTAAAGCCTTAAATTTTAATGTTTTAAACAAGTTTTCCCCAAATGAATCATTCAAAAAGTGGATTTTCTAAAATTCGGATTTTTGAGTAAATCATATCGGAAAACATATTTACAAAGTGTAAAATGGAAATTTTTATGTAGAAATGAAGGTCATAAGTAATATATATAATGAAGACTCAACTTTAACAAAAATAATTATATTTTCTTAAGTAATAAATCCAAAACAAATGGAAATGAACAAAGTTAGAAAACTAGATTTTTCAAAAAGTAGTTATAGTTGAAGTCTTGCAAAATAAAGAGTTCCAAAATTTTCTTTTACCAAAAATCATCAAGACCATGCATACATGAAACTCATCTCATGTCATTCATGTTAGGAAATCACTCATATTGCATGTATAGCCAATTTATATAGTAGGAATATTACAAACTCTTACAAAACTATTTTTCGGAAATTGAAATTGTTGCTGCTCTAATCTGATCTGACCTTTTCGAAGCTTCAATGTTTTCAAAACTAAAATATAATATTAGAATTAGGTAGATCTCCCGAAGTAGATAGAAATCGATATATAATTTGCGAGATTCCGAGTTAAAATGACCAAATTATGGCCGTTTTAAGTTGGAATTCCCGCTTAGGACGCGAATTACGAATTTGACTGTTCGTATAAATTCGTTTGGATTAGTTTGAGTTGAAATACTTATTAGAGTATTTCTTCCTTGTTAGGTGATCCCGAATTCGATGATTCCCTACCACCGGATTACTATTACTAGAAGACCGGTGATCCAATGGCCGAGTGAGTTTTCTCCTTGTTTTGTTACCTTGATTGTGATTGTAGTTAGTTGCATTAGAATTATAGGAACAAGATAAAAATCGATATGAATGGGGATGGGATATATGATGAGATTGTGATGAATGTGTGCCAAAGAATACTAAAGCATATCGAAATCCCGATTTGATTGGATAACTACACCGTTCATATTATTTCTGTTATATGTGTGATATTGATTGGTCACTCTAAAGAATGTATAAATATTTTTGACCTAAGAAAAAAATTAAATTGGTCATGCATCGCATTGGACATATTGCATTTGGTAGCATGCTACTCTTACGCAGGTCGATCGGTATGGTTCGTGGATAACTCGTTTGGATAACGAACCCAGTGCCAGAGCTCATTCAGGGGTACTAAGGCGCATGTGGATGCATTCTTGGATGAGCCTAGCCGAGTCGAGTGCTAAGAGCCGAGGGCTTGGGGACTAGATGCGGTCATGTAGACTCAATACCATTCCTACCCAAGATACGAAGGGCATAAATCCGTTCTGTGTGTGGGTTTCGGATACCCACGCATAATTGTTTGCTCACGTGTTTGTTCATGCATAGCATATGATTGATTAATAACTTGTTTGTTATGGCACGGAACTAAGGGAATTCTCACTAAGCTAGTGTAGCTTATACCCCTATAGTTGTTTAAATGAACAGGTTATCTTAAGAATGCAAAGTGTGGACCGAATTGGTTGGAGCCGGGAATGACTCCAGGATTTCGGCAAGAATAAGAATGTTTGAAGCTATCAACTAGTTATGATTTGTCTTGTAATAATTTATGTAGGGAAGTCTGTGGATGAATGTAATTGGAGTTGAATGATTTGTATTTTGAAGTATAGTGTTTTGTATCTGAAGTATAGTAAATTGAATTTCCTTTACATTGTTCTCAAGTTGTATCAACATAAAATGCATTACTCCGATGAGTCTCCTCCATGTGTTAGACACCTTGTACATAGTATGGAAGCCTTCGCGTGACTGAGGTGGTCATTCTTAGGCTTTAATATTGTGTACGGCGGACTGCCACGTTTAGGGTACCCTTCGGGGCGTGACAGGTAATCCTTCCTCTTTTTCCATTGCATTAAGGCAACTTTCACTTTCAATTTCAACCTCTCCATCCACGGCCAAATTCAAATGAGCCTAGGTCTGTTCCTTTTGAAGATACGGTCTCACCCGTGAACTCAACATCCAATCCATTTACATCCTAAAATTCACTTTCTTCTTTTGACAGTCCACAACGACTTTAGCAATGGCTAGCCAACTCATTCCCAAAATCACCTCATATCTACTCATCTCCAACACTATTAAATCACACCTCGTACCATGCCCATGAATCTCCATTGGACAATCCTTAATCATCTCATTTGTTGTCACAATGCTTCCAGTAGGGGTTTTAACACGAAAGCTAAAGGCAACAGTGACTATTGGTAAAACAACTTGTCTAGCCAATCTGGTGGTGATAAACGAGTGTGTGGCTCCCGTGTCAAACAAGGCATAAGCAATCGTTTTAGCTACCCATAGGTGTCCTGCGTCCCACACTTACTAATCACTAACTTCGTACCATTCCAGCTTACTTTCCCTAAATTTCTTAATTTAACTGAGCTTGTTTTTCTTTCATTAAACTTGAATCTTAACAACTTAAAAACAACAGATAAAGAAGAGCAAAAAGTAGGAGATGTACCTGTAACAAGGCCGAAGTCCGAACTACTATCTTCCTCGAGAGCAGCCAATCGCAATCTTCATCTCCCATCTCCTCACATACCTACCATCCTTCGAGGTTATAGATCCTCATCCCATGCATCGCTGATGCAGAGCGGCTACCATTATTTCCACCGATCCCATTCCCGAGTCTTGCCACTACTGATCCTCCAAAAGATCTAGCTGGGGCATCCTTTCTCTGTGGGCACTCATTGGCAAAGTGACCCTTTTGCTTGCAAACAAAACATATAGTGGTAGCCTTCCTTGGGCAATTAGTAATCTTGTGAGATGGTTCGCCACAAAAATAACACTTATCCCTCAATTATGGGCATCTCTTGGGGTAGTGCTCCCCCTTACATTTCCAGCAACTAACACCTTTAGGGGTAGGCTGTCCTCCACTAGTGTTACTTTTAAAGCCAAAAGATGGCTTGAACTTTCTTTGAGAGAATCCAGATCTAATCCCCCATAAAACTTCCTTCCAAATACCGAAGGTGTCCTTTTGCACTCTTCCCCTTTCTCTTCTTAGCCCATTCCACTATCCGGCTCTTTCCGCTAATTCTCTGAATGATCTAATATCAAATTCCTCCAGCCTCATCCTCAACTCCTCATCCAAACCACTCAAGAAAATTGTCTTTTTAGCTCCTCCTTATACTTGTAAGAATCCGGAGAATACTGTAGCAACCTACTAAATTCAATTTCATATTGCTCCACCGTTCTGCCTTTCTGAGCAATGTGTAAGAAATTCACACTAAACTGCACCGGAAACTACCGGGGAAGTAGTTTTCCAAAAACTCATGGTGGAACCTTTCCCAAGTAATTAGTGGCATGAGTTCCCTTTGCTTGGAGTCCTACCAAACTCGTGCATTGAGCCGGAGCATGTAAGTGCCATAGTCAATTCTCAGGTGGTGTGGCACCTCAAATGCATTGAAGGATTGCTCTATCTGAGCTAACCAATCTTCAACCTCATCCGGTTTTCCATAAACTCCTTCAAAGTACCTATTACTCTTAATGAATTCAGGTAGGGAGCTCTTATATGGCCTCATTGGAGGATGTAAGCCCTGGAAAATTTCAGTAAATAATTCTACAATGAACTTCAAAAATAAACCCTAAAAATCACTCCAAATTAAAACCGAATTTCAACTAGTCCAAAAACACGAACGAATCTAAAAATTTCTTAATCATGAGAAAATGAAAATCCTTAAAATAAAATAAGAACTCAACATACTTCAATTCCAAAACCACTATGTACAACAAATTAGATATTTAACTCCGACTTATAAAATCGGGTAATATAAAGCTCAAAAACAAATTATGAAAAAGTAAATAATGATTAACGTTCGGAAATGAAACCCAATTCAAGGATTCCGAAAACGTTAAAAGATATAAGTACTTACAATAATAAAATTTAAAATAAATTTTTCAAATTAAATATATTATATAAACATAAAATAATTTCCAATTGGCAAAGATCTAAACCGGAAAATCACCCGGAAACCTTAAGTGGTATACAATAGCTTATGTCCGGCAATCTAGCGCCTTTAACCCTAGAGGCCGAGGTGTAGTTAAATATGTAGAATAGCTCGTAGTAATATAAGTTTGTTTAAAAATATCAGATTGGTAAATTTTTGACCTATTTCGAACCCGTTCGGATACAGACTTCGAAAAGCGTGTCCCGGGCTCGAGATATCAAAAATATACCAATAGTACCATTAGAATTGTAATTTCATAAGATTTCTAAATATATCAGCTATATAATTTTTCAGGTTATAAAAGTTACAGTTATAACTTTTTATCGTATTTTCATTACTACCGGTAATTGATTAGTCTTTTGCACTATTTATTTTTATTTCATTACATAATTTTATTATTCTTATAAAGCCTTATATTTTTAGATAAATATTTTATATATTATAGAAAATTTTGTTTTTCTAAAATTTAGTTAGTTCGGGCTTTTACGGGATCAGATTCTGTTTAAGACCGATACTAAAAATAAAATAAATTAATTTAATAATTGAAAATATTTGAAAAATATTTTATTTTCATAAAATAATTTTTTAGAATTTTTTGGATTATAAAAATATCATTGATAGCCCCTATTCGCATAATTTAATCATACCGGTAACATATTTGTTAAAATACCAAAATAATTTAATTAATTATTTAATTTTAATTATGAAAAATCTGCTACAAATATTTAGAATAAATTTTCTAATTTCATTTTATTTTATTTTATTTTATTAAGAAAGTACTTTTACAACCTATACTTTTAAGTACACCTTACACATATTACTTTCTTTTCACTTCAATCTTTCTACACATTATCCCACACTCCTTGGCAGAATTTTTTATCTCCTTTGCTGCCATTGTCCTTTTATTTTATCCTAATTTGACTAAAATAATTATTTTCCACTCCTTCTTAAAGAAGCTACATTATACATTTATTACACAAATCAATTTCAAGTCAAAATTCAAACAAATTCCTCTCTCCTCTCCCTCCCAAATTCAGTGCAGCATGCTTCATTGTGGCTGCCATTGTTTTATTTTTTCTCTCATTTATTCAATTAAAACACTCATTTTCTCTCTCTCCTTCATTTACTCCTTCTTTCCTTTTTCATTCCTTAACCTTTTCTCTCTCTTTTTCCTCTCTTTTCTTCTTCTTCTTGTTCTTGTTTCTTCAAGAAAAAAGCTGCCCCCACATCTTTTGTTAGCTTCCAACCATATTTCTTGAAGATTTTTAAGCAAATCTTCATCTCAAAACCTCCATAGGTGATATAGGTAAAGTGTAATGAAGGTTTCATGCATCAAATGACCTTCCATAAGCTTAAAAGCTTAGGATGATGATGCCAAAAATGAACCTCTCCTCTTCTCCATTATTATTATCTTGTATCATATTATTTTCTTGTTTAAAGTTATTATATTTTGTAGATCTAACATTTTGTAGCTTTCATTTTTGTTTATTCCATAGATGTTGTTATTTGAGTTGTTATTTTTGTTAATTTTTATGATTTATACATAGATCCATCATTCACATAACTATTATAGTGATTCATGCATTTATAACTAGATCTAATTGTTTTTAGGTTCATACATGCATTAGACTTTTGTTTTATGTTCATGGATGACTTGTAAAGCATGATGATAGTAGGATAGTTGTAGAAAACTCAAGATCTATTTTATTTTCAATAAAAATCATTTTTGAATATTCGGATGAAAATGGAACCATATTTAGAAAAGTTATTTTTCAACTTCAAAATGTTTATTTTTCATTTAAAATGAAGGGCTTAGGGTATAGATAACATAAATGAAAGATTTTGATGGGTAAAGTCTAGATCTATGAGTTTAAAGTTTATTATCATGGGTTTCATTTAGATGTATGTTCATATTATGTGTAGATCTTAGATTTGAACTTGAACAAAAATTGTGAAATTCGTATTTTTGCAAGATCCCCATTTAAAAACCACTTTCCAAATGTCAAAATGTAATTTTTACTTAAGATAATGAAGGCTTAATGTATGTATATCATCAAGACTTCTTTTTACAAGAATCAAAAGTGATTTTCAAAAGTGATTTTCAAAATAGAAATCTCATTTTCGGATTTTGGTCAAGACATATTTTAAAAACATGTTTTCCAACTCAAAAATGAAGTTTTTATTTAAGAAATGAAAGGCTCTTAGGATAGGATATGTAAGGAATGGATTTTCATAAGTTTAGATAAATTTTATCAAAAGATATGTCCAAAAATAAATTTTGTAAATTCGGATCCCAACCAAGACTAATTTTGAAAACCCACATATCAACTCAAAAACTCATATTTTATGTGAAAAATGAAGGGTATAGATAATAGGTATCATTAAGTGGTGATTTCTACAAGTTGAAATGAGTTTGGATATGAGTAATGTGTAAAACAAAAAGTGGAATCAAGATGGAAAATTTTGAGTTAGTAGTCAATTTGTGAAATTCGTAATTTTGAATGAAGGCCATAAGAACACCTATTATCCAAGCTCAAAATGAAAGTTTTATGTAATGAATGGAGTCCTTAAGTAATAGGTACCATAAAGTCTTAAATTTAATGCATTAAACAAGTTTTTCCTAAAGGAAGCATTCAAAAAGTGGATTTTCTAAAATTTGGATTTTTGAGTAAATCATATTGGAAAACATATTTGCAAAGTGTAAAATGCAAATTTTTGTGTAAGAATGAAGTCCTTAGTGGTTATGTATAATTGAGCCCTAATTTTCTAAATATCAAATGATTTTTACTTAAAGGAATCACTCAAAAACCAATTTTTACCAAATTCGGATTTTGGAATCAACCCTACTTGAAAACATGTTTACAAAGTGTAAAATGGAAATTTTTATGTAGAAATGAAGGTCACAAGTAATAAATATAATGAAGACTCAATTTTAATAAAAATAATTATATTTTCTTAAGTAAACAAATCCAAAACAAATGGAAATGATCAAAGTTAGAAAACTAGATTTTTCATAAGTAGTTGTTATTATGGTCTTGCAAAATAAAAAGTTATAAAATTTCCTTTTAGCAAAAATCATCAAGATCATGCATACATTAAGCTCATCTCATGTCATTCATGTTAGGAAATCACTCATATTGCATGTATAGCTAATTTATATAGTAGGAACATTACAAACATTTACAAAACTATTTTTCGGAATCGGAAACCGTTACTGATCAGATCTGATCCCTCTGTTCCGAGACCTAAATTTTTTTAGAACTTAAAAATAATATTAGAATTAGATAGATCTTTCGAAGTAGATAGAAATCGATATCTAATTTGCGAGATTCCGAGTTAAAATGACCAAGTTATGGCCGTTTTAAGTTGGAATTCCCGCTTAGGACGAGAATTACAAATTTGATAGTTCATATAAAATCGTTTGGATTAGTTTGAGTCGAAATACTTATTAAATTATTTCTTCCTTTTTAGGAGATCCCGAAATCGACGATTCCCTGCCACCGAATTATTATTACTAGAAGATCGGTGATCCAATGGCTGAGTGAGTTTTCTCCTTATTTTGTTACCTTGTTTATGCTTGTAGTTAGTCGCATTAGAATTATAGGAACAAGATAAAAATCGATATGAATGGGGATGGGATATATGATGAGACTGTGATGAATGTATGCCAAAGAATACTAACGCATATCGAAACCGTGATTTGATTGGATAACTGCACTGTTCATATAATTTCTGTTATGTGTACGATATTGGTTGGCCACTCTAAAGAATGTATGAATATTTTGACTTGAGCAAAAATTAAATTGCTCATGCATCGTATCGAACATATTGCATTTGGTAGCGTGTTACTCCTACGCAGGTCGATCGGTATGGCCCGAGGACTCGTTTGGATAATAAGATACGGTATTAGAGCTCATTCATAGGGAACTTGTCATGCCCCATAGGGTACCCTAAACGTAACAGTCTACCACATACCATATAAGATTCCCGAATTACCGCCTTAGTACTTCGAGAGCCTCATATAGATGTAAGGCGTACCTTTACAACAATAGAGTACAAGTCCAAATGGAGATAAAAGCTTAACTTGGCATACATTAGCAGTAGGATATAACTCATGAGACATAAATAAATATTACATTTACTAAAGGGCATTCCCCCGCAAAAGAATATTCAATGGCCTTATACAGTCATCCAAAGTCTTAAAAGTTTCCTATGGAAGTCTAAACAAACAATTCCAACTTCTAGGGGAAACTCCTAGCTTCTGTACCTGTACAGCCGGGTCACGCCACCTAAGCCACAAATGGGGTAGCCGCAAAAGGAAGGGACTGTAGGGACGTAAGCTAACTAGCTTAGTGAGTGTAATCTTCCACAATAACATTCATGTCACAACAATTCAACCAAGTGATTAAGCAAGCAAGTGAATGCACCAAGCACATGAGTTCAACAAACATATGACCAGTCGGAAATCATATGTGGATGGACTTGCGCCCTCCATCCCGGGTTAGCAGATTAATGAATACTGCGGTACTAACTTTATGCCGTTTATGGTTCGCGGTTAACCTACGATTATTCGATATCGTTTATGGATCACGATTAACCTACATATTTGATATCTTTTATGGATCACGATTAACCTACAAATGCTAATGCTCCTTCCCCTTATGATATGCACATGTCAAATTTGGCATTAGTCCGAGTAGTTGATTAAGTCATTTTACTTAGGCGATCAACCAATTTCTCAAACAATCCATCACAGCTAACTACTGTACCAAAATTTATCACCCGGTCTCGATATTCTTATTTTGAGTTCACACATCATCATCAACATAAAATTTCCCATTATTCCCATCATTCATATTCCATTCATTTGGCCTACATTCTAGTGCACTAATTATCAAGCACATACAATAAATGAATCGGAAAGGAAAACTCACTCCGCCATAGGTTCGCCTTTCTTCTAGTAATAATAATCCGGAGGCAAAGAGTCAACGTCTACGAGTTCACCTATTCATATAAGAAATACCCTAATAAGTATTCTACCATCTTAGGATACTAAAACTCTAAGAAAACTTAGTGAAATCGAAATTCGCGTCATTTTCGAAGTCCCGATTTAAAATGGCCATAACTTGGTCGTTTTAAGTCGGAATTTCGCAAATTTTATATCGATTTCTATCTACTTCGGAAGAGTTTTCTAAATATGAAGTTTAAATCAATTTTTGAAAATATTTAAGCCTCAGAAATGAGGGATCAGATCTGTACAGCGGTTATATTGATTCCGAAAATGCGGTTTTCATGAATGCACTTGAGATTCCTACGTACAAAATGAACTAAATGCCATGGTAATGATTTTCCCCTATCATGAATGTCATGATATGAACTCTAATGAGTCTAAGGTCTTATAAATTTTTAGACTTAAAGAATTTAAATCAACTTTTTCTTAGAAAACCATTTCATGCTATTGTTTAGCAAGTAAGTTTACTACACTTGGTCACACTTACTTATTATAAGGATTTTTTTTAGGAAAACTCCACTTTTTTTAAAGAAATTTTGACCCTTATATTAGTTATATCCTAAGGCCTTTATTTCTTTAATAAAATCTTCATTTGTAAAAGTTTAAGTGGATCTTTTACTTGGGTGGTTCCAAAAATCCGAATTTAGAAAACTTCATTTTCAAGTTGATTCTTTTAAGAAAAATGCACTTTATACTTAGAACTTTAAGTATTTATTTTACCTATACCCTAAGGACTTCATTTATTTAAGAAAATACCATTTTTGAAGTTGGAAAAATAATGTTTTCTAACCATCTATCCATTATTACGAATTTGGTTTTCAAGACTTTTAACTCAAAAATTCTATTGGACTTCAACTCTTGTTTCAAATATTTTCTTTAGTAAAACTCATTTAAACTCATGAAAAATATCACCGAACATTACTTATCACCTATAGGCTTCATTTTTCTTGTAAAATACATGTTTAGAAGTTAGTAAAAGGGTTTTTAACCTAGGTTTCTCAAGTCATCCGAATTTACCCAAGTTCATTTCTTAAAAAGTGCTTTCCTTTTTGACTTTATTAACTCATCTACCTATAGATCTATCTACTAGAAAGGTTATTTACTAAGGACAAAAGCATTGAAGACTATTAATGCACATAAACTCAAAATAATGATGAGATCTTAAATGCCTACATGAATATGAGTAGTAAAATGATAGATCTACTATATCAAATGCTTGAATAGGTTTTGAAAACATAAAAACTACATTTTTATAAAAGATCTTTTGTTCAAAACACTTTTTGATGAAAAATCATAAAGCTTATGCCTTGAAAGCTCCTTGAAATACAAGATCTACTAGTGATGGTTTGCTATTCTTGTTTTTGATATTTCATTGTCCCTACCAAGAGATCATGGGGACATTTAGTTGGAATATCCAAGAATAACCTAGCCATTACAAAGATCTAAGGATATAGGAAGCGAGTTCTCTTACCTTAAGGTAAAAATAGAAGACAATAGAAGAAAAAGAAAGTTGAGTGTGTGTGTGGGTGGGCACCAAAGCTCACGGTAAAGGAGGGTGTGGGGGAGGAACTTTGAGAGCTTTCTACCTTTTGGAAGTTTTGAAAATGAAAGAATGAGGTGAGAGAAAGGAAGTGTAGCTTATATATTAAGTGGAATTAGGTTAAATGTGACAAAAAGAAGTAAAAAAAAAAAAATTTGCACAAGGAGCTCATGGGGGGGGGCATTCACGCCGGCCACAATTGCTTGAGGGGGAAGGGAAAAGTGGATTTGCTTGATTGATTTGCTTTTGATTTGAATTGTGTACAATTTGTCATAAATTGTATTGATTTTTAAGAGACAAAAAGTTTTTGAAATGAGATTGATTGAGTAATGGTAAGTGTTGCAAATATAGGGTGTACAAATAGGTAGTAATAGGTTGTACTTATGAATAGTGAAGAATAGTAGTCGAGATAATTTAATTATCGGTAGTAAGAAAAATACGAATAAGAAGGTTATAACTGTATTTTTCATAAGTCGAAAAATTATGAAATTTATATTTTTGAAATCCTTTTTTATTTCGATTCAAATGAGTATTCACAAGTAAATTTTTGAAATTCTAGTTTCGGGGCATGCTCTTTTATAATGGGTCTCGGGATGACCCGGATTTGAAATTTTCTCAAAATCTGATCTTTTCTTGGTTTGAAATATAATCAAGAACTATATTGAAAATTAAATTTTCTTATAAAAGATTCTTAGTTGGAAACCGAGGAAAAGTCGGAATTAGGGTTCCTAGTTCTCACTCCAGACTTAAGCTATTCCGGTTTAGGGTTTTGGTTTCCGATTCTTGAGTTATCTTGGCTACTTGAAAAACCGGGGTTTACAGCCTACCCACCTTAAAAAGAGTTTTGTGCTCAAAACTGAATTGACGTACCTTGATCCTCAAACAACTCGGGGTATTTCCTTCGGATCTCCTCCTCAGCTTCCCAAGTTGCTTCCTCAGAAGCATGGTTTCTCCACAATACTTTGACATATCGGATCTCTTTATTCCGTAGCTTCTGAGTTTTCTTATCCAAGATTTCTACTGGATGCTCTTCATATGTGAGATTCTCCTTTAACCGAATGGGTTCCAACTCCACTATCCGTCAGGGTCAGGCATACTTCCTTAACACTGACACGTGAACACATTATGAACTCCAGACAAGCTTGGCGGTAAGGCTAGCCGATAGGCCAAATCTCCCACTCTTTCCAAAATCTCAAAGGGTCCAATATACCTTGGGCTTAATTTCCCTTAGTCTGCATCCTCTTTATGCTTTGATTGGGTTTATTTTCAGATAGACATGATCGCCTACTTGGAATTCAAGTTCTCTTCTTTTAGATCAGCCCAACTCTTTTGTCTGTCTTGAGCTTCTTTCATCTTCTGTTGAATACCCGGACCTTATCAGCTGCTTCCTGAACCAATTCAGGCCCAATAGCAAGCTTTTCCACATCATCCCAAAAAGAGGGGACCTACAACAGTCCATATAAGGCTTCATAGGGTGGCATCTGAATGGTTGAGTGGTAGCTATTGTTTATAGGCAAACTCAATTAGAGGTATGTGATTATCCAACTTCCTTTAAATTCCAAATGCATGCTCTTAACATATCCTCTAAGGTCTGAATGGTTCGCTCAGACTGTCCATCTGTCTGAGGATGGTAGGCAGTACTGAAATGCAACTTGGTGCCTAGGCTCTTTTGTAAGCTCGTCCCAAACTTCGAAACAAACCTTGGATCCCGATCTGAAATAATTCCCGCTGGAACACCATGGAGTCGCACAATCTCTTTGATGTAGATCTTAGCCAACTTGTCCAGTGAATATGTCATATTGATCGGTAAGAAGTATGCTGACTTTGTCAAGCGATCTACTATTACCCAGACTGCATCACATCCCGTGGAGTTCTCGAAAATCCCACACAAAGCCCATTGAGATTTGATCCCATTTCCATTCGGGGATAGGTAGTGGCTTTAATAATCCTCCTGGCCGTTGACGTTCCACTTTAACTTACTAACACACGGCACACTTCATGACGTAATCCGCCACATCCTTCTTCAAACCATTCCACCAATAGTGGCTTTTTATGTCTTGATACATTTTTGTACCTCCCAGATGCATAGTGTAACCGGAGTTGTGAGCTTTGCTCATGATTTCCTTTCTCAGTTCTTCGTCCTCCGGTACACACAATCCCCCCTTTATCCTAACCACCTCTTCATCATCTAGGGTAAAGTCACTATACTTCCCTTTGAGCACTTCTTCCTTGATCTTCTTTATCACTTCGTCATATCTTTGAGCTTCCTTAATCCTATCGATCAAGGTAAGTTCCATAACCAAGTTTGCGATCTCCATTTCGACATCTTTCCCTACAAACTCAATTCTTAACCTTTCGAATTCCCTTATCAGCCCTTTTTGCTCTGTGATTAGGGCTGCTACTTCTCCATAATTCTTTCTGCTCAAGGCATCAGCAACAGCATTTACCTTTCCCAGGCAGTAATTGATTCCCAAGTCATAGTCCTTTATGAGTTCCAACCACCGTCTCTGCCTTATGTTCAACTCCTTTTGTGTGAACAAATATTTGTGACTCTTATGATATGTGTACACTTCACATCTTTGTCCATAAAAATAATGTCTCCATAACTTCAAGGCAAAAACCACAGCGGCCAACTCTAAATCATGTGTAGGATAATTCTGCTCATGAGGCCTTAATTGTTTGGAGGCATAAGCAATGACTTTCCTTTCTTGCATCAACACACATCCAAGGCCATTCCTTAAGGCGTCACTATGCACTGTGTAAGGTTTTTTGGGGTCAGGCAATACAAGAATTGGAGCTGACACCAAGCATTGTTTCAATTCTTGGAAACTTTGCTTCCTCTTATCTGTCCACACGAACTTCTCATTCTTTTGTGTCAGTTGTGTCAGAGGTTTGACAATTTTGGAGAAATCCTTCACAAATTTGCGGTAATAACCAGCCAAACCTAGGAAGCTTCTCACTTTAGTCACGGTTTCGGGTTGTTTTCATTCCACCAAAGCCTTAATCTTTTCAGGGTCAACAAATATTCCTTCTCCCGTCACCACATGCCCAAGAAAAGATATCCTATCCAACCAAAAATCACACTTGGATAGCTTGGCGTACAACTTATTCTCTCTTAAGGTTTGTAACGCCATTCTTAGATGCTCCTCATGTTGTTCCCTAGTTTTTGAATAGATCAAAATATCATCTATGAACACGATCACTCACTTATCCAAGAGTGGTTTGTAAACTCGGTTCATAAGGTCCATAAATGCAGTCGGTGCATTGGTTAACCCAAATGGCATCACCAAGAACTCATAATGCCCGCACCGCGTACGAAAGGCTGTCTTGGGCACATCTTCCGACTTTATTCTCAACTGGTGATAACCCAAGCGCAAATCAATGTGCGAGAACACACTCGCTCCTTGAAGCTGGTCAAAGAGGTCATCAATCCTTGGAAGAGGGTATCGATTCTTGATTGTAACTTTATTCAATTCCCGATAATCGACACATAACCTCATAGACCCATCCTTCTTCTTTACAAACAACACCGGTACGCCCCATGGCAACACGCTGGGTCTTATGAATCCTTGATCCAAAAGTTTTTGCAATTGGGTTTTCAATTCCTTTGATTCCACCGGGGCCATCCGGTATGGTGCCTTCGATATCGGTTCTGTACCCGGGGCTAGAGTGATTTCAAAATCTATCTCTCTTTTTGGTGGTAAACCGGGGAGTACTTCGAGAAATACATTCTCAAACTCATTTACCACGGGTATGTCTCTCTTTTCTCCTTTCTCCTCTCTAACCTAAGCATCTTCTATCGGCACAATTTCCTCATCTTCCATCATTAGCTCAAAGGAGCTTAACCCGAAATCTCTTCGCACCATGGTCTCTCCGAGGAAGTTTACTCTCTCCTTCCTGTGGTCATCAAAACTTATCATCTTCCGTTGACAATCCACAATGGCTTTAACCTTACTTAGCCAATTCATCCCGACGATAACTTCATATTTACTCATCTCCAAAACTATCAAATCGCTTATTGAGATATGTCCTTGGATTTCTAGCAAACAATCCCTTATTATCTCCCAGGTCGACACGACACTACCTATGGGTGTCTTAATCCTTAAGCTTGTGGTTGTCATGGCTATAGGTAGTCCAAGCTGCTTAGCCAAGCTGGTAGTGATAAAGGAGTGGGTTGCTCCCGTGTCAAACAACACATAAGCTTCACTCCCATTCACTCTTATGCGTCCTCTTACCATAAGCATTTATCACTACTTGGTCCTAATCACTAAACAACAATCTATTCCAAGGTTCCCAGATTTCAACTCTTCCTCTATTACAGTTTTAATTCTTTTTAAAACTTGTTAAGAAACAAAGAACTTTTATCTAAAAAGGAACTTGTTACTAACCTGTCACTAAGTCGTCATCTACATCATTGCCTTGGTCCAGTGCGGCCAGCTCCATGCCTTCCTCCTCATCATCCTCAATCATCCATTGGCCTTCAAAGTTGTATAGCCACATCCCATGCATGGTCGAAGCTGCGCAGCTTCCACCTTTGCTACCAAATCTTAGGGTGTTATCATTTCCCGGATTCCCATAAGGCCGGGTAGCCACACTTTTTCCTTTGAGGGCACTCGGAGGTTATGTGTCCCTTTTCCTTGCAAAGGAAGCAGGTTATTGCCATTTTCTTCGGGCAAGCATAGGCTAGGTGGCCTGCCTCGTCACAGAAGAAGCACTTGCCCTTCAGCTGTGGGCACTGTCTTGGGTAGTGGCTCCCTTTACACTTCCAACAAGTAACATTGGGCTTGGTTTGGTTGAACTTTCCACCATTGTTATCCTTAAACCCATGGTAAGGCTTGAACCTTTTCCCTTTATAGCTTGAGCGGAGGCATCAAATTGCCTTTTTCCGAACACTCTCTTGTCCGACTCAACATGCTTCCTCTTCTTAGCCCCTTCAATCAACCGGGCTTTCTCAATCACCTCAAGGTAAGTTGGCAAACCTGATTCCTCTAACTTCACCCTTAGGTCTTCATCAAGACCTTCCAAAAACAGTTGTTTTTGCAACTCCTAACTGTTTTTGTAAGATTCAGGAGCATACTGTAGCATGTGATTGAATTCCGTCTCATACTGCTCAATCGTTCTGCCTCTTTGTTTCACATGCAAGAAATCTGCGCTATATCTCACTCGGAGGCTAGCAGGAAAATAGTTCTCCAGGAACTCCCTGCGAAAGGTCTCCCAGCTAATCGGGGGTGGCAAACTTCTCTGTTTCGATTCCCACCATACTCGGGCGTTATATCTCAGCATGTAGGTGCCATACTCCAATCGGAGATATGGTGGAGTCTCATAAGCTGCAAAGGAGCGCTCAATTTACGCTAACCAATCCTCTGCTTCGTCGGGCCTTACAAATGCCCCTTCAAAGTAACGATTGCTCTTTATAAAGTCAGGGAGAGAACTCCTTTGATATCCTCTTTGTGGTGGAGGGGGCGGATGGCGAGCATTGTAAGATTGTTCCTCAGGTGTTAAGGAATCTCTACTTGCATTCCCCTATACGGCGGAGGTGGTGGAGGCGGTGGCAGAAGTGCTGAATCCCTTATACTCGGTTTGGGATTCTGAGGTTGGTTTTGATTTTGGTTTTAAATGAATGCAGTAAGCATGTTTGTCAAATGCCCAATTGCATTCATCATTGCTGCTTGGGGATCGAGCTGAGCAGCTTCAGGTTGGTTAGCTTGGGGATGATCTGGCTGGTTTGTGCTACTAGCCTCGTTTGGGAGTGGTTCTTGCTCCCTATTTCGGTTTCTTCGGTTTCAATTGTTACATAATGTCTTAATAAGTTTTATTTCTTCTTTAAAGTTTCGTGGTTTATAAAACTTTGATTAAGGAATTTGCGAAAATTTTAGGAATAATTTAAGGAACTATAGAATTCACAAAGGATCCAAAGGAAATCAAAATTTCAAATCGTCTACAAAAAGGCTCTTAGAGCAAAGAAATCATAACAAGCAGGAAATTCTAAATCAAGTGATGATATGAATGGGAATATGCTTATGCAATTAAGTATAATGAATGTAGTCTACTACTAATGCAAAAGTATAATGCTTGTGAAACTTCCTTCTTGGAATCAACATAATACTTCATTGATTTGATGTGCCGTATAAGAGTTGTTTTACAAATAAGCTTACAAAATTTGGCAACACAAATCTAACCTTCCGATACTAGCCGATAACGTCAATCTAGCAACATCTAGAGACATGGAAAGGAAAAAAACAAGAAAAAGAAGGACAACATACTAAACCATAAAGAGATCCTAAGGTAAATTGGCATCCCGCATTACCTACTATTTAGAAAGAAATACTATTGGACTCTATGGGACACTCGACTCTATTCCTCCATGGCTCACTAAGAGTCGTCTGGTGAGGGGCTAGGGAGTCGTTCCCGACTAGAAGATCCTCCATCATCCCTTCGAATGAACTGACTTAGATAGGCCCTCACAGTTAACCTCCTTCTCCTAATGGGTCGAGCTACTGGCTTTTGCTCTTCTTCTTCCTCTTCTTCTTCTTCCCTCATCTCTTGATCTCCAACTTGATTTCTTTCTTCCCTATCAACTCTATTATTGGATCCATTCCTATTTCCCATTTCTCTATCTACTTCTCTTCCAGCTTCCTCCCAAATCCTGTTCCATCTATCCCGGAATTCACTCATCATATCCTCCTCTTCGTTCACTCTCTCTAAAGGTTCCGAAACTACCAGCTCGGGGGCTATGGCATCAACCTCAGGCGGACGCTCGCCTACCGGGTAGATATCTTTCCAGATGGTGGGGTCAAACTCTGGTTCCATCTCTCTCACTATCGGGTATGTCAAGATCCCTATCAAAATCCCATACAATTTGTTCTGGTAACTGGTTGGGTTGTTCTAGAGCTATGGCTGGAGGGGTAGGAGATCTAGGTATTTCCTCTTCTTGCCAATTCGGGTCCTCCTCAGGATCCTCTTCTTCTTCAAAGTCATCCATATCATTATCCTCTTCCGCATTATTCCCTTCATTCATCTTCTGCTTCCATAACCGGGGCATTAATCATATGTACTCCTCTATTTCCTACTTGTGGGGCTGGAGCTCCTCCTAAGAATGGTATAAGATCAAGATATCTAGCTTGCCATAATATGTGATTTCTGGCATCGGCAAGATTCCATTCCCTATGGTCATCAAGATCATCATGGGCATGCACATAGAGAGGTCCTATACCATGCCACATCCTAAAGTCTGGGTAGGTGGGGTTCCCTTCATTCTTCAAGATAAAAGTGGCTTCTCTCAGCATTGGTTCACCAGCATACTCCACCATTACCCTTTCAGGGTATAGATAGTCTCCATCATGGTCCATCTTCTTCTTTTAATCGGATCATATCTTAGTTGATCTATTACTAATGTCCATCTTTTATATCTTAGACCTTCTTTCCACAAGTTATACATTTCCTTTGGAGTCCTAGGTCGTTGTACTAATGCAAAGTCTTCACACAACACTCTTAATCTTAGCCGATATTCCACCATAGTCTCATTCATGCTTTTAGTGAAGTTTCTGGCCCTTTCACGAGTTTCACCCAAAGAAACCTACAACAAGAAAACTATAAATTAGCCTAGCTTTAACTCCAATTTAACCTAGTTGCTTAATTCTAGGTATAGTTTTAAACTCTATTGTCATGCTTAATAACCTAGTGCTCTGATACCAACTTAAATTGTCACGCCCCATAGGGTACCCTAAATGTAATAGTCCACCACATACCATATAAGATTCCTGAATTACCGCCTTAGTACTTCGAGAGCCTCATATAGATGTAAGACGTACCTTTACAAAAATAGAGTACAAGTCCAAATGGAGATAAAAGCTTAACTTGGTATACATTAGCAGTAGGATATAACTCATGAGACATAAATAAATATTACATTTACTAAGGGGCATTCCCCCGCAAAAGAATATTCAATGGCCTTATATAGTCATCCAAAGTCTTAAAAGTTTCCTATGGAAGTCTAAACAAACAATTCCAACTTCTAGGGGAAACTCCTAGCTTCTGTACCTGTACAGCCAGGTCACGCCTAAGCCACAAATGGGGTAGCTGCAAAAGGAAGGGACTGTAGGGACGTAAGCTAACTAGCTTAGTGAGTGTAATCTTCCACAATAACATTCATGTCACAACAATGCAACCAAGTGATTAAGCAAGCAAGTGAATGCACCAAGCACATGAGTTCAACAAACATATGACCAGCCGGAAATCATATGTGGATGGACTTGCATCCTCCATCTCGGGTTAGCAGATTAACGAATACTGTGGTACTAACTTTATGCCGTTTATGGTTCACGGTTAGCCTACGATTATTCGATATCGTTTATGGATTACGATTAACCTACAGTTTTGATATCGTTTATGGATCACGATTAACCTACAAATTTGATATCGTTTATGGATCACGATTAACCTACAAATGCTAATGCTCCTTCCCCTTATGATATGCACATGTCAAATTTGGCATTAGTCCAAGTAGTTGATTAAGTCATTTTACTTAGGCGATCAACCAATTTCTCAAACAATCCATCATAGCTAACTACACAACTAAAATTTATCACCCGGTCTCGATATTCTTATTTTGAGTTCACACATCATCATCAACATAAAATTTCCCATTATTCCCCATCATTCATATTCCATTCATTTGGTCTACATTCTAGTGCACTAATTATCAAGCACATACAATAAATGAATCGGGAAGGAAAACTCACTCCGCCATAGGTTCGCCTTTCTTCTAGTAATAATAATCCGGAGGCAAAGAGTCAACGTCCACGAGTTCACCTATTCATATAAGAAATACCCTAATAAGTATTCTACCATCTTAGGATACTAAAACTCTAAGAAAACTTAGTGAAATCGAAATTCGCGTCATTTTCGAAGTCCCGATTTAAAATGGCCATAACTTGGTCGTTTTAAGTCGGAATTTCGCAAATTTTATATCGATTCCTATCTACTTCGGAAGAGTTTTCTAAATATGAAGTTTAAATCAAGTTTTGAAAATATCTAAGCCTCAGAAATGAGGGATCAGATCTGTACAACGGTTATACTGATTCCGAAAATGCGGTTTTCATGAATGCACTTGAGATTCCTAAGTACAAAATGAACTAAATGCCATGGCAATGATTTTTCCCTATCATGAACGTCATGATATGAACTCTAATGAGTCTAAGGTCTTATAAATTTTTAGATTTAAAGAATTTAAATAAACTTTTTCTTAGAAAACCATTTCATGCTATTGTTTAGCAAGTAAGTTTACTACACTTGGTCACACTTACTTATTATAAGGATTTTCTTTAGGAAAACTCCACTTTGTTTAAAGAAATTTTGACCCTTATATTAGTTACATCCTGAGGCCTTTATTTCTTTAATAAAATCTTCATTTGTAAACCTTTAAGTGGGTCTTTTACTAGGGTGGTTCCAAAAATCCGAATTTAGAAAACTTCATTTTCAAGTTGATTCTTTTAAGAAAAATGCACTTTATACTTAGAACTTTAAGTATTTATTTTACCTATACCCTAAGGACTTCATTTATTTAAGAAAATACCATTTTTGAAGTTGGAAAAATAATGTTTTCTAACCATCTATCCATTGTTACGAATTTGGTTTTCAAGACTTTCAACTCAAAACTTCTATTGGACTTCATCTCTTGTTTCAAATATTTTCTTTAGTAAAACTCATTTAAACTCATGAAAAATATCACCAAACATTACCTATCACATATAGGCTTCATTTTTCTTGTAAAATACATGTTTAGAAGTTAGTAAAAGGGTTTTTAACCTAGGTTTCTCAAGTCATCCGAATTTACACAAGTTCATTTCTTAAAAAGTGCTTTCCTTTTTGACTTTATTAACTCATCTACCTATAGATCTATCTACTAGAAAGGTTATTTACTAAGGACAAAAGCATTGAAGACTATTAATGCACATAAACTCAAAATAATGATGAGATCTTAAATGCCTACATGAATATGAGTAGTAAAATGATAGATCTACTATATCAAATGCTTAAATAGGTTTTGAAAACATAAAAACTACATTTTTATAAAAGATCTTTTGTTCAAAACACTTTTTGATGAAAAATCATAAAGCTTATGCCTTGAAAGCTCCTTGAAATACAAGATCTACTAGTGATGGTTTGGTATTCTTGTTTTTGATATTTCCTTATCCCTACCAAGAGATCATGGGGACATTTAGTTGGAATATCCAAGAATAACCTAGCCATTACAAAGATCTAAGGATATGGGAAGCAAGTTCTCTTACCTTGAGGTAAAAATAGAAGACAATAGAAGAAAAAGAATGAGGTGAGAGAAAGGAAGTGTAGCTTATATATTAAGTGGAATTAGGTTAAATGTGACAAAAAGAAGTAAAAAAAAAAAAATTTGCACAAGGAGCTCATGGGGGGGGGGGGGGGGGGGCGCATTCACGCCGGCCACAATTGCTTGTGGGGAGGGGGAAAAGTAGATTTGCTTGATTGATTTGCTTTTGATTTGAATTGTGTACAATTTGTAATAAATTGTATTGATTTTTAAGAGACAAAAAGTCTTTGAAATGAGATTGATTGAGTGATGGTAAGTGTTGCAAATACAGGGTGTACAAATAGGTAGTAATAGGTTGTACTTATGAATAGTGAAAAATAGTAGTCAAGACAATTTAATTACCGGTAGAAAGAAAAATACAAATAAGAAGGTTATAGCTGTATTTTTCGTAAGCCAAAAAATTATGAAATTTATATTTTTGAAATCCTTATTTTATTTCGATTCAAATGAGTATTCACAAGTAAATTTTTGAAATTCTAGTTCCGGGGCAAACTTTTCTATAATGGGTCTCGGGATGACCCGGAATTGAAATTTTCTCAAAATCTGATCTTTTCTTGGTTTGAAATATAATCAAGAACTATATTCAAAATTAAATTTTCTTATAAAAGCTTCTTAGTTGGAAACTGAGGAAAAGCCGGAATTAGGGTTCCTAGTTCTCACTCCAGACTTAAGCTATTCCGGTTTAGGGTTTTAGTTTCCGATTCTTGAGTTATCTTAGCTACTTGAAAAACCAGGATTTACAGAACTATGGCACACCGGGGATGCATTCCATGTGTGAGCCTAGCCGAGTCGAGTACTATGAGCCGAGGGCTTGGGGACTAGCAGCGGTCGTGTAGACTTCAATACCATCCCTAACCTAAGATACGGAGGGCGTAAATCCGTTCTGTGTGTGGGTTCCAGATACCCATACATAATTGTTTGTTCATGTGTTTGTTCATGCATAGCATATGATTGATTATAATTTACTTGTGATGGTATGGAATTAATGAAATTCTCACTAAGCTACTGTAGCTTATACCCCAATAGTTGTTTAAATGAACAGGTTATCTCAAGAATGCTAAGTGGGGACCGAGATGGTTGGAGCCGAACATGACTTCGAGATTTCGGCAATGAATAAGAATGTTTGAAGTTATCAGCTAGATTTTTATGATTTGCCTTGTAATAATTTATGTAGGGAAGTCTGTGGACGAATGTAATTGGAGTTGAATGATTTGTATTTTGAAGTGTAGAGATTCGTATATGAAGTGTAGTGATTTGCATATGAAGTATAGTAAATTGTATTTCCTTTACATTGTTACTCAAGTGTACCAATATAAAATGTATCTCTCTAATGTGTGTCCTCTATGTGTTAGACGCCTTGTACATAGTGTGGAAGCTTTCGCGTGACTGAGGTTGTCATTCTTAGACTTTAATATTGTGTACGGCGGACTGCCACATTTAGGGTACCCTTCGGGGTGTGACAGGGGTGGAGGAGGCAAAGGCGCAGTATGAGAATGCGCGCTTTCTTGTGTTGGTATCCCCACAGAAGCTTGCAGTACCGGTGGTGGCGGAGATGGAGCTGGTGCCTGTGCCGGTAAAGTCTACCGAAGTGCTTCAAGCACTTGAGTCATTTATGCCATCTGTCCAAGCATGGCCTACAAGCCTACTTGAGTAGCATTGGCGGGAAGGTTTGGAGGTGGGGCAGCTTGTTGCCTTTCTTCTATATTAGGTTGGTTGGAGGCGCTTTCCTCCTGACGTCTCCTTACCCTACCACGGCTGTTTCAAATTTTATTTTGTCTAGAAAAGTAATCTTCTCAATATTTTATTAATGTTTTCAAACGAGAAAGCGGAAATAACGGAAACTGTAGTAAAAACAGAAAATAAAAGTACAAAAAGGAAATAAGGAATTTAAGCAATAAAATCTTGAAATCACATAACATAATCATAACTTTATAAAAATTTAAACATCACACGCAAAATCCTCACATGTAACATTTCAAGTATAATCTTGTGTTTTATGCAACAACGAAATAACCAACATTAAATAATAAGAACACGATCCTAAAAACAATCAAGACCACCTAAGCAATATTCTATTATAGTCTTATTGGGTCGCCTATGGATGATTCGCAATACTAAGCCAATTGCTTCCCAGTGGTTACTATCAACAAGAGATGGGAAATAGGATTCTATAACTCGTACCCTGGTGATCATCCTATCTAAGGCTTTCTTTTTAATTCTATTCTATCTTTTCTTTTTATCCTTCTTTAAGGCTATTTAGTTATAGCTATGATTATAAACTCTTAACCATGCTCTGATACCAACTTAATCTGTCACACCCCAAAGGGTACCCAAAACTCGACAGTCCAACACACTCGATATTTAAACTTAAGTTTGACAACCTTAGTCATCCCATAAGTTTACATATCGGGTACAAGGTGCTCTTGCACAACTTTTAGGATCACACTTTGAATCGAATAGTCTAAAGAAGGCATACATTAGCATTAAGAATAGAAATCACAACGAGATAAATAACTTAAGTTTTTACAAAAGTCAAGGGGGCATACCCCCATCAGAATAATAATGGAAGTCTATCCGGTCTAAACCATATTACAATCATTATAGTTTATGTTAAAGAGATTTTTCTAGAAGTCCACGCCTCTAGCTAGGTCCCGACTTCTTCAAAAGCTCCTTCATCCAAAAGATAACCCTGTAAAATATGTTCTCTCGGAACAACCGAAAATAGGAACACCATAACAAAACTATCGGGGTGTAAGCTACAGGCTTAGTGAGATTCAATTTCCAAATATTCAATACTCCACAATAGTATATATCAGACAAGTCATTAGCAATCATATGAATGCACAAGCACATGAGCATACAATACATAAGACCATCCGGAAATCTTATGTTGAAATGGATTTACACCCTCCATTTGGGGTTAGGTGTTTCAGGCCCATACGACCATCATTTAAATACTTCTCACTTCTTATTATGGTTGATACAGGTGCCCATCCACCACTTTTTTAATTCCAGCCCATTCGCCAACAATCGAGTTTACTGACCCCTTGTTGCCCGAATTACTATGCCTTCTTCCCACAAATGTATAATAACTCATGCCATGTAACTCATTACGTGCCATGCACGTACAATTTATTCATATAATCATGGCATATTAATTAGGCAGATTAAGTGCGATCATAAAGAATTTCAGACAATCCAAGTCTAATGCTAGCTCATACAATGATTTATCAACAAGTCTTGTCTCGATATACTTATCGTTCATTCAACCAAGATTATGTCACAATCATCGTAATTTCATCTTTTTCTAATTCTAATGCCACTATGATTACAAGTACATACATGAGCACAACTATTTAAGAAATGAACTCACTCGGCCATGGAGAGAAATCCACTAGTCGTAGTTGTCCTCGGGGAGTGGAAATCCATCCTCCAATTCACCTAAGTACAAGGAATACCCGAAATGAGTATTTCTCATAAGGTTCTAATAACTTAACAATTCTAACTACTAAGTTCGTCAATTTCCGCATAAGATAAAGTCCTAACTTTAAATGACCATATCTAACTCATTTTAACTCGGAATTGAGAATATAATATATCAATTTCTATCTACTTCTAAAGATCTATCTATTCATAATCTTATTTTCAATTTTCGAAAATATTTAGATCACGAAACAAAGGAATCAGTTCTGGTGTTCGAAAACTTCAATTCCGAAAAATAGTTTTGTGGATGTTTGTGATGTTTCTAGCATATAGTTCAACTACACATGCAATATCGATGATTTCCTATCATGAATGATATGATATGAACTCGATGCATGCATGCTTTTGATATTATTTGCAAAAAGGAAAATTAAGAAACTTCTTACTTGTGTAACTCCATGATTCTACACTTTCAAAAAACTAGTTTCCTAATTTAGACTATCTTGTTTGTTTTGAAGTTATTTCCTTAAGAAAATCAATTTTTCCTTATCTAAAGTGAGTCTCAATTATACCTATTACCCAAGCCTTCATTTCCACATGAAAATTTGCATTTTACGCTTTGCAAATATGTTTTCAAGTAGGATTTATCCAAAAATCCGAATTTCTTGAAATTAAATTTTTGAATGATTTCTTTGGGAAAAACTTGTTTAATGCATTTAAGACTTAAGACTTTAAGGTACCTATTACCTAAGGAATCCATTTAATACATAAAACTTCTATTTTGGACTTGGATGATAGGTGTTCTTATGACCTATATTAAAAATTACGAATTCATATGTTGAGTACTAACTCAAATTTTTCCATCTAGATTCCACTTCTTGTTTGATACAATAAACTCATCAAAACTCATTTCAACTTATAAAAATTACTACCTAATGATACATATTACCTATATCCTTCATTTTTCACATAAAACATGAGTTTTAAAGTTGATAAAAGGGTTTTTAAAATAGGGTCTTGAAATCATACGAATTTGACTTTGAGTATTTCAAACAAAAACTTTTTCCTTTCAAGTTCATTGCTTTATTTACTTAAGGATCTACCAACTACCACATATATACACCTAAAACAAAGCCTTCATGAGTATGAATGCATGAAAATATAAATCATCCATAAGATCATAAATGTCAAGCATGGTATAACAATCTAAAAGCTAGATCTACTACTTATGATGTATGAAATGAAGTTTTAAAGCATGAACATGAAATTTTTATGCTAGATCTCTACTTTACTCCACTCCTACATGCATGAACATGAAATATCCTCAACAAAAACTTGATCAAACACAAGATCTACTCTTGTGATGGCTTGATATTCATGTAGTAGCATTTTCTTTGTCCCTAGCAAGAGCTCATGAGGACTTTGAGTGAAAATACTCATGAATAATCTTGCCATTACAAGATTAAATGGTAGTAAGGCTTAGGAATCATCACCTAAGGTTGGATTTAGTGAAGAAATGAAGAATATTGAAGCTTGTGTGTGTGTGTGGTGAGGGAGAGTTCACGGCAAGAAGAAGAAAATGGAGAGAGTTTGAGAGCTCTTGAACAAATGAAAATGAAAAATGAAGAGAGAGAGAGGAAAAACATTATTTATATTAAGTGAATTAGGGTTTGTTTTATCATTATAAAAGGAGAAAAATAAAACAAATACAGGGCAAATTGGGGGACAATGCGCCGGCCACTAGGTGTGTGTGAGAGAGAGAGAGTTTTGATTTCATTTGAAATTGTAATTTGTGTAATAAAATGTATTAAATGTAATAATTTGTTAAGAGACAAAAATTCTTGGAAAAGAAAATATAATTGAGTGTTTGTAAGGATGTAAGACTAGGGTATGGGTATATGTATAGTAGGTTGTACTTATGAATAGTAATAAATAGTAGAGAAGACATCTACTTTACTGGTAATAACGAAAATACAGGAAAAAGGCTATAACTGTAATTTTTATAACCCGAAAAATTATAAAATATATATTTTTGAAATCCTTATAAAATTTCGGTTCTAAGGAGTATTCCGGAATATTTTTCTGAGTTCCTAGTTCCAAGGGTCGCTTTTCCGTAATGAAGCTCGGGAAAGCCCGGAGTAGAAAATTCTTCGAAATCAAAATTTTGTATGGTTTGAAATATACTATAAAACAATAATCCACATTAATTTATCTTATAGAGGTTCTTCTATATAGAAATCGAAGGAAAGCCGGAATTAGGGTTCCTAGGTTGCTTGTACTAATCCTATTTAGGGTTTTGATTTCCGATTTACGGAGTTTACTCGGTTACTAAGAAAACCGGGCTTTACAAAATCTTTCTTCCCCCCTCTATTCTACATGGCTAGCACCCCCCTCTCATGCATCTCTCTCAATTTTTTTCAATATTCTTTTATTTTAATCACACAAAAATCACTCCACATTTTCCTATAAATACCCTCCATCCTCTTTCACTTCTTTCACACATTTACTTCTTACAAATTCTTTACCCAAAACTCTCTCAAATTCTCCTTTCAAAACTCTCTCCAAATATCCTCTCCCAAAACTCTCTCAAAATAATCTCAAAGCACTTTCTACCTACACAAAACCAAAACCACATAACACTTCAAAAACCTTCTTTCGGTAAACTTTTCTCCATATTTTCTTCTTCTCATGTCATGTAACTTTACATGACCATGGTGTGAGTTTCCAAAGACTAAATGTTATGGAAGCTATACTATGTTCATGTATTGTTCTTGTTCATGGAAATCTATTTATGTTTATTTTGTTATTTTGTTCATATTATTCTTATTATATCTAAGTATTATTATCTATATATATATACACACATATTCTTTAGAGCATATAAGCTCACTTATAATTTATTTATTTTCATGTAATGCAATTTATTTATTATTCCATTGCAATTTATTTATTCCTTGTTATTTTAAGACTAGTCTTTAGTCTTAGACTTATCCTTATCAAGTCAAAACAAATTTTTCTTTCTTTCATTTTATTTTTATTTTAGGACTAGTCTACTTCTTAGTCCCAGGAGCGTTGAAGAAGCTAAGACTTCCAATACTTGACTTTATTATTTATGTTATTTTTGTTTGCTATTATTTTTCATAAATCATGTTCATTTAAATTATTGTCCAAAATTTCAAGTTCTAAAAATAATTGACAAAAGGAGATTTTATCACTTAGAGATAAGTTTATGTGAAGTATAAAATCTATGATTTAACAAAAATAAAGTCACTTCTTTTCAAGTTACAAAAGAACCCACTACAATTTTAGAAACTACTTTTGTTAAGAAAAACTTCTTAAATTATTTATTATTCCACTTTGTTTTTCAAAAGAAAATGACTTTTGGTACAAAAGTGATTTCTATGAAAAACATAACATGAGGAAAGGACGAGAAATTTTCAAATAAAGATCTTTTCAAACAAATGGACAAAGAAAAATTGTGTAGAAAACAAATAGGAAAAAATAACACCAATTTAGAGAATTTAGGAAAGAAGAAAATTACTTTTCGAAAAAGGTCATCTAAGAAAAACAATAAGTCAAACATAAAGTGATTCTTTGAAAAACAAAATATTCATTTAAAGGATTTATAAAAAATAAATTTCTTGTAAACTATAGATTTGTAAAACACCAAATTGTCATTGTTTTACTCAAAGAAATATAAATGGACAACAAACACTTGAGCATAAATAAATATGAGCTAAGTAGCTACAAAGGTGGATTTCTTCAACCATATAGATAACTAAGTATTTAGCAAACAAATTTTGAATGATTTAATGTTTGAACCAAAATTGTTTTTGGGTTGGAAAATTCGTGGTAATTTTTATCGCCACTATTTCGGGGTCTATTCAATATATTATATGCCCAATTCCGAGTTAAAATGGCCAAAATGACAAAGTTATGGCCATTTTAAATTTGAACTCTCCTTTATACGAACTTTAACGTTCTCATGACATTATTTTGTCAAAATTCAAGAAAATCATCAAGAAATACTTATCTTGGGTATTTCCGTTGGCTAGGTGATTCTGAAGAAGGGTATCTATATCTCGAAGATTATTTCGATTGAGTGGAGTGTGTGAGCGACTCATCCGCTAGAGAATCGTCGCCATGACATTGTGAGTTTATTTCCTTAAAATGTTATACTTGTTGTGCTTGCAATTTAGTTGCATTAGAATTAAGAAAAGACAAATGGATATGTATGTAAAATAATTCTTTGAAAGAACTATAAAAATATCAAGGTCGGAATTGATTTAATGTTTGTTTTAGTGTAACACTTGATTCGTATGAGATTCTTTTATCGCCTTAAATCTGGTAATAATAATGTTATGACATCATAAATAAATGGATTCATGCATTCCATGAAGTGAGTCACATTGCATTGGGTTATTATCCTTAGGTGAGAAGGATAGTAAGCTTAGGTCGAAAGCAACACTTGGCGGAGTGACCGAAAGCGATTGCTTGGTGACGTTAAGGAAATGCTTGGCGGAAGATCCGAAAGCAAGGCTCAATTCAAGTACACTTCATATGCTTGGCGATATTGGTCGAAAGCATAAATCTTTTTAACTAAAACAACTTGTTTTGAGCTTACATATCTCCAAACCTCGAATGGAGGTCGCAAATCCATTCAACATAGAGTTCCCGGAAACCTATATGCCTTATTTGCCCACGTGTATATTGCATCTTATTTGTTTGCTTAAATAACTTGTTTGAATTTACTTTTCAAGAAGTCATTTATGGAAATAGTTCTCACTAAGCCTATTAGCTTATACCCTTATAGATATCTTTTGCAGTTCCCTTATTTGTGGTTGAGGCCACAAGGACCCTATAGTCAGGTATTTTCTTTTTGGATAAGGAATTTTTCCGATGGAGTTTAGTGTTGAATAAGATGTAGAAATATTCTTGTAATAGATTTATGGCTGGGGAATGCCCCTAAGTTTGTAAGACCACTATTATGAATCAATGAATGTTATGAATCATCTTTTCTTAATATGTTATTATATTTTCTTAAGCTTCATAATTCCATGGATGGTCCTCTAAATTTGTGAAAGCACGCCTTACACTTAATATCAAAGCTTTTGGGAGTAGCTAAGGTTGTCATACTTAAGCTTTAATATTGAGTGCGGCAGATTGTTATGTTTAGGGTACCCCTTGGGGTGTAACAGTCCGCCACACTCAATATTAAAGCTTAAGTATGACAACCTTAGCCACCCCCAAAAGCTTTGATATTAAGTGAAAGGCGTGCTCTCACAAATTTAGAGGACCATACATGGAATTATGAAGCTTAAGAAGATATAATAACATATTAAGAAAAGAGGATTCATAATATTCATTTACTTATATCAATGATTTTACAAACTTATGGACATTTCCCTTAATCACAAATCTATCACAAGAATATTGTACATCTTATCCAACACTAAACTTCATCTAGGATTCTTCTAATCTAAAAGGAAATTACTTGACTACAGGGTCCTCGTAGCCTCAACCACAAATAAGGGAACTGCAAAAGATATCTATGGGGGTATAAGCTGACAAGCTTAGTGAGAAATATTTCCATAAATAACTTTTTGTAACAAAATTTCAAACAAGTTATTTAATCAAACAAATGGAATGCAGCATACACGTAGGCAAACAAAGCATATAGTTTTCCGGGAACTATATGTTGAATGGATTTGCGCCCTCCATTCAGGGTTTGGTGATACATAACCTCAAAAAAGTAGTTTTAGTAAAAAGATTTATGCTTTCGACTAATATCGCCAAGCATATGAAGTCTACTTGAATTGAGCCTTGCTTTCGGATCTTCTGCCAAGTATTTCCTTAATGCCGCCAAGCAATCGCTTTCGAACACTCCGCCAAGTGTTGCTTTCGACATGAGCTTACTATCCTTCTCACCCAAGGATAATAACCCAAATGCAATGTGACTCACTTCATGGTATGCATAAATCCATTTATTTATGATATCATAACATTATCATTATCAAATTTAAGGCGATCAAAGAATCTCATACAAAGCAAGTGTCATACTAAAATAAACATTTAAATGAATTCCGGCCTCGCTATTCTTAGGATTCTTTCAAGGAATTATTTTACATACATATCCATTTGTCTTTTCCTAACACTAATGCAGCTAAACTACAAGCACAATAAGTATAGCATTTAAAGGAAATAAACTCACGATGCCATGTCGGCTATTCTTCTTATACGGATGAGTCATTCACACACTCCACTCAATCGAAATAATCTTTGGGATATAGGTATCCTTCCTCGGAGTCGCCTAGCCAAAGAAAATACCCACAATGAGTATTTCTTAATGATTTTCTTGAATTTTGATAAGACAATATCAAAAGAACGTTAAAGTTTGTGTAAAGGAAAGTTCCAACTTAAAATGACCATAACTTGGTCATTTTAACTAGGAATCGCGCATATAATATACCGATTTCTACTTACTCGAAAAGATCTACCAATTTCAAGAACTATTTTTAACAAACAAGGTCATATAGGCTTCGAAACAGTGGTGACAAAATTCACCATGGATTTTCTAACTCAAAAACAACTTTGATTCAATCAATCAAAATTTGTTTGATAAATACTTAGTTATCTATATAGTTGAAAAATTCTCTTTTATGGTTACTTAGCTCATATTCATGCTTAAGTGCTTTGTTGTCCATTCATGTTTCTTGAGTAAAATAATGTTGGTTTGGAGTTTTAGAAAGATATAGTTTATAAGAATTCATTTTGTAAATCTTTTGTAATGCATATTTTGTTTCTTTTGTTTTCTAAGGATGTTTTTTTTTTTTGCTTTATTATTATTTTTATATAACTTTTTGAAAATAAGTTTTCTTCTTTCTAAGTTCTCCATAATAGTGCTATTTTTCCTACTTATTTTTCCTATATAATTTTCTTTGTCTATTTGTTTGCAAAGATCTTTATTTGAGAATTCCTCATCCTTTATGTTTTTCATAGAAATCATTCTTGCATAAAAATTTATTTTCTTTATAAAAAACCAAGTGGGATAATAAGTGATTTAAGAAGCTTTTTATAGTAATAGTTGTTTCTAAAATCTTAATGGGTTCTTTTTGTAACTTAAAAAGCGATAAATTTTTTTTTTTGTTTAAACCATAGATCTTATACTTTACATGATAACTATTTCTAAGTGTCAAAATCTCCTTTTTGTCAATCATTTTTAAAACTTGAAATTTTGAACAACAATTTAAATGAACATGAATTATGAGAAATAATAGCAAACAAAATAACATAAATAATAAAGTCAAGTGTTGGGAGTCTTAGCTTTTTCAAAGCTCCTGGGACTAAGAAGAAGACTAGTCCCAAAATAAAAAATGAAAGAACGAAAAAAATTTGTTTTGACTTGATGAGGACAAGTCTAAGACTAGAGACTAGTCTTAAAATAACAAAGAATGAATAAATAAATTGTATTTCATAAAATAAATAAATTACAAGTAAGCTTATATGCTATAAAGAATATGTATATATATAGATAATGATACTTAGATATAGTAACAATAATATGAACAAAAATAATAACATAAACATAATAGATTTTCATGAACAAGAACAATACATGAACATAATATAGCTTCCATAACATTTAGTCTTTGGAAACTCACACTATGGTCATGTAAAGTTACATGACATGAGAAGAAAAATAAAAGGAAATGGTTACCTATAGAAGACTTTGGTAGTGTTATGTGGTTGGTTTTGTTATAGGTAGAAGTTGTTTTGGAATTATTTTGAGAGAGTTTAGGGAGGATATTTGGAGAGAGTTTTGAGAGGAGAATTTAAGAGAGTTTTTGTAGAGAATTTGTGGGTAGTAAAGTGTGAAAGAAGTGAAAGAGGAAGGAGGTATTTATAGGAAAATGTGGGGTGATTTTTATGTGATTAAAATAAAGATAAAATAAAACAAATTAAGAGTGCATGAGAGGGAGGGGGCGCCATCCAAGATGAGTAAAAGAGGGAGGAGAGAGTTTATTTTGTATTTTGTAGATTGAATGAAGTAATATGTAAGGTAGATGTGAAATAAAGTTATGGGAAAAGTAAAAAGTAAAGGTTATAGGTTATGGTATGTCTAAGAGTAGGTATAAGAAAAAGTAGAGATAAAATAATAGTGTAGAATAGTAATAAATAGTGTAATGTAAAGTAGATATGACTAATAAAGTACCGGTAGTAAGAAAATACACGTATAATTGCAATATCTGTTATTTTAACTTACCGAAAAATTATAAAACTGATATTTTTGAAAACCTTATTTTTTTACGAGTCTAACGGTATATTCGGAATACTTTTACTATTCTGGGCTCCGGAACACATTTTTTAAGAACTGTGTCCAATCTGGTTCGAAACGAGTTGCGATTTTACTAATTTGATCTTTTTACTCTTCCTTAGATAATTACGTACTATTCTATATTCTAAACTCCTACTTACTCTTACTGAGTTGCTTATTAGGGATTGCCGGACTTAAGCTATCACGTCTAACTAGGGTTTTGTTGACCTTTAAAGCTCCGTTGACTTCCGATTTAGGGTTTTAGGCTAAACTGATTCCAAAAATTTTGGGGTTTACAGGTGACACAATTCCGAGTTAAAACAACCAAGTTATGGCTGTTTTAAATTGGAATTCTCCTTTATACAAACTTTAACGTTCTCATGACATTGTTTTGTCAAAATTCAAGAAAATCATTAAAAAATACTCACCTTGGGTATTTTCTTTGGCTAGGTGAGTCCGATGAAGGATACCTATACCTTGAAACTATTTCGATTAAGTGAAGTGTGTGAGCAATTCATCCGCTAGAGAATTGTTGATATGGCATCGTGAGTTTATTTCCTTAAAATGCTTTACTTGATTGTGCTTGTAAGCTAGTCACATTAGAATTAAGGAAAGACAAATGGATATGTATGTAAGATAATTAGTTGAAAGGATCCTAAGAATATCGAGCCCGGATTGATTTAATGTTTGTTTTAGTATAACACTTGATTTATTTGAAATTCTATGATCACCTTAACTTTGATAATGATGATGCTACGAAGTCATAAATAAATTGGTTCATGCATACCATGAAGTGAGTCACATTACATTGGGCTATTATCCTTAGGTGAGAAGGATGGTAGTTCAGGTCGAAAGCAAAACTTGTGGAGTGACCGAAAGCGATTGCTTGGCGACATGGAGAAAATGCTTGGCGGATAGTCCGGAAGCAAGGCTTAATTCAAGTAGACTTAATGTCCTTGGATATTGATCGAAAGCACAAATCTTTTTAACTAAAACTACTTGTTTTAAGGTTACGTATCACCAAACCCGAATGGAGGGAGTAAATCCATTCAACATATAGTTCTCGGAAAACCATATGCCTTGTTTGCCCATGTGTATGTTGCATCACATTTGTCTACTTAAATAAATTGTTTGAATTTTCATTTCAAGAAGTCATTTATGGAAATATTTATCACTAAACCTATTAGCTTATACCCCTATAGATATCTTTTGCAGTTCCCTTATTTGTGGTTGAGGCCAAGAGGACTCTGCAGTCAAGTATTTTCTTTTTGGTTAAGGAATTTCTAGATGAAGTTTAGTATTGGATAAGATATAGAAATATTCTTATAATAGATTTGAGACTGGGAAATGCTCGTAAGTTTTGTAAGATCATTATTATGAATAAATGAATATTATGAATCCTTTTTTCTTAATTTGTTATTATATCTTCTTAAGCATCATAATTTCATGTATGGTCCTCTAAATTTGTGAGAGCAAGCCTTACACTTAATGTCAAAGCTTCTGAGAATGATTAAGGTTGTCATACTTAAGCTTTGATATTAAGTGTGACGGAATGTTATGTTTAGGGTATCCATTGGGATGTGACAAAAACTACAAAATTTCGAGCTGATATTCAATCTTATCATCAGCTGGAGATGGAAACTTCATACGAGACTTGGGAGAGATTTAAAGAGTCTATGTGAACATGTCCCCATCATGGTATCCCGAAGTAGTTACAAGTCTAGATTTTCTATAATGGACTTAACTACTAGACACGAAAGATGATAGACGCCACAGCTGAAGGCACTTTGAATCATAAGACACCAGAAGAAAGTTTGCAATTATTTGAAGACATAGCCATAAACAATTATGAGTGGTCACATTCTCATACTAGAGACAAGAAACCAGCTAGTATATTGGATGTAGATGTGGCTACCATTATTATGTCAAAAGTTGAAGCACTCTCTAGGGAAATTGATGGCTTAACTCTATCATAGCAGCAGTAACTTGCTTATGTTGAACCACCTTTTGGTGAGGAAGCTAGTTTGGAACAAGTTGATTATTTGGGTAATCCTATGCATGCTCAAAATAATCCATATAATGGCACATATAACCCGGGATAGAGGAATCATCTGAATTTTTCATGGAGTAACAATAACAATATGCAGAAGGGAAATCCTAATTCAAATGCCATGCCTCCTCATGGTTTTAAAAGGCCACCTGGTTAAGGATCCAAGTTAAATCTTGAAGATTTATTGACAAATTTTCAAAGAGTTGAATGAAAGGTAGAAATCCTTGGATTTGATTTTGAAAAATCAAGATACAACACTTAGTTTTCATGGAGCTTCAATTCATAACCTTGAGACCCAAGTTGGTCAAATTGCCAAGATGCTTTCCGAGAGGCCCCAAGGTTCTTTACCGGGCAATACTAAGACTAATCCAAGAGAACATGTGAAGGCTATCACGCTTAGAAGTGGAAGGGAAGTTCAAGCTGAAACTCAAGTGTAGAAGAGTACAGTGGCTGAGCCAATTCAAAAATCAACTCTTAGTAAGATTGAAGAAAAGCAAGGTGAAAACCCAGCCGAAGAGAAATCAACTCCAACTAACATTCCAGAGTACAAGCCTGCAATTCCATATCCAGCAAGGCTCAAGAAGACTAAGATGGATGAGCATTATGGAAAGTTCTTGGAGATCTTTAAATAGCTTCTTATCAACCTTCCATTGGTTAAGGCACTATCTCAAATGCCAAGATATGCAAAATTTCTAAAGGAGTTGTTGTTTAATAAGAGGAAACTTGAAGAATGTTCTACTATGACTTTGGGAGGCGAGTGCTCTTCTGTAATTCAAAACAAGTTTCCCAAAAAGTTCAAAGATCCTTGATGTTTCATTATCCCATTCCTAATTAGGAATCATCTGAAGAAAGAACACTAGTCGATTTAGGAGCTAGTATCAACTTGATGCCATATCAATTGTATAAAAAGCTAGGGTTAGGAGAGCCAAAGCCAATAAGGATGAGTCTTCAATTAGTAGATTGATCTGTGAAGTTTCCAAAAGGAGTAGTTGAGGATGCATTGGTGAAAGTCCAAGATTTTATATTCCTAGTAGACTTCGTTATTCTTGATATGGACACAGATGTTGACATCCCACTCATTTTGAGTAGACCTTTCTCAGCTTCAGCCATGCTATAATTGATGTAGGTGATGAAAATTAGTGTTGAGAGTTGGTAATGAAGAAGTTATTGTGAAAATGTCGGATGTTTTAAAACAGGGTTTGAATTATGTTGATACGTGTTATGCAACTGATTATCTTGATTTTGCAATTTCAAATTCTTTGCAAGACCTCTTACGGGATGTTTCCCTATAGCGTTGTTTGATGAATGGGGAGCAAGTTGAAAAAATTATTCCAGTTGTCCAATCTTTAGTAGATCAACTTGACAACCATTTGGAGTTAAAGAAAGATGGGAATTATGAGAAGATTGAAAACTCTGGTGTTCGGACATCAAAACCTACCATAGAAGGACCACCAAAGCTTGAATTGAAGCAACTTCCCAATTATCTTCAATATGCTTTTCTGGAAGAGGATTCCAAGCTCCTGGTAATTATTGCATCCAATCTTAGTAAAGAGTAACGGGATAAACTTTTGTTTGTTCTTGGTCAACATAAGAAGGCCATTGCATGGAAGGTTGCTGATATTAAGGGGATTAGTCCTTCTTCTTGTACACACAAGATTCTCATGGAAGATTGTGTTAAACTGGTGTTGCAACCCCAACGAAGACTTAATCCGAACATGTTGGATGTAGTTAAGAAAGAGTTTATTAAACTCTTAGATGCAGGGGTGATTTATCCCATATCCGATAGTTCATAGGTAAGTTCGGTGCAAGTTGTGCCAAAGAAAAGGGGTATGACTGTTGTGCCAAATGAGAAAAATGAGATTATCCCTATGAGGATAGTAACAGGTTGGAGAGTATGTATATACTGTCGCAAGTTAAATGATGCCACTAGGAAGGATCACTTTCCCCTTCCTTTCATTGACTAAATGCTTGAAAGTCTTATGGGACATGCTTATTATTGCTTCTTATATGAAATGTCGGGTAATTTTCAAATTCCGATTTTCCCGAAAGACCAAGAGAAGAAAACTTTTACTTGTCCCTTTAGCACATTTGCTTATCGGCGTATGCCTTTTGGTTCATGCAACGCTCCAACTACATTTCAACGATATATGATGGCTATTTTTGAAGCTACGGTTGGTGACACCATGGAGGTTTATATGGGAATACCTTTGATGCATGTCTTCATCACTTGGATCTAATGTTGCAGCGGTATGAGAATACCAATTTAGTCTTAAATTAGAAAAAATGCCATTTCATGACTCAAGAAGGCATTGTCTTAGGGCATAAGATCTCCAAGAGGGGAATTGAAGTCGATGAAGCTAAGATAGAAGCCATCTCCAAGCTCCTACCACCCTCTTCTGTAAAGGCCATTCGAAGGTTCTTAGGCCATGTTGGATTCTATCACCAGTTCATTAAAGACTTCTCCAAAATTGCACGGCCTATGACTAAGCTTTTAGAGAAGGATACACTATTTGAATTTAATCAAGAGTGTCTTGATGCCTTTAACACTCTTAAGCATAAGCTCACCACTGCTCCCATCATGATTACACTGGATTGGAATCTTCCATTCGAATTGATGTGTGATGCAAGCGATTCATTGTAGGTGTTGTTTTAGGATAGTGACGAGAGAAATCCTTTTAACCCATTCATTATCCGAGCAAACTCTCACTTCTACTCGAGCACACTACACAACCACTGAAAAAAAGATGCTTGTAGTGGTTTTCGCCTTTGATAAGTTTCGATCCTACCTTCTCTTGTCAAAAGTTATTGTTTATACAGATCACTCAGCTTTAAAGTTTTTGTTGGCAAAGCAAGAAGCAAAGCCACGACTTATTAGGAGGATATTACTTCTTCAAGAATTTGATCTTAAGATTAAGGACAAGAAGGGTGCGGAAAATTTGGTGGCTGATCATTTGTTAAGGCTAGAAAATCTGCACTCGAGAAGCTTGAATGAAGTAGAAATTAATGATAATTTTCCAGAGGAAGAGCTTTATGTTGTTTGTGCAGTTAAGGACATTGACACTCCTTGGTTTGCAGACTTTGCCAATTATTGGGCGATTAAATCAATGAGTTTGGATTTTGATAAGGCTAGAATAAGGTGAAAGTTGCAGCATAATGAGTTGGATGAATAGAGACTTATGGCATATTAAAATTCTCATATCTATAAGGAGAGGTTTAAGAAGTATCATGATTCCAGAATTCAACACCCAAGAACATTTAAAGAAGGTGATTTCATCTTGCTTTTTAACTCCAGATTGAAGTTATTCCCGGGAAAGTTTAAATCCAGTGGTCGGGCCCATTTCAAGTCAAAAGAGTTTATCCTTATGGTATAGTTGAGCTAAAACATCCTGAAAAAGGTGTCTTTAAAGTGAATGATCAAAGAATCAAACTCTATTTGGGGGCACTAAAATTTTTGAAGATCGAGAAGAACTCAACATCCTCACAATCATCTAATCTCCATCTTGTTATTAAGTCGAGCTAACAATGTTAAACAAAGTGCTTCATGGGAGGTAACTCATGCCTAATTTCTAACCTTGATCTTTTCCTTTTGTTTCTTTCTTTGTTTTTGTTGTTCTAAGAGTAAGAGTAATTATCTTTCTTAGGATTTTAGGACAAAATGAAGTTCAAGCTTTGGTTAAGTCAAAGAGATGAAGACTTATTTTGCAAACAAGGCCGTTGAGGAGCCTGTTACACTCTCTGGATGCTCACTTTCTCTTTCTCTCTAGTGCAAACGCTGATCTCAATAGAGCTGTTACAATGCCTATTGCCATCTCTACTCATGCAAGTCCAATTCAAGATCTCTCAACAGGGTTGTTGCCATACACGTTGCCATCTCTGTTCACGCAAGTCCAGTTCAAGATCTCTCAACACGGCCGTTACAATGCTCGTTGCCATATCTATTCACGCAAGTCCAATTCAAGATCTCTCAATAGGGTCGTTGCCACGTACGTTGCCATCTCTGTTCACGCAAAGTCCATTACAAGATTTCCACAAGCCAATTGTAACTCTCGTTGCCGTCTCAAATCCAAACGATGTAATTCCCAATAGCTACAATAGATTTGGCAACAGCTGCATTGTATGATACGTTTTCTCTAGGTAAGTATCTCAAATACACGTAGAAGGGGCCATAACCTAACATACAGGAGAGTTCAGCAGGACGTTTGGGCATGCAAATTCAAACATGCTCTCTATGCTTTCTCTCATCCATTTTCTCTCTTTCAAACATCCAAATTCACGCACATCCTTTCTTTCTCTCACCTCCCTTCTTCACAACACTCTCATAATCTCTTCACGTTAGTCACTCCAAGGATCCATCTCAAGTTATGTTTCTCATCTCTTTCCTTGCTTTACGCTTCAAGAACTTCTTTTAGCTGGTTGGAAATCTTAGGGTTTGTTCCTTTATTGGATTTGCATTATGTTTGGGCTGCTTGGAACTTATTTAGTTGGATTCATGGTCTTTGATATTTGATTATCACTTGGTTTTACCCTAAATTCTTGTTAGAGCAAATTTAGGATTTTCTCATATTTTGATTCACTCATGTGCTTGGTTTAATCTATTGGATTTTCCACTCTTTGACCTTAGTTTTGCACCTTATCAATTCATTTATTGCTTTTTCATTTCTCATTCATGTTTGAGTAAGGTTGGGCATGTTGGATTTGTGTCTCACATACCGTGTTTCTCTAAGTACTTTCGATATTCTGGTTGTTCAACTTATGCATAGTAGATTTAATTTTCTTTATACTAAAAAAAAAGATGGTGAATGTGTGATATAATCTTAAAACTATCGATTGCTTAGGCATGTGTTGTTGTAAAGGGATTAATGTAGTATGAAGGTGTTGCTATAAGGAACAAATTTCCAAGGCTACTATGGTGTTCTATGTGCTGCTGAATCTTGGTCTGTTTTCTTTGTTCTCATTCCTATGGGTTTCAAAATCGTAGGTCACATTTAATTGAATTGAATTTATGAGGGTGTTTATTCATTTGATGGAAGCATCATTCTTCTCTTTTAACTGCTGATCATCCACTTTAAATTGATACAATCATTTCAGCTAATGTCTTCTAAGATAATAGGAGTTGCTCATGCCTAATACTATCCATATAATATGTTAACTCCACATATGTTGAGGTATACAACACATGAACTTTTGCAATTGAATTGCTTCCTCTGCCTTAGCTTTGCTTCTTAATCTTTAGTTTTGAGTTCTAAATGATTGTTATCATGGTTAATGTTCCATTAATGTTTTGGAAAATTTAAGGCATGCTTGGCATTTTGCATGAACTCTAAGATTAAGCTTCATTATTGCTCTTCTAGCTTGTTTTATTTGAGCTTTTGTTTTGAGTATACATTTTATCACAAGTTGACCTGATTAGTACATTCGATTCTCATCAATTGATCCTTTGAACACATAACCTAATTTTTGAGCTTTTCTTTAGGTTGTCATTCTTGTTCTAATATTCTTAGAAGGTGTGCTACTTGGAGTTTCTAAATAGATGGTCCAACAAATTTGTATAATCCTTAACAATTGATCCGAATTTTCACACTATCATTAACTTGTCCAATAAATCTGCCACAATTGATTTTGCATCCCATTTGAATTTCTTTGATAATCTATGTCGTCATTGATAATTTGGATTATCATTAGCTTTCATTGCACATTTATCATTTTACTTTGTTTGTTCTAGATGGGGAAAAAGACTGTAGCTAATAAAAAGCACTTTAGATTTGCTATTACTGGATCTAGCAGTACCCTACGACCTCACCAACATTGACAGAGGAACATCGACATTGGTTTAGAGAGATGATTATAACAAAAATCTTCAAATCTAATGTCCTCTTCAATTGGTCTCTTATAAAAATTATGGAATGGCTTCTAACTTTCAAAAGTACTTTGCTGATCCAGCGTGGGGAGATTGTTCACTACCAATGAAAAAACATACGAAGTGGTTACTTTGGAAGTGCTTTCCTCCTTTGAAATTACTTTTCCCTTTCAGATCATTGGGCTAACAATGAAGTGTCTTTCTCAGCTTTTGGAAGTTACTATCACATTCCTATTTTGCAGCTTTGTGCATATACCGCCTTTATACTGATGAAGAAATGCAAGATGACAGCTTCCTACATCTTCACAATACATGGACCAACCAACTTCGATGAATGATTTCTGGAATTCTCTTTCCACTAAAGGGCCTTATGACTCTTTTGCATCTGGAGGAACCCAACTCAAACAGACTAGTGCCCGATTGCTTCATTAGCTACTTGTTCACTCTTTAAATGGCAGAATTCATAATACCAGTGTTGCAGACTTATTTGCAATGTTTAGTATGATAATTGGTACTAGAATCAATGTAGCCATTCAACTCGCTTTTGCTATTCGCCATCAGACCAACAAATCAATTCATGGTGTATTTTGTAGGGCTTTTATCACCAGAATTTTGAAGAACATGGGAATCTTTCCCAATGTGAAACCTGGTGATGTAGCTTTAATTTTTCTTATATGAAGGAGAGTATCTTCCTTCAATGGTGTATTCCCAAAGCTCCCATTCCTCAAGAAGAACATGATCCTTCATTTATTCATGGTTTATCTACTCAATAGTTGACTAAGGAAATAAACAAATTGAAGAAGAACCAAGACAAAATCCTTAGGAGACAAAATAGGCTTCAAAATTTCATGGTCTCATGTTTCAAAGCCATAGCTGAAAAGCTAAAGGCTACCATACCTGATTGTGTCAATTCTTCTAGTAGTGATGATAATGATAACACGGATACCCATCCACACACACATGCTCCTAATACATCTAGAGTTGATGCACCTATTGGTGATGATTTGGATAGATCAACAAATTGGTGACTATAAAGCACCACAAGAAGGAGATAGAGCAGAAGTAGGAGGAACAGAGATTATGGAACATGGATCTGACTCTGATGATGTAGGCATAGGCACTTCTAGAGTATACATGGATATACCATGCGTACCAGGAAGTGGAGAATTTGTTGATTGGCTTTGTTTTTGTTTTCTTTTTCTTTTTCTCTGTTTTGATGTCTTAATTTGCAAGTGGAAGAGAGATTCTTCAGTTTGTACTTAATTGATTACTCTTACTCAGGCACTAACTCTTCTTTCTAACCTTTGTTGTCTCTGTTTCTTTTTGTAGTTCTTTTGGTGTAAACCCCTAAATTTTGGAATCGGTTTAGCACAAAACCCTAACCGGAAGTCAAACAAAACCCTAAAGGTCAACAAAACCCTAGTTTACCGTATCAAACTAAATCGGCATTGCCGTTTTCTTTGGCCCTGAAAAACGAAGTTGGGATTATTAGCTCAAATAGTTCGTAATAACCATAGGTTTTATAAAAGTTTCAGTTTCGCGAATTTCGGGTGTCCTTCGAACCCGATCGGACACATTCTCGAAAAACGTGTCCGGAAGCCCGTACTAGTAAAAATATTCTGAATATACCGTTAGACTCGTAAAAATATAAGTTTTCCAAAAATATCAGTTTCGTAATTTTTCGGTAAGTAAAAATAACAGATATAGCTATTATACGCGTATTTTCTTACTACCGGTACTTTAATTGTCATATCTACTTTACATTACACTATTCATTACTATTCTACACTATTCTTTTATCTCTACTTTTTCTTACACCTACTCTTACACTCTACATAACCTATAATCTTAACTTTTTACCTTTCCCATAACTTTATATCACATCTACTTTACAAATTACATCTTTCATTTATCAAAAAGTCACAAAATTAAATCACTTCTCCCCCTCTACTAAAGTGGCCAGTGCCCCCTCTCTCTCTCCATTCACAATTTTGTTTCAATTTTAATTTATTTTAATCACACAAAAATCACTCCTCAAAATCCTATAAATACTCCCCTCCTCTTTCACTTCTTTCACACATTCACTATCCACAAATTCTTACTAAAACTCTCTCAAATTTTCCTCTCAAAGCTCTCTCAAATTACTATCTCAAAACTCTCTCAAAATAATTCCACAACAACTTCCACCAACAACAAAAACCCATAACCACATAACCATATCAAAATCTTCTTTAGGTAACCCCTTTATAATTCTTTCCTCTTCTTCATGTCATGTAACTTTACATGACCATAGTGTGAGTTTTCAAATACTACAAGTTGTGGAAACTACATTATGTTCATGTATTGTTCTTGTTCATGCCAATCCATTTATGTTTATGTTGATTTATTATTGTTTATATATCTATACATATTCTTTAGAGCATATAAGCTCACTTGCAATTTATTTATTTTCATGCAAAGCAATTTATTTACTTTTCCATTGCAATTTATTTATTTATTCTTGTTGAAATTAAGACTAGTCTCTAGTCTTAGACTTGTCCTCATCAAGTCAAAACAAGCTTTTCTTTCATTTATTTTATTTCATTATGGGACTAGTTTATTTCTTAGTCCCGGGAGCCTTGAAAAAGCTAAGACTCCAATACTTGATTTTATTATTTATGCTTTATGTTGTTTTGTTTATTATTATTCTCATAATCATGTTCATCTAGATCGTTGTCCAAAAGTCTTATTTTCTAAAGATAATGAAATAAAAGAAGGCTTTTTGTCACTTAGGAATAAGTTTTTGAGAAACATAAAAATATAAGATAACAAAAATAAACTCATTCATTTTCAAGTTACAAAAAGAATTCACGAATTTAGAAACCATTTTTACTTAAAAAGCTACTCAAATCTTTGTTATTCTACTTGTTTCCAAAAGAAAATATTTGTTGATACAAAAATGATTCTTTTTATAAGAAGATGGATGACTAAGGAAATTTTTAAGTAATGACCTTGCAAACAAATAGGCAAAGAAAATTTATGGTTTGAAAATAATAAAGTTATTTCTTTTCAAGTTACATGAAGAAGTTAATAAGGTTATAGAAATTAGTTTTTCTACAAAAAGTCCTTAATTGTTCCACATTGTTTTTATGAAGAAAACAAATTTTCATGCATGGATAATTACTTTAGAAAAATATGAGACATGAGAAAGAGAATGAGAAATATCAAGTGAGAATTTTTGCAAAACAAGTAAACAAAGGAATTTACACAAGAAAAATGAAGAATACATATTTTCTAGAAAACTTCAAATATAGTATTAATGTAACTTGGAAAGTAGAAAATTTTATTTTCAAAAGTCACTTAGAAAAAAGATAAATAAAACCAACATAAAACGTTTTTAGAAAATAAAGAAAACAAGGTATTCATTTCAAAAAAAATTTACAAAAACAAATTCCGAAAAGCTTCAACCCGACATTGTTTTATCTAAGAAAAATAATTGGACAAACAAGACACTTGAGCATGCTTAAATATGAGTTATATAGTTATAAAAAGAGAATTTTTCAACTATATAGATAACTAAGTATTTATCAAACAAATTTTGATTTCTTGAACCAAAGTTGTTTTTACTTGGAAATCCGTGGTGAATTTTGTCGCCACTTTTTTGGAGCCTATATGGATTTGTTTATGGGAAATAATTTTAGAAATGGGTAGATCTTTTCGAATAGATAGAAATCGGTATATTACATGCGCGATTCCGAGTTAAAATGACCAAGTTATGGCCATTTTAAGTTGGGACATTCTTCTATACGAACTTTAACGTTCATTGACATTGTTTTGTCAAAATTTAAGAAAATCTTCAAGAAAAACTCATTATGGGTATTTTCTTTGGTTAGGTGATCCCGAGGAAGGATTTCTTTACCCCGAGAACTATTACGATTAAGTGGAGTGTGTGAACGACTCATCCGCTTAGAGGAATAGACGACAATGGCATCGTGAGTTTATTTCCATTAAATGCTACTCTTGTTGTGCTTATAAATTAGTTGCACTAGAGTTAGGAAAAGATAAACCGATATGCATGTAAAATAATTCCTTGAAAGAATTCTAAGAATATCGAAGCCCGAATTGTTCTAAGTGATTGCTTTAGTTTAATATTGATTTGTGTGAAAATTCCTTGATCGCCATAAAGTTGAAAATAATTATGTTATGACTTTATAAATTAATGAACTCATGCATACCACGAAGTGAGTCACATTGCATGGTTGGGTTATTATCCTTGGGTGAGAAGGATAGTAAGCTCATGTCGAAAGCAACACTTGGCGGAAGATCCGAAAGCGATTGCTTGGCGGCTTAATGGAAATGCTTGGCGGTTGATTCGGAAGCAAGGTCAAATCAAGTAGGTTCGGAATACTTGGCGATGAGTGCTCGCAAGTATAAAAGTTTTTAATGAATGCTTGAAGATGTGTGCTCGCAAGCTTAAATTTTCTATTATTAAAACTACTTGTTTTGAGTATCACCAAACCCCGAATGGAGGGCATAAATCCATTCAACATATAGTTCCCGGAAAGCTATATGATTGTTTGCCCACGTGTTTGATGCATTACATATGTGTGATTAACCAACTTGTTTGAATCTTGTTACAAGAAGTTATTTATGGAAATAGTTCTCACTAAGCCTATTAGCTTATACCCCGATAGCTACCTTTTGCAGTTTTCGTACTTATGGTTAAGGCCACGTAGACCATGCGGGCAGGTAATCCCTTTTAAACATTAGAAATCTGGATAAAGTTTAGCATAGTATTAGCATGCAAATATTTGTATACTGGATTAGTAATTTAGGGAGTTGTCCCTAAGTTTGTAAAGTTTATGCCATGGATAAATAATTATTGTGATTCTTCTTTTCTTAAAATGTTTTTATATCTCCTTAAGCTTCATTATTCCATGTATGGTTCTCTAAAATTGTGAAAGTAAGCCTTACACTTAATATAAAAGCTTTTGGAAATGACTAAGGTTGTCACACTTAAGCTTTAATATTGAGTGTGGCGGACTGTCACGTTTAGGGTACCCATTGGGGCGTGACATTTGGTCTTTGTTAAAATCATGATACAAGTTTACCCTTAAATGGATCTTTGACTTGTTCATGCTACCAACCTATCCATCAGGGTGGTACTAGTTCTCCTCCTTCCTAATTAAACATAAATTCATTAATTCCTTAATTCATTGAACCTGCATATGGTCATTAAGGACAATGCCTCACTTATGTGTGTGTGTGTGTGTGTACGTGGAGAGGGAGGGAGGGAGGGGGTGTGGTTGGGTTGGGGGAGGGTGGTGGGGGGTGGGGAGGGGAGGAGGGGTGTGGGGGGAGGAACAAGAAATTCATATGAATTTCAAACAAAAGAAAGAGTAGTGGGGAAAGAAAAGAACTGAGGATATTATAATGATTGATGAATAAAGTTATTAGATTTTTCCCATAATTTTTTTGCTTGCAATCGAACTTTGAAATCATGATATCATTGGAATAGAATGTCTGTTCTCAATGAAGGAATGAATTTCCTGTATGAAATCACTTTGCATTCCCATCCTTACTTAATTTGAATCATTTGTACTTAGTCAAGGTTATAAGAAAGAATCTAAGTGAAACAAGTTTACTTACTCTTTAATGATGGAATTTACAGTTAGAATTAAACTTGGGTCCTTAGTAAAACGTTAAGGGGTTTAATTTCTAAATTCATTACGATTATATTCTTTTATCAAAAAAATTTGAGAGCCCTCTAATCTTTAGTGAAAGAGCATGTGAGAATTTTTACTTGGAATTCTCTCTTGAGTATCCATATGGAATATATATATATATATATATAATCAAATATACCTTTACTCCGTTGACTGAGGTAAGTGAGTTAAGAGTATCAAAATCGGAATGTTAGAGTGAGTAAAAATTCGTTAGAGTCCTTCCAAAACCTGGTCACTTGGATGATGAGCCCGGGATGTGCTGACTCAATGATCTCATCATAACATGAAGAATAGAAAAGCAAAATAAGTTTAAAAATAAGCAGGCAAAAACCCATCCAAAGGATAATGATAAGATGTGAAAAAAAAAAACCATCCCTCTAGAGGCCAAATAAATAAGTAGTGCCAAAAAAGAAAGGGAGAGAAATCCAAGGGGGAATTTGATGCAATATGCGTTCATTTTAGATTTTTGTGCTTAGAGAGATTCTTGATGAAATTGTATACTCTCAAATGAATAGTTGAAATGGATCAAGTTTCTTTTTTCTCTGTTTGACTTTAGACTTAATTTTAGCTTTGGAAACTGTTATTAAATGGCAGGGGTAAAACTTGTTTTGCTTTAATTAATTTTAGAAGGTTAGCTAAAGTATTTTTGATACAATTTTTCCATGGTAGGGCGAGGATCATTTCAAAAGATAGAAGGACTTTGATGAATGAGAAGGAATGAGTTAAGTAGTACTATTGTTCTTAGCTAGATATACCTTGTTTTATCAATCATGATTAATGATTAATAATAATTCTATTTGATGATTAAGATTCCTCAATTGTTTAAATGTTTTGATTGTTCTTGCTTGAGGACAGGTAAAGAATTATGTATGGGGGAAATTTGATAAATGCTATAATACTCTTATTTCTAAGATGATTTCTGAGCTCATTTAGTTGATACTTTAAATAAAAATCATCTAGAAATGGCTTTTAGTTGCTTAAATTGTCAATTTCAAGTATTATGAACTTCTCCTTAAAGAGCAAGAAGGAATTCAACAAGAATGAAGTAAAACAACCTTGTTTCGGAGGATTTAGAATACCAAACAGCCCCCCCAATACACCCGTTTGAAGGACCATTTGCTCTAGGAAGTAATCAGAAAACGCAATGGGTGTCCAAAGAGGCCATTTGCAAGGATGTTTGAGTGTATATCCAAGATCAGTAGCCGCAACAGCCTTATTTGGGATCCTGTTTGCACCAGCGAAAGTTTTTTTTATCTGTTTTATTTTGAAATTTTGATGACCCATATAAATACCTTCGGGAGAGAGAAAGGGGAGGAGGTTATGCATTTTGTTAGACTATCATTTACATATTTTCCTCTGGCTTTTGGAGAGATCTTTGCAAAACAAGTCACCAAGAACACAAGTGAAGATCAAATCCGGATTTCTAGATATAAGTTCATCAACTGAGCTTCAATTCTAAGGGTTGTATTCATGAATTCAACTCTTACTTTTGAATTTAATTTGTTCTTTGATATTAATATAGATTAGTAGATCATAAATCTAGATTTTGTTCGGATTTTAATTTCAACATGTGTTGAGAATCTGATTTTAATGTAATTCAATTGATGTTCTTAAATTCAAATTGTACGTTCTTAATTGATTTCTTAGATTTGCATATCTGGAATTCAGATTTATGTTTGATTTTCATTTAAGTAGATTGAGAAATCACTTTCATGAATAGATCTATGCAATTTGATGAGATTTAATTGTGATTCTAGAGATAGATTGCAAGAATCTTCGCGTATCCCCTGTTTTCTTTGAGTTCTTAATCTTCATGCGAATTTAGATTGTAATTAGTTAAGGAGATATCCTAATTAATCGGTCTAAGATTAGATAAAATATTAATTCGAGAGGATGATCAATTTACATAAGAAACTCTACGGTATAAGATCTCATTCAAATAATCTTTAGTATTCTATGATTCACATGATGAAGTTAAATGAAGGACAAGATCTAAGTCATGTTAGATATTGAATCTTTCAAATTTTTCTTGTTGTCTTAGTGATCTTGGTTGCTAATCTACTTTAGTTAGTAGTTTTTCCTTAATTAGTGAAATTAATCAATCAATCTCTCTCAATTTGCTAAATAGTAAAAATAGAGTAAATACTAGTACTTATTCCTTTCTTATAGACGACCTCGATTTGAAAATTATACTACGATTTGATAGGTCTGCTGCCTATTATCCTTTATAGTCAATTTTAGAAAGGGTTTTAGAAATTTAAACTAAGATTGGTTAGAAAATATCAATCAGTTTTGTTATGTAAAATGACTGTGTGAAAGAAGTGGTGGGAAATTGGGTATTGATTAGATAAATGCGGAGGGAAATTAGATGTAATAAAATAAATTGAAAAAGAAAAATAATAGAGATAAAGAGAGAGAGAGTGGCGCTTGTTTGCATAGAATAGGAGGAGGAAATTGATTTATTTTGTTGTTTTATAATAAAAAGAAATAATGTGTAAAGTGTGATGTGAATAAAATTATATGGGAAAGGTAAATTATAAGAGATAGGTATGATAGTATGTAAGAATAGGGTGTAAGAAATAGTAGAAATAGATGAATAGTAGACCAGACAAATAAAATACTGGTAGTAATAAAAATACGCATAAACAGCCTATATCTAATATTTTAGTTACCAAAATATTCTAAAACTGATATTTTTGGAATCCTTATATTTTCATGAGCCTAACGGTTTATGAGAATATTTTTACTGTCCGGTGTACCAAGCATGGTTTTCGAAAACTGATCCTATTTGGATCCAAAATACTCTAAAAATTAGTGAATTTGATATTTTTAAGCTTCCCTATATTATTACGAACTATTATGTACAATTATCTCGATTCCATTTATAGGGTTTAAGAGTGCTAGATTGTCGAATCTAAACACTAGAGTTTGTTATAGACTTTATTGACTTTAAAGGTCTTGGTTTGACTTCCGACCTTTTGATTTGTTCGTAAGATCATAAAATTTTGGGATTTTTGGTCGTGTTATATCTTTGGTTCAAATTTTATTTTTTACTTTATGTTTATGATTTATTTAATATTTTTCACTTACTAGGATTTTTAATCGAGTATAGGGTTGTGTGATTAACCCAGTTTGACTTTCGGTAGTAATTTAGATTTTTTTTATTTCAAATTTAACCGAAAGGCTTAAGGTTCTATAATTTTGTTATTGAATATTATTTGTATATTCCATCTCAATTTATGTGTTAGGGATCGGATAAATGAATTGTCTTATGTTCGTGTTTTGAGTCAACAATTATTGAATTTCTACCTTTTTTTTGGAGGTTCTCTTTTTCTTAAGGCCATGAAATTTCATATTTAATACTATTTAGTGTTTGGTTTTAACTTGGATCGGCTTTTAGGGTTTTGATTTGGTATTTTAATTCTAGGATTATTTCTTAAGAGCTATGAAAAATTTAGGGGCTTACATGTGTAGATAGTAAGAATAGGTAGTAAGAAAAAGTAGAGATAGATGAATAGTATAATAGGATAATGAATAGTAAACAAGATTAATAATATATCGGTAGTAAAAAAAATACGCGTACAAATGTGATAATTGATATTTTTAGCTACTGAAAAATTATAAACTGATATTTTTGAAATCCTTGTATTATTATGAATCTAAGGGTAATATTGGAATATTTTTACTATTGCAGGCCGTAGGACACATTTTTCGAGAACTGATCCCATTCATATCGAAATATACTAAAAATTAGCGAATATGATATTTTTATGCTTTCCTATATTGTTACGAACTATTATCCACAATTATTTCAATTCTGTCATTTAGGGTTTACGAGCGCAAGATTCCGTGATTTAAACATTAGGGTTTGTTGTAGTCTTTTGTGGACTTTTAAGGTTTCCAATTGACTTCTAATTCTAAAATTTAAGCATAAACTTAGCAAAAATTCAAGAGTTTATAGACCCTACTAGTTAAATAGAGTATGGGTGAGAACTCTATATGATAAGGTTATCCGCACGCTTATAGTAGTAACTATTAATTGTTGGATGATATTATGCTTTATAGAACTGGTAGAAGAGAGGGGGAAAATAACAATTAATGGAAATTAAACACAACATGTCTATCCATCAAATGGATAAATGTTTGTGTAATAAAATAAATAGTTTTTAAAACGGTTACTACCCATACTTTGCACACATTGCATATGTCAACATCTTATTGATATTTATATGTGCAAAAGCAAGGGTTTCTTGTATTCTGTGACATAGCTTCATGCACTTTACGTGATATGATTATGTAAGGAGTTAGTATTGTATCGAAATGATTCTCAAACAATAATAAAAAAATGATATCGAGAGGGATTAGAGGGGCAAAATAGGTGGCATCACCAAGCATAAGGTCCTTGTTACAAGTAATATAGTGGAAACTTTATGTTTCCATCATAGCAAGTATGCTCATGTAATTATTGTAGTAGCAAGTCAATATCACTATTGGATTTTCTAGACTATTAGTGGATAGGATTTATTTGAAATTAATAACCTTAATGGGGTAAAAAAAAAAAAACAAATCCCAATTATACAAAGAGGACTTAACCACAAAAAAAAAAAGTGGTTATAAAGTTCAAAGTTGCTCACAGGGGCAACCTAGTGATGATACCACGTAAGTGTAAGTAAAACAAAGTAATTTTTATAATATTTTTTATTCATACTTATGGATATACATATGTGTGTGTGTGAGAGAGAGAAGACTGAAATAGTAATGAAAAACCCTTATTAGCCATACATCTAATTGGTCTTTATTTCATGTTGATTACTTAATAATCTATATTAATTTAGATACACAATGTAAAGTGTGTAGACAAGATAAAAGACAATCCAAAAGGAAATGAGTAACAACATTTCAATAATAGGGGAGCAAAGAAAGGAGAGAAAAGTGAAGAGATCTATCAAAAAGAGAGACAATAAAGACTTGGCAACAAAGACTAAAAATAGTTAAGGTGTCATGCCCATAGGGTATCCTAAACGTAACAGCCTGCCACATACTAAATAAGACTCTCGAATTCCCTATCCGAGCCCTTCGAGAGTCTTATATAGATGTAAAGCGTTCCTTTACGACAATAGAATACTCAACCAATGGAGTTAAATAGTTTAATGTGGCATTCATTAGCCATAGATAATAAACCAAAACGCGTAATTATACTTTACAAAATCTAAGGGGCATTTCCTCGCAAAATAATATCAAGTCCATTACAGTCATCCAGAGTCCTTTAGTTTCCAACGGAAGTCTATACAAAAAGAATGAAGTAAACTTCTATGGGAAACTTTTATCTCCGGTACCTGTGATGTGGCTTGCCTCTGTCTAAGCAGATAAACTCGTGCTGCAATAAGTAAAAGCTATGGGGGCGTAAGTTAACTAGCTTAGTGAGTAATAACTTCCATAACACAATTAAGTACAATTCATTCAAACAAGTGATTATTCAAGCAAGTGTATGCATCAAACAAATGAGTTCAACAAACATATGACCAACCGGAAATCATATGTAGATGGACTTGCGCCCTCCATCCCGGGTTAGCAGATTAATGAATCCTGCGGTACGACGCCGTTTAAGCTCACGGTCAACTAACAATATTTCGTTTTATGGATCACGATTAACCAACAAATTCATTTTGTGGATCACGATTAACCAACATATTCGTTTTATGGATCACGAAAAAAACAACCAATGCGAATGCTCCATCCCCATCGTGATATGAATGAATCCAATTACAATTGAAGTCGAATATACATTAGTTCAATTCTTTTAGGTGACCAACAGGTATTCTCAAACATTCAATATAGAATACTAGCTAATCAGTCATAGCTTAACACTCGGTTTCGATATTTCTTAAGTTCCATTCACACATCAACAGCAGATAACTATATAATTCTATATAACCCATCATGCATATCCATTTTATCTTTGCCTACACCACTAGTGCCACTACATTGCAATCACAACATTAATTGAAAGTGGAAGTAAAACTCACTCGGCCATTGGACGTCGGTCTTTCTAATAGTAATAATTGGGCGGTAAGGTGTCATCTTGCTCGGGATCACCTACCAAGTAAGAATAATCCTAATGAGATTCTCATCATGTAACTAATCCAAACTATACATCTAGACTAGATGAATTCGGAATTCTCGTTATTTGCGGAAGCTTCGACTTAAAACGGCCATAACTTGGTCATTTTAACTCGGAATTTCGCAAATTTTATATCGATCTCTATCTACTTCGAAAGATCTATCTATTTCTAATATCAAATTCAAGTTTTGAAAACATTAAGGTGGCGGAACGTAGGATCAGATCTGTTCCGCAAATCCCCCAATTCCGAAAGTTTGTTTTGCTTTTGATAAGAAATGTTCCTAGTTGATGATTCATGCATGAATGGCATATGAATGAATTCCAATCATGAATATCATGTAATGAACTCCTTATATGCATGGTTTTGATGATCTTTGATGATGGACTCTTATGAACTCCTAATTATTAGGAAATTCCTTAATGATTCCTTATAACAAGTCATTAACCAATCATACATTCCCTAATGTTTTTATGATTTTATCCTTAGAATTTACTTGTCACCTAGTTAAAAATGAGTTCCCAACATCCATATTAATCATGACCTTCATTCATGCATAAAAATCCACCTTTTCATTGAATAAATATGTGTTTGAATGGGCTACTTAGAAAAATCCGAATTTTGAGATTTTCATTTTCTTGCAATTTCCTTATGAGAAAACTTGTTTAATGCATCAAAAATTGAGGCTCCAATATATCTATTACCTAAAGACTTCATTTAGCTCATAAAACATGCCATCTAAGCTTAGATACTAAGTGTTTATATGGGCATCACCCAAAATTACGAATTTGACTACACATCCATAATTCAATATTTTTCATTCTAACTTTACTCCTTGTTTTTACATTTTTATCATGCCTAAACTCATCTAAGCTTATGAAAATCATTCTTTCAATATACCTATTACACATACCCTTCATTTTTCTTGTGAAACATGAGTTTAAAAATGATTTTGGTGGTTTTTAAAATAGGGTTCCAAATCCATCCGAATTTCCAACAAACAATTTCCTACAAAGTCCTTTATTTTTCAATGTTCTTGCTTCCTATTTATGAAGATCTACTATCTAACATCTCTATACATATACAAGACTACATTTTTATGATCATCAATGCATGGAAATCAAAATAACTCCATGATCATACATGTAAATGAAAATGTGGGTGTCTAAACTTTAGATCTACTAACTATAATGCATGAATCATAAATCTCATGGCATGAACATCAATATATATACAAGATCTCTACTTTACATGCATGAACAAGATGATATCTTAACATAAACACATCTAAACACTAGATCCATGTCTTGTGATGGCTTGATATTCTTGTTCATGTGTTTTCATGTCCCTAGCATGAGCTCATTGGGATTTAAGTGAGAAAACACACAAGATATAACTTTGCCATTACAAGAATAGGAAGAACCAAAGCTTAAATCTACATACCAATGGAGTCTTGAAGGAGAAAAGAGGAGAAAACAAGTTGGAAATGTGAGAGGAAGGGGGAGGGGGTTCACGGCACAAGGGAGGAGAGAAGAGAGGTTTTTCTTCTTTAACAAAATTTGAAACAAGTGAAATGAAGAGAGAGAGAGAGAAAAATGTGTTTATATATGTGTAAATTAGGGTATGTTAATGAATAAAAATTGTAAAAATAAATCAAATGAGGGGGCGCCGGCCACATCTCGTGTGTGTGTGTGTGTGTGTGTGTGTTTTGAAATTTTGATATTTTGTAATTTAGTAAATTAAAATGTAATAAATGTGATAATTATTTAAAAGACAAATGAGTAGTTGTAAGGATGTAAGAATAGGGTATGGGTAGTGTGTAGTGTAGGTTGTACTTGTGAATAGTAGACAAGACATCTACTTTACCGGTTGTAACGAAAGCACGGGAAAAGCTATAGCTGTAATTTTTATAGCTCGGAAAATTATAAAATTGATATTTTTGGAATCCTTATAAAATTACGGCTCTAATGAATATTCCGGAACATTTTTCTGAATCCGTGGTCCGGGGCACACTTTTCCGTAATTGAGCTCGGGAAGGCCCGGAATTGAAAAATTCCCGAATTTAAAACTTTCAAGGGTCTAAAATATACTTTAGAACAATAATTCAACTTCATTCACTTTATAAAACTTCTTTTATTATGAAACCGAAGGAAATCCGGATTTAGGGTTCCTAGGTTCCTCTTACTAGACTCAAACTAGACCGGATTAGGGTTTCGCTTCCAATTCCGGGGTTTCTTAACTACCGAGAATACCGGGGTTTACATAAGGAGATAAAGCAAAATAAATGATGATGATGATGATGATAAAGGAAAGAATCTTAGAGGAAGAGAAACAATTGTTGGTCAGCATAATGATAGTTAATAGTCGCAAAAGGAAAAATTATCTCTTAATGCTAGAGAAGATAGTTGTATTTAAAGTTATATTGCAAGGCAATTTTATGGATAATCATAGGATTATATGGAAGTTTGAAATTTTTCCTATGTGCATAAGTGTTTGTTGATTGTTGCTTGTGCAAGATGGATTAGATTATGAACTTAATAACTATCCAACTTTTCAATTATGGTTATTATTTGTTTATGTACAAAGGTTGTAACCAATCCATTTAGCAGGACCTCTACTAAACTGTCACGCCCCGAAGGGTACCCTAAACGTGGCAGTCCATCGTACACAATATTAAAACCTAAGAATGACTACCTCAGTCACGCGAAGGCTTCCATACTATGTACAAGGTGTCTAACACATAAAGGAGACACATCGGAATGATACATTTTATGTTGATACAATTGAGTAACAATGTAAAGGAAATAAAATCCACTATACTTTCTATACAAACCACTATACTTCAAAATAAAAATCATTCAACTTCAATTACATACATCCACAGACTTCCCTACATAAACTATTACAAGATAAATCATAAAACTAGCTAATAACTTCAACATTCTCATTTCTTGCCGGAATCCCGAAGCCGTTCTCGGCTTCAACCATCTCGGTCCCCACTTTGCATTCTTGAGATAACCTGTTCATTTAAACAACTATTGGGGTATAAGCTATACTAGCTTAGTGAGAATTCTCTTAGTTCAGTACCAGAACAAGCAAGCATTAATCAATCATATGATATGCATGAGTAAACACGTGAGCAAGCAATTATGTATGGGTATCCGAAACCACACAGACGGATTTACACGCTTCGTATCTTAGGTTAGGATGGTATTGAAGTCTACATGACTGCTGCTATCCTAAGCCCTCGGCTATAGCACTCACCTCGGCTAGGCTCACACATGGAATGCATCCCGATGCGCCTTAGTTTATGAATGAGCTCTGATCGGGTCTCATTATCCAAACGAGTCCTCGGACCATACGATCGACCTGCGTAGGAGTAGCACGCTACAAATGCAATATGTCGATATGATGCATGATCAATTTACTTTTTTTTTTTTTTTTGCTTAGGTCAAAATATTTATACATTCTTTAGAGTGACTAGCCAATATTATACACATAACAGAAATAATATGAACAGTGCAGTTATCCAATCAAATCGTGGTTTCGATATGCTTTAGTATTCTTTAGCATACATTCATCACAGCCTCATCATATATCTCATCCCATTCATATCGATTTTTATCTTATTCCTAGAATCTAATGCAACTAACTACAAGCACAATCAAGGTAACAAAAAAAGGAGAAAACTCACTCGGCTATTGGATCACCGGTCTTCTAGTAATAGTAATTCGGTGGCAGGGAATTGGCGATTTTGGGATCACCTAAAAAGGAAGAAATACTCTAATAAGTATTTCAACTCAAACTAATCTAAACGATCTTACACGAACTATCACATTCGTAATTCTCGTCCTAAGTGGGAATTCCAACTTAAAACGGCCATAACTTGATCATTTTAACTCGGAATCTCACAAATTATATATCGATTTCTATCTACTTCGAAAGACTATCTATTTCTAATATTATTTTCAAGTTTTGAAAATTTGAAGCTTCGAAAAGGTCAGATCAGATTAGGGCAGCAACAATTTCAATTTCAAAAATAGTTTTGTAAGAGTTTGCATTGTTCCTACTATAAATTGGCTATACATGCAATATGAATGATTTCCTAACATGAATGACATGAGATGAGCTTAATGTATTCATGATTCTTGAGCTTCAAAAGAAAATTTTATAATCCTTATATTACAATACTTCAAGGATAACTACTTGTAAGAATACTAGTTTCCTAACTTTGATTATTTCCATTTGTTTTAGATTTATTACTTAAGAAAATATAATTATTTTGTTAAAAAGTCTTCTTATTATTTTTACTTAGACCTTCATTTCTACATAAAAATTTTCATTTTGCACTTTGTAAACATATTTTCAAGTGGGGTTGATTCCAAAATCCGAATTTGGTAAAAATTGGTTCTTGAGTGATTCCTTTAAGTAAAAATCATTTGATATTTAGAAAATTAGGGCTCAATCATACATAACCGCTAAGGACTTCATTTTTACACAAAAATTTCATTTTACACTTTGCAATATGTTTTACAATATGATTTACTCAAAAATCCGAATTTTAGAAAATCCACTTTTTCAATGATTTCTTTGGGAAAAACTTGTTTAAAGCATTAAAATTTAAGGCTTTACTATATCAATTACCTAAGGACTTCATTTAACACATAAAACTTGCAATTTGAGCTCAAATACTAAGTGATTACATATGCATCAACTTAAATTATGAATTTGACAATTTGATCACTAACTCAAAATTTTCCATTTTAATTTCATTACTTGTTTTACTCATTACTCATGCCTAAACTCATTTTAACTTGTAAAAATCATTCCTTAAAAATACCCATTACCTATACCCTTCATTTTTCACATAAAACATGAGTTTTGGAGTTGATAAATGGGTTTTAAGAATTGGTCTTGGTTGGGATCCGAATTTAGAAAATTTATTTTTGGTCATATCTTTTGATAAAATCTATCTAAGCTTATGAAAATCCATTCCTTACATATCATATATAATGAGCCTTTATTTCTTAAATAAAAACTTCATTTTTAAGTTGGAAAACATGTTTTTAAAATAGACCTTGGCCAAAATCCGAAAATAGAATTTTTATTTTGAAAATCACTTTTGAAAATTACTTTTGATTCTTGTAAAAAGAAGTCTTGATGATATACATACATTAAGCCTTCATTTTCTTAAGTAAAAATTACATTTTGACACTTGGAAAGTGGTTTTTAAATATGAATCTTGCCAAAATATGAATTTCACTACTTTTGTCCAAGTTCAAATCTAAGATCTACACATAATATGAACATAGATCTAAACTTTACTTATCAAAATCATTCATTTATGTTGTCTATACTCTAAACCCTTCATTTTAAATAAAAATACACATTTTGGAGTTGAAAAACAACTTTTCTAAATATGGTTCCATTTTCATCCGAATTTTCAAAATTTATTTTTGTTGAAAATAAAATAGATCTTGAGTTTCCTACAATTTTCCTACCATCATCATGCTATCACAAGTTGCTTATGAAAATAAAACAAAGATCTAATGCATTTATGAACTCAAAACACTAGATCTAGTATTTTAAACTAGTTTTTAATGCATGAATCACTAAGATGAACATGTGGATGATGAAAGATCTATGCATAAATCACAAGTAACAAAAATAACAACTTAAATAACAAGATCTATGGCATAAACAAAATCAAAGCTACAAAAATTTAGATCTACAAAATATATCAACTTTAAACAAGAAAATAATTGTAATAGAAGATAATAAAAGTAGAGAAAAGGAGTGTTTCATTATTGGCATCATCATCCTAAGCTTTTAAGCCTATGGAAGGTCATTTGATGCATGAAACCTTCATTACACTTTACTTATATCACCTATGGAGCTTTGGGAAGAAGATTTGCTTAGAAATCTTTAAGAATGAAGTGTGGAAGCCATTTTTAGAAGTGGGGGCAGCTTGTTATTCATGGAAGAATAAGAGAAAAAGAAGAAGAAAGAGAGGAAAAAAGAGAGAGAAAAGCTAAAGAATGAAAAAGGGAAAATGAATTGAAATAACCATGAAATTTCCCATTTACATTTCATATGTGTGTTATAGAATTTATATAAATATGCTTTTGATATATGTTGAGTGTAAATTGTGTTCATGATGCATTATGTGTTTTATTATTGTGTTAAATATTCAAATACTCTAGAATTTATTAAATATTTAGTTCATAAAAATTTAAATTGCATTAACATCTAAGAATTATATTTGGAATGCATTAAAATGAGTAAATAGATCCATGCATATAAGCCTCATGGTAGCAAAATTCTTATGCCTTGAAGGAGCTAAAAACAAGGTTAATTAACTAAAGACAAATTTATTAATTAGCCTTTGATAAGTCATTAATTTCCCTTAATTCCTTATGCCTCAAAAGTCAAACCTTAAGATAATATCAACTTTATTATTGCAAAATTCGTGCACAAATTTCAGACCACCAAAACAAGTCTTCAAAAGTCTCAAAACCCCATTTTCTTCTTCTCCAAAGCTTCCTCATTGATCTATATAGATAAGCCTCTCATTTCCTACATTTTCCACCATCAAAAGCATGCTAGAAGATCACAAAATCAAGGTCTAAAGTTCTATTGGTAAGTATGTGTCTTATGTCTTCAAAATGTACAAGTTTATTGTTTTTATTTTAGCAATAGACTTTAAGCTTAAATTGTGTTTGATGGTTTATATACCTTGTTGGTTGTATGAGGAGTGTTATGTTGCTATAGGAGTTAGTGGTATATGTAATATAAGGGATTGGAAGTGTTGAAAAATGCACATGGTTGATGACTAAGTGTTGGGTGTAGTAAATTGGGGTTTGAAGTGTGAATTGTGAATGATGATTTGGGATAGAGAATTTGATGTTGTGAGTTAGAATTTATGTTGTTTGAATAATGTAATTATCATATAACAAGCTCTAGAAAGTTTGGATTAAGTTTGGGAATTCTTGGAAAATGAATAAGTTGTAATAAAACAGGGGAAAATAAAAATCATTTTCGTATAGGTTAGATTTTGAACGTACGCCGGCACCTGGGAATTCAACACGCCGGCTTAGAGGCAGCGTTGGATTCAAATTTCTTAAGGCTGGCTGAAGCCATCGGCTTTCGCTGGAAAAGTCAGCCGGCGTTCTTCCCTTCATATTGTACGCTGGCAGCGAGAATCAAGGCCGCCAGCGTATGTGTCAAAGCTGCCGCGTATCTGGATAAGCGGATGGCTTAGACCTCTCTGGACGTTTTGAAAATTTTTGGTTTTGGACTCTACGCCGGCTCAAGACCGCCGGCGTAGGATAAAAAGGCTGAAGGCATACCCTTAAACACTGCCAGCGTTGGCAGTGTTGATTTTCAGAGTATCGAACACCGGCTCAACGCCGCCGGCGTTGGGTACCGGCGTATCCCCTGTGCTTTTGAATTTTAAAAACTTTTTTCAAAATTTTCGAAGTTTGACATATGATCAATTACGTATTTGTTAAGTATTCTATGATATAATAGGATGCTTAAATGCTTTATTATGACTTTGTATTAATTTATTTGAATTTCTTTGATTTATTTATATTTTCAATTAGTTAATTAGTGTTTAAACTAAGTGGGAGTTTGTAATTACTTCTTTTACAGTGAGTGATCCCCTTTCGGTTATTTTCATTGATTCTCGACCTAGTACAGGTACGCAGTGACTTGCTTATATGTTTGTTAGGGTAGGCATACTTAAATTTGATATAAATTCTAAATGACTTAAATATTGCTTGAATTGCTTGTGTTTTTACCGTTGAATCCGGTCTAAGGAGCGGTAACTTATCATGATGCAATGATATGTTAGTGAAGGCACTTAGGCCAATAGTCATGATGCAATGACTAGCTCGGTGGATAATCAATAAGAAAATGTAGTAACTAAGCAACATTTACTTATTCTTGAAAGAAATAGTATAACTTAATTCAATGTTTATGGGAGCATGTGAATTAAATTATATTATGGATTGAGTTAAGTGAAGTTGGGCAACGGCTATATAACCTATATGAGATTATTCTTTTCAGTGTAACATTATCTAGGAGATATAGATATTCGGGCTATCTATATCAACCCCTGAGCGTCGTGAGCGTTACTCAGGATCCCCAGAATCCCATGGCTTGTTCCGGAGTTTGAATACTCCAATGATGATTTGATCACTGATTTCTAATGAATGTTAAATAAAACATTAATGTTGTATTGCATTAGTTTAGGTATGAATGTCACTACGCTTTTGAGTGTTGTTGCTGTGTACTGGGCCTTTGGCTCACTGATGCTATCTTTCAGGTGATGACGATTGTTATGATGATATGGGCTATGGGTCGGATTGGGAGAAGTTTATGGATGAGTGGGGCGAGTAGGATCGAGTGCAAGTTGACAAGGAAGGAAAATTTTTGATCAAGTTGTTGGTTTAAATATTGTATTTTTGTATTTAAATAGAGGCTTGTTAGTTAAGCCTTGTTTGTATATAAAGACTTAAAGTCTATTTTTCTTGTTTTGTGAAACTCATGTAAGTTTTATTGTGTCATATGTTTGACACAAGTTTGTAAATTATTTTCTTTAAAAGTTCTATATGAATGAATTACTCAAGTGAATAATCCATGTGTAAAAGTCTTTATATCAAGTTATAGTGAGATTAAACAAACAATTCACATAAATTGTTAGATTTAGGACAACCTTTCACATAATATGAAAATATTATATGTGGTTGGGGACTTGACTTGCTAAATCTTAAGGATTGGTGGGTCGGGTCTTTATAAATGGTATCAGAACGTGTTTGTAAGCCTCTAGATTTTTCGATAATATTAGCAAACCCTAAGAACCGGAAGTTAAAACGAAACCCTAAAGTTAACCTAATTATGTGAGTAGTTTAGTGAATCTAGATCCGGCACACCGGTGTTCTTAAACCCTAGAAAACGAAATTGAAATAATTGTGGAATATGGTTCGTAATAATATAGGGAAGCCTAAAAATATCAGATTTGAATTTTTCTAGTGTCCTTCGGATCCGATCGGGATCAGTTTTCGAAAACCGTGCCCCGGAGCACCGAATAGCAAAAATATTCCGACAACACCAATAGATTCGTAAAAATATAAGGTTTTCAAAAATATCAGTTTTAGAATTTTTCGGTATCTAAAAATAACATATATAGGCCTTTTACGCGTATTTTCTTTACTACCGGTATTTTAATTATCTAGTCTACTATCCATAGTACTTTTCTACTATTCATTACTATTCACCTATCTCTACTTTTTCTTACACTCTATTCTTACACACTACCATACCTATACTTTACAATTTACCTTCCCCATACAACTTTAATCACATCACACTTTACACATTACTTCTTTTTATTACAAAATAACAAAATTAATCAATTTTTCTCTTCCCTCAAGGCCATTGCCGTCCACCCTCTCTCTCCTCTTCCTCTCAATTTGTTTTCTTTTCCAATTTATTTTATTACATCTAATTTCCACTCCAAAAATCTATAAATACCCCCTTCCTCTTCCATTCTTTCACACAACAAAAATTCATACTAAAACTCTCTCAAAATCACTCCACAAAATTCCTCTCCCAACATTTCTCTCAAGTTCTCTCTTTTCCTTAGAAAATCCATTCCCACATAATACTATAACCCATTCTTTTCTTCTTCAACCAACACATAAACTTTAGGTAAAACTTCTCTTATTTATTCATCATGTTCATATAACTTAACATGAGTTTAGTGTATGTTTCTTAGACTCATTGAGTTAAAGAAGCAACAATTTATTCATGTTTTGTTTTTGTTCATGTTCTTATTTTTTTATGTTACTATTATGTTGATTTTGTTGTTATTATTTCTAATATAAGTATTATGTATATTATGTATATATATTTATTTAGAGCATATAAGCTCACTTGTTATTTATTTATTTATTTTCAAGTCTTGCAATTTATTTATTTACTTGTTTTATGCAATATTAAGACTAGTCTTTCTAGTCTTAGACTTGTCCATATCAAGTCAAAATAATTTTATTCCTTTGCTTTTCTTTTCTTTTGAGGACTAGTCTATTCTTAGTCCCGGGATACCTTGATGAAGCTAAGGTTCCCAATACTTGACTTTACTTTTATGCTCTTATTTATTTTAATTATGTTGTTTTATATTTTTCATGGTTACATATTCTCATTCATGCATGGATATGTTGTTATTGTCTCAATCATAATAGAAATGAGCTTTCTTAAAATAAGAATAAGAACTCTTTTTAAATATAAATTTTGTCACATAAGAAGTTATTTTCCTTAAAGGTTTGAAATTTATCTTAACAAATATTTTTCTAAAGATAGTAACAATATATGGTTTTTACAAGAAATACATAAAGTAAAGTTAATATAAATTGTCTTTTCAAATAAATAAGAAAGTTTCTTTAGACTTAAACAAAGGATTTCTTAGATTCAATTGTCAAAAGTTTTCCACCAACACTAAAGTCTAAGATAAGTTTTTCAAAAATGACTTATAAGATGATTTCTTTTAAAAGTGGAACTAACCATAAAGTATTTAGAAAGACTTTGTTTCCAAAACACTAGAAATAGATTTATGGAAATCTTGAAAGATTAAAATAACTTTTGAAGGAATGGAGTTAAAAGGAGGAAATACTCATTTATGACAACTTAGGAAATTTTTCAAAAATAAAATTCTTTTCAAGCCTTAAGCTTATCTCACTTACAAAACATATTGTATTACTAGAACATTGTTGAGACAACACCACTAAATTCATGCTTATGGTTTGAGTATATATGTGTATTCAAGGGATTTTTCAACCGTACTATATATCTATATTTTTGTACAAAAACTCTTGAGTGAAGTAAAGTTTGAAAACTCTAGTTTTGAAGTTTGGAAAATTCGTATCAAATCTGTACGCTTCTATTCCGAGACCTAAATGACTTCTTTTGATAAAAATAACCTTAGAAATAGATAGATCTTTTCGAGTAGGTAGAAATCGGTATATAATATGCGAAATTCCAAGTTAAAATGAGCAAGTTATGGCCATTTTAAATTGGAATTTCCATTCCATACGATTTTATGAATTCTTTAAGATAGAAGTATAGAACTTGAATAGATATTAGATGAAATACTCATGTTGGGTATTTCTTTTGTTTAGATGTCGAGGATCACGATCTTGTCTTCCCCGAGGATTACTTCGACTCCTAGGACGCTATAGACGAGTGAGTTTCCTTTACGCTTATGTATTCGCGCATGTGCTTGTAGAATAGAGCACTAGATGTTAGGAAAAGATAAAATTGATATGTATGTGGGATATTATAGGAATGATGTATGTGAATCGTTGTGTGCGATCAATGAACGATAAGTATATCGGAACCCGATTTGTGATTGATATAAATGTTTCCATGTATGTATTGTTATGTGTGCAAATATTGTTTGCTCGCTTTAAATGATTTAATGTCATAATGAAATCCCCATATAATAAATTGCTCATGCATATCACTTAGAATATCATTTCGAAGTTTTTGCTACTACTCCTCAGCGTGGGACCGGAAAGGTAAGCTGCCTTGCTACAATCTTGAGAGTTAGGACGTTCGGGGAATACGGTCGCAAGGTGTAGCCGAGCTGGATCGATCGCTTTGGGCATGGAGGCCCGGGGACTAGTAGTACGGTTCGTTGGAACCCCAAGACGCGTGCAAACTTGAGGAGGTTGTTCGGGACCCAGTTCAAAGCATTCCCTAACCACCGATGGAGGGGTAAATCCATCAAACATACGAAACCGAATAGTCGTATGTAATGTTTGATCATATGATTGTTGCATTCATATGCTTGATTAATAAACTTGTTTGATTGTTGTTATGAGTACTATTGCGCAAGGAATATCTCACTAAGCTAGTCATGCTTATACTCCTATAGACTTTTGATATTGCAGGATTATCTTTTGCACCCGAGACCACCTTGATCTTCCGGGTAGAATCCTTATTTTTGAGAAGCTTTTGGAGGCAATCTATTTTGAAGTTATAGAGTAGATTTCTTCTAAAATCTTCTAGCCTCAGTTATGTTATATTTAGAACCATGTTATTATGAATTATCGGGGGAATGCCCCTTAGAAGCTGTAAGACTTTTATTTCAATGAAATATATTGAGTGTTATTTTGCATGTCCCGCTGCTAATGTCTTAAAATGCATTACTCCACCGGTCTCCCTTTGTTGTGAATGTACGCCTTGTACCGATATGGAAGCTTTCGAGTGACCGAGGTAGTCATTCTTGAGTTTTAATATTGTGTACGGCGGGCTGTCACGTTTAGGGTACCCGCTGGGGCGTGACAGTTTAAGTTGGTATCAGAGCATCAAGATTAGGGAAAGAAACAGTAAGTTAGAAATAGAAGTCTTAAGGATAGGATAAGTTTAAGATTAAGCCATAAGAGTTTTAGGAAGAACCCTAGAATTATAGGAAGTGGGGATTTATGGGAAACACATGTTCTATGACCATACCTAAGATATGTAAGTGGCCCTAGGACTAGTTTATACCTGAAATACCCCGAATTTTACCAACCTAAATTAGAAATGTGATAATTAATACTATGAAAATATAGGTAATTTTGGATCTTATTTTAAATTTAACTTATTAATTGAATTTAGATAGTTAGTCAATTGATTTTCATAAACTATAGAATATAATTGGATAATTTAATTTGTAAATGGATTTAATTAAAATTAGGAATTCCAATACCACAAATACTCTTTTCAACTTATAAAATTACTATAATTTCCTATCTCCAACATACCAAGCTATATAATTCCTTGATATCGATTTCTCAAGTTGAATTACCGAAATTCCTAATTCACTAAAATAAAACCTTAGTCTAAATTTAGATTAGACTCGAGTCAATAACTCACTAATCATATACCTAAGGTTATAAATATCAAGTGTAGTATGACCCGATTAATTTTTAGGATCTATTAGATAGTAAACGATAGTTTAAAAATGAATTGTTAGGGTTGAAAAATACGCAATAGAAATAAGAACTGATTAATATCTACCAAACTAGAACTCGAATAAAAATTCTGAATATGTAATCATAAAATTTAGAATTTTCTGACCCTTTTGAGCACAATACTCTAATTTGACCTATTTGGACTAGAAACCCCAATCGCGTAAGTGAAAATTTTGATAATTTAACATAATTAGGAATAATAAATGAATTTAATTGAAAACAAAGACTCTAATGTCATAAATACCTAATTTAACCCATTAAGCAACATCGATTACCTATTTCAACAAATTCGAATTAATTAATCATTTTCAATTATCAAGTGAACTTCATTAATCAAGTTTAACCATCTAAAACCCTAAATACCCAATTTAGACATTTTAGCCTAAATTCCAACTCCTTAAATCTTAGAAATTTAAAACTAAATATTTTCATTCAAATCTCAATTCCTAAGTTCTTAAAATACTAAATTCAAGTAAGCTATTAATTTTCCTTTAATTAGATTTTCTAAAATTAATTTCTAATGCCAATTAGTTAATTCTCTTTCTTACTTCTTAAAATCCATTTCTAATTCCCTAAAGCCCATAACCTAAAGGCCTAATTCTTCTTCTAAAACCCTAAGCCCAATTATTCAAAGATCAAGCCCATAAACCTAAGACCAAAAGCCCATACATCAAAGCCCATAAAGCTCATTAGACCATACTCTTACCATGCACACCCACACATTCAATAAAAACCCTAGAGCTTAGAAAAATCTAACAAGTAAAAAGACTAAATTAACCTTAGCCAATTCTTGAAGTTTCTTTACTTAGAAAAAGACCAAAATGCCCCTTAAATATCTCCTAACTCTAGAGAATTCTAACCCTATGGAAAGACCAAATTGCCCCTTAAATATCTACAATGTGAACACAAGAAAATATCAAATGTGTGAAAAGACCAAATTGACCTTAACCAAGTCCAGAAGATTCCTAACCCTAGGAAAAGACTAAAATACCCCTTAAATATCTACACAAGAAAATATCTTCTAGAGTTAGAAGACCAAAATACTCTCAATTTGTAAACCCCCAAATATTTTCATAATCCTTAAAAATAATTTTAGAAGTATAAATATCAAAGACCCGAAAAATCAACTTGAGATTAAAACTCAATTCTAAGACCGAGTCAAATACCGGAGACGAAACCCTAAAAGTTGAACCAAGTTAAAAATTTTTATAAGAACAAAAACGAGTTCTCTCAATTTGAAAAAGAGAACCCCTGAAATAAAATATAAAGTCCAATTACCGATATAATCAACGTCCGTACGTCGATTAAATAATCTACCCAATTCCTAAAACGCAAATCGAAACAATAGATCCAAATACCGCTTAACAACGAGATGATAAAATCCTAAATTCTTCAGAAGAATTTTTAGAATCACAAAATCCAAATTTTCCATAAAAGTCAAATCGAGTCAACTCATAAACCTAGACTCGGTTAAACGATTTCGAGAACTAAAAAAAAAAAAATATATATTAAATAAAATAAAATAAAATAAAACAATAAATTTCGAGCTAAAATTCTAAAACGCTCAGAACTCGAAAATTATACGATTTTACGAATATCTCGATGAAAACGGAATTCAAAACGGAACCCTAAAAGTCAACAAGCCTATAACGAACCCTAGTAGTTAAGATCCGGCAATCCCGCGTTTTCAAACCCTAGAAAACGAAATTAAGTAAATAGCCTAGAATAGTTCGTAATAACGTAAGGTAACATAAAAATAACAGATTCGCGAAATTCGAGTGACCTTCGGACCCAAACGGGATCGGTTCTCGAAAAGCGTGTTCCGGAGCTCGGAATATTAAAAATATTCCGTTTATACCAATAGACTCGTAAAAATACAAGGGTTCCAAAAATATCAGTTTTGGAATTTTTCGGTAGCTAAAAATTACATATATCGCATTATTACGCGTATTTTTATTACTACCGGTACTTTAATTGTCTAGTCTACTATTCATAGTACTTTTTCTACTATTCATTACTATTCACCTATCTCTACTATTTCTTACACCTACATACCTATTTTCTTACTTTTTTCATTTCCAATACAACTTTATTTCACATCTACTTTACACATTACTTCTTTATTACACAAACAAATAAAATAAAACAAATTTTCCCCCCTCTAAATGCCAAAACCGGCGCCTCTCTCTCCCCCTTTATCTCTATTTTATTTCTTTTACAATTTATTTTATTACATCCAAAAATCTCTCCAAAAATTCTATAAATACCCCCTTCCTCTTCCACTCTTTCACACAATTCATTCACTACCAAAACTCTCTCAAAATCTCTCCACAAATTCTCTCTTCAAGAATTCTCTCTACCAAAACTCTCTCAAAATCTCTCCACAAATTCTCTCTTCAAGAATTCTCTCTACCAAAACTCTCTCAAACCAATTCCTCACAAAAATCATCCCTCATACATAAACTATCTACCACATATTACTACTCACATAATACCCATTTCATCTACCACCTTCATACCTCTTTCATACCTTAGGTAAATATTTATTCCATCTATTATTCATCCATGTCATGTAACTTAACATGACTATGGTGTTGTTTTGAAACTCATATGAGTAGTAAAAGCAACAACATGTTCATGTTTTGTTCTTGTACATAAGCTTCCTATTTTATTATGTTGTTATTATTATTTGCTTATATATATAGTATTATGTATATTATGTATATATATTTATTTAGAGCATATAAGCTCATTTGTTATTTATTTACTTTCAAGTTATGCAATTTATTCATTTCTTAGTATTATTAAGACTAGTCTTTCTAGTCTTAGACTTGTTCATATCAAGTCAAAACAATCTTTTATTTATTTTCTTTAATCTTTCGGGACTAGTCCATTCTTAGTCCCGGGATGCCTTGATAAAGCTAAGGCTCCAATTCTTGATCGGGATTCCTTGATGAAGCTAAGGTTTCCAATGCTTGATATTTTTTTTCTTGCCCATTAATTATTTTTAGTATTTCCTTATGTTCTTATTATTTTATATGCTCATGTTACTTGCATCTACATAATGTTAATGTCTCAACTAAGTCTAAAAAATAGAACTTCATTTTATTGAGGGAACTCAAAACTAGATTTTCTCATATGGTTTGTCACAAATGATGAAGTTTTATCAAACAACATAAAAATAAAGCACTACAAGCTTCCCAAGATTTTCCTAAAATAACGAAGATAGTTTTATAAGAAATAAATATCTTCTTTATATTTCATGGTAATTTAAGTTTTAAGAAAAATAAATCGCTAATGATTGAAAACTTAAATTCTTTTCTAAACTAAGGAACAAACTAGTTTTCAAAGTTAATATAAAAATCAACTCATGAAGAACCCACTTAGGAAAAGTAATGATTTTTTTTAAAAAAAGAAAGAACTTGTTTTCAAAAGAATATAAAGTAAGGTTAGCAATAATATATTTTATCAATAAAAATGATTCTTTTCAAAAGAAATGAAAGAACAAGTTTTAGAAAGCAAAAGCTTATATTTTAGAAATAGATATAAGAAAACAAGACTCATTTTCTAAGATCATCTTAAATAAACAAATTATGAAAAGGTTTTTGACAACTTAATATAGTTTGATAAATTAACCTTTTATCAATAGAAATGAAATTTATGAAAGACTAGGGTTAAAGGGAAATTTGTTTGTTTTGGAAAAAGGAATGAAGGAAATAAAATAAGAATATATTCATTTGTAATAAAAATATAAGGTTTCTTCTAAATACTTGAAAAGAAACTATCAAAGTTAATAGTTTTAAGATCAAAATGAATTGTTTTATAAAATAAATTGTTGAGACACTACTATTAGGATTTTTGCATATAAAGTGAGCATACCTATATATTTAAAAAGTGTTTATCAAATATATATTTATATGGTTACAAAAGGATTTTCTTTAAAAAATAAAGTTGAGTTAGAAAATGGATTTTTGCAAAAGTTTAGAAAATTCGTTTTAAATCTATACCTGACGTTTTCGGAACCCAAATGACCCTTTATGACCAAGATAAGCTTATAAATGGATAGAACTTTTCGAATAGGTAGAAAACGGTATATCATATGCGAAATTCCGAGTTAAAATGAGCAAGATATGGACCATTTTAAGTTGGAATTTCTTCTTACACGATTTTACCGCGAATTTTAAGTAAAGTTTAGAATCTCCAAAAATAGAAATACATGAAATACTTATCCCGGGTATTTCTTTTATCTAGGTGACAAAAGACACGAGGATACCCTACCCGAGGATTTCTACGGCTAAGAAGATAGCGAAATGGACGAGTGAGTTATTCCTCCTAAATTCGTTACTTTGCTTGTGCTTGTAATGTAGTAGCATTAGTATACTAAGAAAAGATGAAAACAAATATATTTGGGGATTTCGGGATTATACATATGATTCTATGTTTATGCGTGAAATGAGAATTAAGAATATCGCAACTTCGATCTGCTGTTTAAATAATTTTGTTTACTTACTTGTACGATTGTTTATTGATGCTAAATTGATTGATCGCCCCTAATAAACCTTAATAAGGTTTGACCTAAGAACAATAAAACGTTCACGCATAGCATCCATCGAGTCACATCTATCTCAGAAGGCTGCTACTCCTACGCGTAGAGTTGGATTGGCTGTGATCGTGCGGTGCCACGGGCCATGTTCCTTCCTGGAGAATCCAAATCGCTCGGGGAAAGCGACTCTAGGTTCGGAGCCGAGCCAACCGAACGCTGTGGGTGAGGACCTGGGGACTAGCAGTAGAAGGTCGAGGACCTTCAACCCCGATTCCCTAACCTTTGATACGGAGGGGTAAATCCGTTCTATATATGGTTTCCGGACAACTATATATATTCGTGTAATCATGTGATTAGTTCATTGTATGCATAGCATATGTGTGATTAAATAAATGAACTTGTTTGAAAATGTGGTGCGAATGAAAAGGAATATCTCACTAAGCTAAGTTGTAGCTTATACCCCTATAGATTTGATTGAAACAGGTATATTCGTGGATTAAATTTGAGGATCATGACATTAAGGAAGTCATGGACGAACGATTAAGGATATGGAATCATACGATGAAGAAAGTTGTAAGGTTCTTTATACGTGCTAACCTTTATGATTAGTGAGGTACTTTTATTTAAAGACAATAGAAGAATATGCCCTTAAGAATTGAAATGTAATATGTTTATGTTCTATATTCTCTTTGCCTTGTTACCTATTTATTATCGATATAAATTGCGCTACTCCGATGCGTTCCCTTAGTTGTGATGTACGCCTTGTACATGATATGGAAGCCTTTGCATGACTAAGGTAGTCATTCCTAGGCTTTAGTATTGTGTACGGCGGACTGCCACGTTTAGGGTACCCCTCGGGGCGTGACAGTTTAAGTTGGTATCAGAGCAACAAGGTTTTGGGAATTAAGAGACCGGATATGAGAAGTATAGAATGGTAGGACTTGATCTTATGTCTAAGAATAGAACTTTATCTTGGAAAATATTAGGGGAAGGTAGGAAGTACTTACATAAGAATCGGAGGATATCTAGCAAGACATGAGATGGAAGTATCACATGAATAAATTTACCCTAAGATGTTGACCCTAGATTGAGAAAGGTGGAAATGACTTGGAATAGAACATAGTAGAATAATATGGAGAAAACATGAAGGAGACTTAGAGCCTAGATGTAGAATAACCATAGTAAGCCTACCTTAGCAAGATCGATAAGCCTTAATGCATAGTAACCCCATTCAAGACCAATTAGGAGCAATTTAAGTATAATGGCTCTTTTACAAGTAAGACCCTTAGGCAAGTAACATTAAGTACCTACGTTAACCTTTAAATCAGACGGACAAAAATCTTTCATGCTTCGCTTTTCCTTAAAAACAAATAGCTTGTGCGTAAAACTCGTATTAAAGAAAATATCTAATACGATCGCTTCGTTTGGTTCTAGAAAGCTACCCGAGGAAGTTACGCCACAATCAAGCACCTCTCTCGAAGAACAACAAGTGAGAGACACTCCACCACCACAAGATCCAATGCAACAAGTCATAGATCTTCTAGGGTGTTTGGTGGATACACAAAAGCTCCTCTTACAGCAAGCGCTTATTAGGAATGTGCCGGTTCAGGTGGAAGGACCCCACCAAGTGACAATGCAAGGAATTGAGACCCCTTCTGTTATGGCTAGTCCAAGCTCCAAAGTCAGAAGGTATAAGACAACTAGCCTAACAGTTAAGAATGAACCTTTTAAGAGGCATAAGATCAATTGTTGGAAGTGCAAGGAAAGTCATTATCCAAAACAGTGTCCACAACTGAAGCATAGGTGTTACTTCTGTGGAGATCCCGAGCATAAGATTGTGGACTGTCCAGGAAAGAAAACCTTAAAGTGCTTCATCTGCAAACAGCCGGGACACCAGGCGAGTAGATGCCCCCACAAGAACTAACAGCTGAACAGCTGCCCTTGCTTGGAAGAAGTCAGTCTCCTAGAAATATCAATAGATCTCTCGTGTTGAGCGTTAGGAGTAAATAACTTTTTGAGTGAAGAGAACAAAGATGTTTTGAAAATGTAAACCGATGTTGTGGTTTATCATCTAGTTCATGAATTAATTCCAATATATGTTTTGCATCCTTTCTTTGAACTTTTGTAAAGAAAGTATTTAAGTCTTCCTTCTGTTTCCATGATATGAATTTCCTTTTTACTATGATTTCAGTCAATTTTCAAATATTTCTTCTATATAATTGTATTCATTTCCGTCTCGAATTCTAGTAGCATATTTCTTGTTTGTTTTTCCGAAGAACGCCTAAGACTTAATAAAATTCAAAAATCTTACGCTAGCTTAATAAAACCTGTAGAACAAATAGGAGACGTACTCGTGCACAACGCAACCAAGAAATACCCCTAGTAGAACCTGAGAACCCGGAAGAACCTCAACAACCAAACCACCCGCAAATGGATCAAGCTAACATCGAACAACTTGCCAACCTCATAAGGAATTTTGCACAACAGGCTCAGGAAATGCCTACACCAGCACCTGCACAAGAAACAGCACTAGCTGAGCCATCATTACCAAAACCTTATCAAAGTATGTTGCCAAAGTTCATTAAGTGCAATCGATATTTTGATGGAGCTTTTGGAAAACGGATGAAGCTGATGATTGGTTAGCCAATAGACGATCTTTCATGCTTTTGAAGTACCACAACATCTTCAGCTCACATATGGGACTTTCATGCTGAGGTTCAATGCAAGAATATGGTAGGAATCTAAAAGTAGAGAGCTACTACCACCAATCACATGGGAGACATTTAGGCATGAATTCTTGGAGAACTTTATCCCTGGAAGCTTGAGAATCCAATTTAGTGCAGATTTCCTAAGTATTTCTCAAGGAGGCCGTAGTCTTGAACAATATGAAACAGAGTTCAGTAAGCTGCTACAATATGCCCCGGAATCATATAAGGATAGCGAGGAACTAAAAAGGCAAGTCTTCTTAGGAGGATTGGATGAAGACCTTCGTATCAAGTTGATAGAATTTGACATAAAGATTTCCGAGAACTAGTAGAAGAGCACGAATTGTGGATGGTGCTAAGAAAAGGAGAAGGACGGAAGGAAACGTATGATAATTGAGAAGAATCTATAAGTGAACCTAGCTAAGCTCAAATCAATGAGCTCGAAACATCGTCAGCCCGAGTAGAAAGAAGGATAAAAAGAAACCGGACACCCAATGTTGGAAATGCAAAAAGGGACATCAACCAGGACAGTGTCCTAAGTTGCAACACAAGTGTTACTACTGCAGGAGTCCAAATCACAAAGTTATGAGATGTCCAAAGAAAACCTCTGCTACCTGTCTGATCTGTAAGGAGCTCGGACATATTGCCAAGAAGTGTCCTAAGAAGAAAAATATGGAAGAGAGATACTCAGCAATACCCCCACAAGGAATACATGTGTACAACCTACAAGGACAATGGGTTTGCGAGGAAGCCAACCAAGAGATAGAATTCGTTGTTTTAGAAGAAAACGATAGTCACGAATACGAACCAATATCAGGCTACCCTTAGACGCTAAAATTCTTGTTATACCGATAGTTGCCAGTAATGACCATAGATTATGTAATCGTCACATTACTCCAGATGGAATACAAATATGATTGTCAAAAATTTTGTATATAACAAAAGAAGAAGGCAAATCAATTTTACCTTGAACACGCCAAAATACATCAAAAGCATAACTATTACCGCCTAAGAGCTAGAACCGGTAATGATAAAATCTCAACAAGCAAATCCCAAATTTTTCATCTTGACCTCAAACCTTATCAAGATGACCACGTAAAGAATAAAACAACGCTATGGAATAAGTATAAACATTGTGTATTTATACGTGCATGTCATATTATACTCACATAAGAATGGACAAGCGAATTCACAACCTTCCTTCGTCAAGCGAATGTAGTACCAGTGTCGTATCGAGTCGTCGTCAGTTTAAGATCGAGTCAAGTCAAGTGTCAAGTTGTCAGTCGTCTGCTGTATTGGTTAAGTCTGAAATTCTTCAGAAAGAGTCAAAGTGAAGGTTGAAAATCGCTAAAACCAAATCTTATTGATTCTATATGCTATATTGCATAAATATTAAACGCACAAGATTAACAACATTCCAATTACCGTCTAAAATATATACGAAACAAAAAGATATGAAAGAAGAAATTCAAAAAACAACGATAGACTTCCAAACCCTTTTGTGGAAGTCAAACTAAGAAAAAGACATCATGAAATCATAATACCCTTTCAAATAGACGTAAGACAAAATTCCAAATATCACGAATGTTGATGAATGACGATATACAATTTCTCATCAACCTACGTACGTATGACAAGTTTTGAGGACAAAACTTTCTTAAGGTGGGTAGGTTGTAAACCCCCAAATATTTTAATCCTTAAAAATAATTTTAGAAGTATAAATATCAAAGACCCGAAAAATCAACTTGAGATTAAAACTCAATTCTAAGACCGAGTCAAATACCGGAGACGAAACCCTAAAAGTTGAACCAAGTTAAAATTTTTATAAGAACAAAAACGAGTTCTCTCAATCTTGAGAAAACGAGAACCCTGAAATAAAATATAAAGTCCAATTACCGATATAATCAACGTCCGTACGTCGATTAAATAATCTACCAATTCCTAAAACGCAAATCGAAACAATAGATCCAAATACCGCTTAACAACGAGATGATAAAATCCTAAATCCTTCAGAAGAATTTTTAGAATCACAAAATCCAAATTTTCCATAAAAGTCAAATCGAGTCAACTCATAAACCAAGACTCGGTTAAACGATTTCGAGAACTAAAAAAAAAAAAATATTAAATAAAATAAAATAAAATAAAACAATAAATTTCGAGCTAAAATTCTAAAACGCTCAGAACTCGAAAATTATACGATCTTACGAATATCTCGATGAAAACGGAATTCAAAACGGAACCCTAAAAGTCAATAAGCCTATAACGAACCCTAGTAGTTAAGATCCGGCAATCCCGCGTTTTCAAACCCTAGAAAACGAAATTAAGTAAATAGCCTAGAATAGTTCGTAATAACGTAAGGTAACATAAAAATAACAGATTCGCGAAATTCGAGTGACCTTCGGACCCAAACGGGATCGGTTCTCGAAAAGCGTGTTCCGGAGCTCGGAATATTAAAAATATTCCGTTTATACCAATAGACTCGTAAAAATACAAGGGTTCCAAAAATATCAGTTTTGGAATTTTTCGGTAGCTAAAAATTACAGATATCGCATTATTACGCGTATTTTTATTACTACCGGTACTTTAATTGTCTAGTCTACTATTCATAGTACTTTTTCTACTATTCATTACTATTCACCTATCTCTACTTTTTTCTTACACCTACATACCTATTTCTTACTTTTTTCATTTCCAATACAACTTTATTTCACATCTACTTTACACATTACTTCTTTATTACACAAACAAATAAAATAAAACAAATTTTCCCCCCTAAATGCTAAAACCGGCGCCTCTCTCTCCCCCTTTATCTCTATTTTATTTCTTTTACAATTTATTTTATTACATCCAAAAATCTCTCCAAAAATTCTATAAATACCCCCTTCCTCTTCCACTCTTTCACACAATTCATTCACTACCAAAACTCTCTCAAAATCTCTCCACAAATTCTCTCTTCAAGAATTCTCTCTACCAAAACTCTCTCAAAATCTCTCCACAAATTCTCTCTCAAGAATTCTCTCTACCAAAACTCTCTCAACCAATTCCTCACAAAAATCATCACTTATACATAAACTATCTACCACATATACTACACTACATAATACCCATTTCATCTACCACTCTTCATACCTCTTTATACTTACTTAGGTAAATATTTATTCCATCTATTATTCATCCATGTCATGTAACTTAACATGACTATGGTGTTGTTTTGAAACTCATATGAGTAGTAAAAGCAACAACATGTTCATGTTTTGTTCTTGTACATAAGCTTCCTATTTTATTATGTTGTTATTATTATTTGCTTATATATATAGTATTATGTATATTATGTATATATATTTATTTAGAGCATATAAGCTCATTTGTTATTTATTTACTTTCAAGTTATGCAATTTATTCATTTCTTAGTATTATTAAGACTAGTCTTTCTAGTCTTAGACTTGTTCATATCAAGTCAAAATAATCTTTTATTTATTTTCTTTAATCTTTCGGGACTAGTCCATTCTTAGTCCCGGGATGCCTTGATAAAGCTAAGGCTCCAATTCTTGATCGGGATTCCTTGATGAAGCTAAGGTTTCCAATGCTTGATATTTTATTTTCTTGCCCATTAATTATTTTTAGTATTTCCTTATGTTCTTATTATTTTATATGCTCATGTTACTTGCATCTACATAATGTTAATGTCTCAACTAAGTCTAAAAAATAGAACTTCATTTTATTGAGGGAACTCAAAACTAGATTTTCTATCATATGGTTTGTCACAAAATGATGAAGTTTTATCAAACAACATAAAAATAAAGCACTACAAGCTTCCCAAGATTTTCCTAAAATAACAAAGATAGTTTTATAAGAAATAAATATCTTCTTTATATTTCATGGTAATTTAAGTTTTAAGAAAAATAAATCGCTAATGATTGAAAACTTAAATTCTTTTCTAAACTAAGGAACAAACTAGTTTTCAAAGTTAATATAAAAATCAACTCATGAAGAACCCACTTAGGAAAAGTAATGATTTTTTTTAAAAAAAAGAAAGAACTTGTTTTCAAAAGAATATAAAGTAAGGTTAGCAATAATATATTTTATCAATAAAAATGATTCTTTTCAAAAGAAATGAAAGAACAAGTTTTAGAAAGCAAAAGCTTATATTTTAGAAATAGATATAAGAAAACAAGACTCATTTTCTAAGATCATCTTAAATAAACAAATTATGAAAAGGTTTTTGACAACTTAATATAGTTTGATAAATTAACCTTTTATCAATAGAAATGAAATTTATGAAAGACTAGGGTTAAAGGGAAATTTGTTTGTTTTGGAAAAAGGAATGAAGGAAATAAAATAATAATATTCATTTGTAATAAAAATATAAGGTTTCTTCTAAATACTTGAAAAGAAACTATCAAAGTTAATAGTTTTAAGATCAAAATGAATTGTTTTATAAAATAAATTGTTGAGACACTACTATTAGGATTTTTGCATATAAAGTGAGCATACCTATATATTTAAAAAGTGTTTATCAAATATATATTTATATGGTTACAAAAGGATTTTCTTTAAAAAATAAAGTTGAGTTAGAAAATGGATTTTTGCAAAAGTTTAGAAAATTCGTTTTAAATCTATACCTGACGTTTTCGGAACCAAATGACCCTTTATGACCAAGATAAGCTATAAATGGATAGAACTTTTCGAATAGGTAGAAAACGGTATATCATATGCGAAATTCCGAGTTAAAATGAGCAAGATATGGCCATTTTAAGTTGGAATTTCTTCTTACACGATTTTACCGCGAATTTTAAGTAAAGTTTAGAATCTCCAAAAATAGAAATACATGAAAACTTATCCCGGGTATTTCTTTTATCTAGGTGACAAAAGACACGAGGATACCCTACCCAGGATTTCTACGGCTAAGAAGATAGCGAAATGGACGAGTGAGTTATTCCTCCTAAATTCGTTACTTTGCTTGTGCTTGTAATGTAGTAGCATTAGTATACTAAGAAAAGATGAAACAAATATATTTGGGGATTTCGGGATTATACATATGATTCTATGTTTATGCGTGAAATGAGAATTAAGAATATCGCAAACTTCGATCTGCCTGTTTAAATAATTTTGTTTACTTACTTGTACGATTGTTTATTGATGCTAAATTGATTGATCGCCCCTAATAAACCTTAATAAGGTTTGACCTAAGAACAATAAAACGTTCACGCATAGCATCCATCGAGTCACATCTATCTCAGAAGGCTGCTACTCCTACGCGTAGAGTTGGATTGGCTGTGATCGTGCGGTGCCACGGGCCATGTTCCTTCCTGGAGAATCCAAATCGCTCGGGGAAAGCGACTCTAGGTTCGGAGCCGAGCCAACGAACGCTGTGGGTGAGGACCTGGGGACTAGCAGTAGAAGGTCGAGGACCTTCAATCCGATTCCCTAACCTTTGATACGGAGGGGTAAATCGTTCTATATATGGTTTCCGGACAACTATATATATTCGTGTAATCATGTGATTAGTTCATTGTATGCATAGCATATGTGTGATTAAATAAATGAACTTGTTTGAAAATGTGGTGCGAATGAAAAGGAATATCTCACTAAGCTAAGTTGTAGCTTATACCCCTATAGATTTGATTGAAACAGGTATATTCGTGGATTAAATTTGAGGATCATGACATTAAGGAAGTCATGGACGAACGATTAAGGATATGGAATCATACGATGAAGAAAGTTGTAAGGTTCTTTATACGTGCTAACCTTTATGATTAGTGAGGTACTTTTATTTAAAGACAATAGAAGAATATGCCCTTAAGAATTGAAATGTGATATGTTTATGTTCTATATTCTCTTTGCCTTGTTACCTATTTATTATCGATATAAATTGCGCTACTCCGATGCGTTCCCTTAGTTGTGATGTACGCCTTGTACATGATATGGAAGCCTTTGCGTGACTAAGGTAGTCATTCCTAGGCTTTAGTATTGTGTACGGCGGACTGCCACGTTTAGGGTACCCCTCGGGGCGTGACACAATTAATCAAGCAAAATGACCAAAAAGCCCCTAAACCTAATTGAAATTACAAGACCTAAAACAATATAAATAAACCTATTAGAAAACCCTAATTTTTTCTTCCATCTATGCAACCCACAACTCCCCAAAAATCCTCTCAAAACATCTCCCAAAACCCACAAAAATTCTACAAGAATTCTACAACAATTCCTCTTTAAATCTAGCATCCAATAGGCAATGAAATTCATGATTTCTCTACCATCCAATCTCTCAATTTCTTTCCTAAATCCAATCTCCATTTCAACCAATTTCTAGATGATTATGAAGGCTAAAAGAAAGGTTAAAGCTAGGGAAATTAGCTTGAAGAAGCTACATCAACTTAAGGAGTAGGGTAGTGGAGCTTTAGCTAATTATTTCACAATTCAAGTAAGTAATGTTAGTTTAATTAGTGAATTTGTATGATTATCGTATCTTTGTTGTTGAAATTATTGTTAGATGGTGATATCAACATACATTTAATAATAATGAGGTTTTGGTAAATATAGATATATGTTTTCTTACAAACCGAATACCATAAATATATGTATAAATTTTGTTTCGATAAAATTATCATATATATAAATATATAAGTATGATATGTCTAATGTATGGTATATAATTGATCTAATATGTTAATTATATGTGTGTATTTGATTTAGTTTTTAATAAGTTATAATGTTGGAAAATGAATCAAAGGGACATATAAGCTTAATAGCATATATAAAAGGCATGTCATGTAGTTAAATTACTAAAATTATGATCAATATATGTATATAAGCATGTGAACATGATATATAATCTTATGAAATGTAGGTTTGATAAGTTAAACATGTTGATAAATTAATTTATGATAATATAAGTTGCTAGAATTAATTATTGTATATAAATTTGTGAAATTTAATTAAAATATCAAATGAAATTATTTTTGAATGAAATTTATAAAAGTGATAGTTTAACATGTCTATATAAAAACTGTAAATTTTTGTGATTTTTGAAATACATTTACTATTTTTAAAAATTAAGTTACATAATAGCAAAATAGGGAAAAACAGTGTTTCGGCCAGCAGTGGTGGCGTGAATTCATATGGCCGAACCGGTGACTTTTTCTCCTTCTTTTTGGATGAAATTACAACGGTTTGAAATCTTAAGATGTCTAATTTAACATGGTGCAAAGAACCGGACAAGAACCGGTCGGCCTAATGGTCTAAATTGATCGAACCGATCGGTCGTCGCTGCCTATGCCCTGTTCTGGACAGTTTTGAATCAATTAAAATTAAAACAATAATATACTAATTAATTTAGGCCAAATGAACTTATAAACATATAAATATATGTGTTATGAAGTTTACATAAAAATTTGAGCTTAAGAACCCGTGTTTAAGATAATAAACCAATTTATTAAAATTAGGGTGCACACTAGTTTTCTATAGGAAATGAAATGAAGGAATTTAAGGTAAATCAATTCTAATCAAATGAATATGAAATAAATGTAAATAATGTGTTTTCATGTTAAATTATGAATTTTACGATAAATAATTAATTATTTCTATTTTTATTTTATGAATTTATTTGATAAAGTAAGTATAAATATAACATCACAAGATAGTATAAACATAATAGGAAACTAGTTTAGATTCCTTAGTCCATTTAGATGTAAAAATAAAATATAAATAACATAAAAATAAATATTTTAATAAGTTGTTTTTCTTAATAAAAGTTTAATAGATTGATTATAGGACATACTATAGAATTTACCATTTAAAATGACCTAATTACCATTTAGTAAACTTGACTAGTTAATTATATTCAACTTTATTAGATAAAATTAATATAGATTTATTAACTAATATTAGCTTAGTAAATTCTTCATAAACCAATAATTTATACTTAGCTATTAATTGATGAATACCTATATGATCATATTAACTAGAAATTGACTTCGATTAATATGTTAGGTTAAACCTTAAATGATAAGGAGTACGTAATTTCTAAAATATGATAGACCACGAATAATAAGAGGAGTATGTTGTTTCAAATGTAAATTCACTAGAAAACTAAGTGGTTAATACATGTTTGATATAAGTTGATAAATGAATCAAATGCTTATATGAGTTAATCTTTGAAGCAGATATTTGTTAGGAGTCTGCCTTCTGCTTTATCTTCTTGTCTATCTTCTGATTGTTCGGAGCACAGACTTTATACCAGGTACGCAGTGACTTGTGTGTTGCCTGCTAGGATAGGCATCCTAAATCAATTAATACTTAAAGATGGCCTTAATGATTGCTTGTTGCTTGTGCTTGGTCGTTTAACCCGGTCCGAGGGGACAACCTTGCTAGGCGATGCCAGCATGGTAGTTAGGCGCTTAGGCCACCCCCCATCATTGACATTGGACAAATGATGGTTATTAGTGGCTCGGCGGGTAGCTGATGGGGGAGACGGTATCGGGGTAACGTTTATTCATATTAGAAAGAAGTTGTATTAAGCAGTTTAATATATGGGCTCTGTTACTCTGCTTAATTACAATGGACTAATATGGATAGAGATGTGTAACGGCTGTGTCCCCTAGATGAAGCTATTTACTAGATAATCCTATAGGGGTATAGGTATTCGGGCTGCCTATATCAACCCCCTGAGCAGTTGCTACTCAGGACCCTCAGGTTCCCAGCGTGTTGCCGGAGTGTGAGTGCTCCACTGTTGTTTGTCGCACTTTAATTTAAAGATATAAACTATTGGTTGTTGCATTGCATATAGAATAGGCATGTGTGCCCATCTCGTGTGTGCTTGTGTTGCTGTCGTACTAGGCTTCGGCTCATTCCTTCTTTTTCAGGTGAAGATCTGGATGCTTGTGATTATCGGGTATGGGACGATTCTAAAGGAGCTTGTAACAAGTTGAGTGCCTAGGAGTGCTAAACTGTTTATGCTATTGGTAAAAGTTATTGATCATCTTTTCAAACTTATGATTCGATAAGGGCATATCTATGAGCCCATGGTTGTATCTTGAGATACCAAACACTATGCACTTTGAGATATCTGATGGTATGATGTTTATTTATAAACGTTTGTCTACTCAAGAAAGTAGCCTATTCGGAAATCATTTTAAAGAAACGTATTTCTTTTCTGCTGCAACTCTAGTTATTTTCAAAATCCAATTCCATGATTTCAGAATCTAAAATGTGTTTAGCAACGATCACGATAAACTGTAGATTAGGTCAGCCTTAACGTATAATGCGTTAGTGTTATACGTGGCGGCTGGCACGCCTTGAACCAAATTCGGGGCGTGACAATACCCTTAAGAAGAATAGGAGGATTTCCAAACTGTTTTAAGCTTTAAGAAAACACAAAACCTTGTAAGTTGTAGTTACTAAAAGGATAGAATAATCTTGCTTTCTAAAACAAAAAGGGCAATACGTTTACGTAAAAGACTATATAACCAACCTTAGGTAACGCTGGAAACGAGTCACGCAGACGCCAACAACGGATCGAAGGTGACAAGAAGGTGAAACCAACCCCAGATTTCCTCAAGCCTCAACAAAAGGATCGAGAACGGAAGTGAGGAGCCATGAGGAGAAGAAGACGTCGTATTCACCCAAGACGCAACGCCTTAGTATTAAATCGCAATTAATCAAAAGATGTAGTTAAGTTTTTAACAAATAAAAGTAACCTAATGATTTCTTGATAATGAGATTCCTTTGTTTTAGTTTTATTATATTATTTCTCTTTTTGTGATTAACATGCATGATTTTGATTTCTTACCTTGTAATTTCTTTGAATTGTATTTAAATTTCATAATTTCTTATTAAACTCCTATCAATCCTATTTTGTCAATTTATTTCCTTAAGTTTTGTACCTTGATTTAAATTTCTAGTCTTTATATTTGAGATTTCCGTGATTTCGTAAACGTTAGTATGGAGCGTAATAGAAACTAAAATCTAAACGATTAAACAGCCGTCCAAGAAGACGTAGGAATAGAGAACAAAGAGATTCCAACAACGTACCAGCTGAACGCGGAGTACCCCCTAACCAACCGAGAATAACCCTGCTCCTGCCCGAACCAGCAAAACGACTTTGCAGCTGCCATTGGACAGATGAACCAGTTATTAGCTATTTTGATTCAGCAACAAAATCAAAATAACCCAGCTCCTGCTCCACCTCAGAATGCTCCTGAAGCTACGGTAGAAGCACCCGGAACAGTCACATGCTGCACCATTTCCACCACCACCACCGCCAAGATCACATCAAAACTTGCTCGCCAATTTCATCAAAAGTAATACCTACTTTGATGGAACCTTCGGAAAACCAGCTGAGGCCGAAGATTGGTTGGCCCAGATTGAGAGATCGTTTGATGGTTATGAAGTACCCCACCACTTAAGAGTCAGTTTTGGGACATTCATGTTGAAGTTCAATGCTCGCATATGGTGGGAGTCGAAGAAGCGAGAATTGCCTGCTCCAGTTACGTGGGATATGTTTCGAGAAGAGTTCTTGGAGAACTACTTTCCAGGGAGCCTTAGAGTTCGGTACAGTGCTGAGTTCTTGAATATTACTCAGAAAGGGAGAACCATCGAGCAGTACGAAACCGAATTCAGTCGCTTGTTGCAGTATGCTCCTGACTCCTATAAGCACAGCGAGGAGTTAAAGAGACAAGTTTTCTTGAATGGGTTAGATGAAGACCTAAAGATTCGTTGGTGGAATTTGATGTTAGAAGTTTTAAGGGGCTAGTGGAAAAGGCTAGAATTATTGAAGAAGCCAAAAAGATGAAAACAAAAGCTCCGGAGAAGAAGGTATTTGTGTTCGGAAGGAAGCCATATGAAGGACCAAGTTCTGGGTTCAAAAATAAGAGGTTTAAGACCTTTGGAGTTTCAAAGGAAGTGGAAGCAATCAGAGGGAGGTGACCAAGGTAGATGTCACATGCTGGAAATGCCGAGGGAAGCATTATCCAAAGTCCTGCCCACAATTGCAAAACAAGTGCTTCTTTTGTGGCAGCCCGATCATAAAATCTTGGAGTGTCCCAAGAAGAATACCAGTGTCTGCTATGTGTGCAAGCAGCCAGGGCACTTTGCAAATGAATGCCCAAAGAGGAAAAATGCTCTTGTGAGGTCATCCAACACCTCGGGAGGATCCGCCCTTGTCAGAACCAACAATGGCAATGGAAATGGGAACCGCTCTGGCACCTCGATGCATGGAATGAGAGTCTACAACCTGGAGGGCCAGTGGATGTGCGAGGAAGCAGATGATGAGGAGGAAGGATGTGAGTTTGCTGCCTTAGAGGGACGAAGGCTATGATCATGGACTCGTTGCAGGTTAGCCTTAACCTTAAGCTTTCGTTTTGTTTATAGTATCTTTTTACGCTGTTAATCTGTCGCAATAGAATCCCTATACCTCTTTAGCCTAAAGCTTTAGAAAAGTTAGATAAGTATAGTATGGTTAGTAACTAGTGCGTGTTAAACGCAGGAAGTATACGAGTAGCTAACGAGACCGCTTACGCCTTGTTTGATACCGGAGCCACCCATTCGTTTATCACCCCCAACCTTGCTAAGAAGAGTGGATTACCTATAGTCACCACCGCTACCAGCTTCAAGATAAAGACACCCACGGGTAGCGTCGTAACCACCCAAGAGATGTTGAAGGAATGCCCTTTAGAGATCCAAGGTCACCATACGACAAGTGATTTGATCGTGTTGGAGATGAATAAGTATGAAGTAATTCTTGGAATGAGTTGGTTGACCCATGTTAAAGCCACGGTAGATTGTCGAGGAAGAAGGTGAATTTTAAGGATGTAATGGGAAGGATATTGAGTTTAAAGGAGAATCCACGGTCGTAAGGAGGCAAGGATTAAGTTCGCTTGAGTTGGTGACGGATGAGGAGGAGATTGACCAACAAATCAATGCTATAGAAGAAGAAGGTGAGAACCAAAGGTGGAGGATATACCCATAGTCAATGAGTTTCCTGACGTTTTTCCTAAGGAATTACCTGGATTGCCACCAAAGAGGGAGATCGATTTTGAGATTAGCTTGATGCCAAATACCGAGCCGATATCAAAAGCTCCATACCGCATGGCACCGGTAGAGTTGAAAGAACTCAAGAAGCAATTACAAGAGCTTCTGGATCAAGGATTTATACGCCCAAGTGTATCACCATGGGGAGCACCAGTTTTGTTCGTTAAGAAGAAGGATGGATCCATGAGGTTATGTGTCGATTACCGGGAGTTGAATAAGGTTACAATCAAGAATAAGTATCCATTCCCCGGATTGATGATCTCTTTGATCAGTTGCAAGGAGCCGTGTTTTCACGCATCGACTTGAGATCTGGATACATCAGTTAAGAGTAAGGCCGGAGGATGTACCAAAGACTGCTTTTCGAACTCGATATGGACATTATGAGTTCTTAGTAATGTCTTTTGGATTGACAAATGCACCTGCCGCTTTCATGGACTTGATGAATCGAATCTATAAGCCCTTGTTGGATAAGTGCGTTATAGTTTTCATCGACGACATTTTGGTCTACTCAACCACACGGAGGAACATGAGGAACACCTCCGTATGGCGCTTCAACGTTAAGAGAACATAAGTTGTATGCCAAATTGTCAAAGTGTGACTTTTGGTTGGATAAGATTTCCTTTTTAGGACATGTTGTTTCAGGAAGTGGCATATCGGTTGATCCTGAAAAGATTAAGCAGTGATGGAGTGGAAGCAACCAAAGACGGTAACGGAAGTAAAAGCTTTCTTGGACTAGCTGGCTATTATCGAAAGTTTGTAAAGAATTTCTCGACTATAGCCAAGCCATTAACACAACTTACTCAAAAGAATGAGAAGTTCATCTGGACCGATAAAAGAGAAAGGAGTTTTCAAGAGCTCAAGCAAAAGCTTGTATCCGCACCGATACTCGTTTTGCCAAACCCTGAGAAGCCTTACACGGTGCATAGCGCATCAAGAAATGGTCTTGGATGTGTGCTAATGCAAGAAGGAAAAGTGATTGCTTATGCTTCGCGACAGTTGAGACCACACGAGCAAAATTATCCGACGCATGACTTGGAACTAGCTGCCGTTGTTTTCGCACTCAAGATATGGAGGCATCACTTGTATGGACAAAGATGCGAAATATATACGGATCACAAAAGCCTCAAGTATCTATTCACTCAGAAGGAGTTGAATATGAGACAACGGAGATGGTTAGAGCTTATAAAGGACTATGATCTTGGAATCAACTATTGTCCAGGAAAAGTTAATGCCGTCGCGATGCCTTAAGCAAGAATCATGAGGAAGTTGCCGCTTATTGACTGACCAAAAGGAGTTGGTAAGAGAATTCGAAAGCTAAGTATTGAATTCATTGAGGAGATGTGGAGGTGGAAATATCTAGCTTGGTATGGAACCAACCCTTGTGGAACGATTAAAGAGCTCAACGATATGATGAAGTCATACAAAGGATCAAACGGGAAGTGCAAGCGGAGAAGTATACTGATTTCACCGTAGATGACGAGGATGTAGTAGGATGAAGGGAAGGTTATGTGTGCCAGATGATGAGGATATGAGAAAGGAAATCATGAGTGAAGCACATAACTCAGGATACACAGTACATCCGGAGGAACTAAGATGTATCAAGATCTTAAGAGCCACTTTTGGTGGAATGGATGAAACGGGATGTAGCTGATTATGTGATGAAGTGCCCAACTTGCAACAAGTAAAGGTGGAACATCAAAGGCCAGGATTGCTAAAGCCTTGCCATACCTGAGTGGAAGTGGGATCAAATCTCGATGGATTTCGTGTGTGGACTACCAAGGACATCGGCAGGGTATGATGCCATATGGGTCGTGGTAGATCGCTTGACTAAATCGGCTCATTTCATACCAATCAACATGACGTACTCAATGGACAAGCTAGCCAAGCTGTACATAAGGGAAATAGTACGATTACATGGAGTACCTGCCGGATTGTGTCAGACCGAGATCCTAGATTCGTGTCTAAGTTTTGGACAAGTTTACAAAAGTGTATGGGGACAAAGTTGCACTTTAGCACAGCTTATCACCCCCAAACCGATGGACAATCGGAACGGACGATCCAAACCTTGGAAGACATGTTGCGTGCCTGTGTTATGGAATTTAAAGGAAGCTGGGATGCTCATTTGCCGCTCATAGAGTTTGCCTACAACAACAGCTATCACTCGACCATACAAATGCCGCCATATGAAGCTTTGTACGGACGACGTGTAGATCGCCTCTGTTTTGGGATGATGTCGAAAAGCTCGCTATTGGACCGATTTGGTACAGATGCAGCAGACAAAGTGAGGATAATCCGACAGCGAATGAAAGAGGCCCAAGATAGACAGAAAAGTTGGGCAGATATGAAAAGGCGAGTTCTCGAATTTCAAGTGGGAGACCATGTATACTTAAAGATAAATCCAATCAAGAGTATACATGCGCTCACAAGGAAAGTTGAGCCCACGGTATATTGGACCTTTTGAAGTGCTTGAACGAGTGGGAGATCTAGCCTATCGCCTAGCCTTGCCACCAAACCTGTCAGGTGCACAACGTGTTTCATGTATCTCTTACGCAAGCATGTAGCGGATCCAGAACGAGTGAGAGTTGGAGCCAGTGTTGCTAAAGGAGAACCTCACTTATGAGGAACACCCGTACAGATTTTGGATAGAAAAGTCCAAAAGCTTCGGAACAAAGAGATCAAATATGTCAAAGTCCTCTGGAGGAATCACACCCATGAGGAGGCAACTTGGGAAGCCGAGGATGAGATCCGACGCAAATATCCGAATCTTTTCGAGGAATCAGGTACGATAGCCAAGTTTTGAGGACAAAACTTTCTTTAAGGAGGGTAGGTTGTAAGCCCCTAGATTTTTCGATAATATTAGCAAACCCTAAGAACCGGAAGTTGAAACGAAACCCTAAAATTAACCTAGTTCTATGATTAGTCTAGTGAATCTAGATCCGGCAATCCCGTGTTCTTAAACCCTAGAAAACGAAATTGAAATAATTGTGGAAAGGTTCGTAATAATAGGGAAGCCTAAAAATATCAGATTTGAATTTTTCTAGTGTCCTTCGGATCCGATCGGGATCAGTTTTCGAAAACCGTGCCCCGGCACCGGATAGCAAAAATATTCCGACAACACCAATAGATTCGTAAAAATATAAGGTTTTCAAAAATATCAGTTTTAGAATTTTTCGGTATCTAAAAATAACAGATATAGGCCTTTTACGCGTATTTTCTTTACTACCGGTATTTTAATTGTCTAGTCTACTATTCATAGTACTTTTCTACTATTCATTACTATTCACCTATCTCTACTTTTTCTTACACTCTATTCTTACACACTACCATACCTATACCTTACAATTTACCTTCCCCATACAACTTTAATCACATCACACTTTACACATTACTTCTTTTATTACAAAACAACAAAATTAATCAATTTTTCTCTTCCCTCAAGCCATTGCCGTCCACCCTCTCTCTCCTCTTCCTCTCAATTTTTTCTTTTCCAATTTATTTTATTACATCTAATTTCCACTCCAAAAATCTATAAATACCCCCTTCCTCTTCCATTCTTTCACACAACAAAAATTCATACTAAAACTCTCTCAAAATCACTCCACAAAATTCCTCTCCCAACATCTCTCTCAAGTTCTCTCTTTTCTTAGAAAATCCATTCCCACATAATACTAAACCCATTCTTTTCTTCTTCAACCAACACATAAACTTTAGGTAAAACTTCTCTATTATTCATCATGTTCATATAACTTAACATGAGTTTAGTGTATGTTTCTTAGACTCATTGAGTTAAAGAAGCAACAATTTATTCATGTTTTGTTTTTGTTCATGTTCTTATTTTTTTATGTTACTATTATGTTGATTGTTTTATTATTTCTAATATATATTATGTATATATGTATATATATTTATTTAGAGCATATAAGCTCACTTGTTATTTATTTATTTTCAAGTCTTGCAATTTATTTATTTACTTGTTTTATGCAATATTAAGACTAGTCTTTCTAGTCTTAGACTTGTCCATATCAAGTCAAAACAATTTTATTTCCTTGCTTTTCTTTTCTTTTGAGGACTAGTCTATTCTTAGTCCCGGGATACCTTGATGAAGCTAAGGTTCCCAATACTTGACTTTACTTTTATGCTCTTATTTATTTTAATTATGTTGTTTTATATTTTTCATGGTTACATATTCTCATTCATGCATGAATATGTTGTTATTGTCTCAATCATAATAGAAATGAGCTTTCTTAAAATAAAATAAGAACTCTTTTTAAATATAAATTTTGTCACATAAGAAGTTATTTTCCTTAAAGGTTTGAAATTTATCTTAACAAATATTTTCTAAAGATAGTAACAATATATGTTTTTACCAAGAAATACATAAAGTAAAGTTAATATAAATTTCTTTTCAAATAAATAAGAAAGTTTCTTTAGACTAAACAAAGGATTTCTTAATTCAATTGTCAAAGTTTTCCACCAACACTAAAGTCTAAGATAAGTTTTTCAAAATTTACTTATAAGATGATTTCTTTTAAAAGTGGAACTAACTAAAAGTATTTAGAAAGACTTTGTTTCCAAAACACTAGAAATAATTTATGGAAATCTTGAAAGATTAAAATAACTTTTGAAGAATGGAGTTAAAAGGAGGAAATACTCATTTATGAAACTTAGGAAATTTTTCAAAAATAAAATTCTTTTCAAGCCTTAAGCTTATCTCACTTTCAAGACATTTGTTTAACAAAACATTGTTGAGACAACACCAAATTCATGCATATGGTTTGAGTATATATTGTATTCAAGGGATTTTTCAACCTACTATATATCTATATTTTTGTACAAAAGCCCTTGAGTGAAGTAAAGTTTGAAAACTCTAGTTTTGAAGTTTGGAAAATTCGTATCAAATCTGTACGCTTCTATTCCGAGACCTAAATGACTTCTTTTGATAAAAATAACCTTAGAAATAGATAGATCTTTTCGAGTAGGTAGAAATCGGTATATAATATGCGAAATTCCGAGTTAAAATGAGCAAGTTATGGCCATTTTAAATTGGGATTTCCATTCCATACGATTTTATGAATTCTTTAAGATAGAAGTATAGAACTTGAATAGATCTTGGATGAAATACTCATGTTGGGTATTTCTTTTGTTTAGGTGTCGAGGATCACGATCTTGTCTTCCCCGAGAATTACTTCGACTCCTAGGACGCTATGGATGAGTGAGTTTCCTTTACGCTTATTATTCGCGCATGTGCTTGTAGAATAGAGCACTAGATGTTAGGAAAAGATAAAATTGATATGTGTCGAGCCTGGATTTTTCCACTAATCTGGTTCATTTCTCCTCACCCGATTCACATTAAACCCGAACCCATTTAATATGAATCATCGACTAGGGGTTAAGAGAAATTTTAATTTTTGAAAATGATTTAGAGTCGCCACCCGATATAAATCGGGAAAAAATAAAAGCTAGGATCAATGGGTCGGTTGATCCTAACTTAGCTATAGTCTGCGAAAATTTGATTTGAAAAATCAACTTTTAAAAACCAGATATCATGGATTCGGGGCTAACCTATTAAAACCAAGTTGGTTACCCTTTTGGAATTTTAAATTTATAACCTATCCTTTATATGCTCAAAAAATTCAAATGAAACATTATAACAGAATATTTACAAGTCAAATCATTCATTTTTATTTATTATTATTTTTTTTAGAACATGAATATCAATAAAATATCTTAATTTTACAAAAATATTTATTCACAATATTAAAAAAAAAACAAAAACATTTTTTTTTATTTTTTAATGTCGCCCCGCAGGTGCCTACGTACTCGCTAATCGAGATCAGACAAAACGTAGTTCTTTAAAAAAATTTTAATTTGTTGGTCAATTTTAATTTTTGAACTATTCTCAATTTAAGTTCATTAAATTTTATATTTTTATGAAAATCATTTTTATGGTCCTATGATCTAATCAATTGATTTTCATTTCATGAAAACATATTTTTCTAAGTCCAAAAATCATTTTTTATTATTTTATTTTTTTTTTTAAATTTTGGTTTTGGAAAATCCAATTTTATCGTTTTTATTTATTTTGTTTATTTATTATTATTATTTTTTTTTTTTTATAATTTTTTTAATCATCACGTAAACTCACAACATATTCAAAACATTTTATAATATATTAAAATTATTTTTCATGCATTAAATATGCATTTCCAAAAGCAATTTATGTATAAATACACATTAAAAATATTCAAAAATATCAAAAATATCAAAAAAAATAAATTTATATAAAAAATAATTATTTTGATTTTTCTGAATTTTTTGAATTTTTTGAATTTTTTACTATTTTTTGCTATTTTTATTATTTTCTGAAATTAATTATATAATAAACTAATAATATAATAATACGGACTTATCTGGACCGTTGGATGAAGCGGACGAGATCTGGTGTGTCGATCGCGTTGACTGATCCTGATCGTCTGATGGAATTGACCAAATCTGGGGCGTTGATCGAGATGATTAAATCTGGGCCGTCTGATCTGTTTTGATGAAATCTGGGCCGTCTGATCTGCTTGATCAAATCTGGGCCGTTTGATCTGCTTGATCAAATATGGACCGTCTGATCTGCTTGATCAAATCTGGACCGTCTGATTTGCTTGATTGAATCTGGGCCGTCTGATTTGTTTGACCGTTGACCGTTGACCGATGACCGTTGACCGATGATCGACCGGGTTGGATTCGGATCTTCGGGTCGGATCTCGGAGCTCTGGCGGGTGAAGAAGACGACTACGCGATCTTTCGGGGCGGATTCTGGCGGCTCCGGTGGTCCTCGGTGGCGGGAAGCTTGTCGGCCCGACTCCTATGGTGGTTGCGCGTCCTCTGAAGGTGGTGGTTCGCACCCAGAACCACAGTGGGCGGCGGTTCGCGGAGGTGGTTACCGGCGATACAATTCGAAAAATAAAAAAAAATTGCAGAGAGAAAATCCAATCAATTCGAACAAATCTAAGCACACTAAATCATCCAAATCAAGTTTCTAACATTCTTACAACACTCAATTTGGATCAAATCTGATCCAAGAACTTCGAATTTAAAAAATTCGAATTTTAACCCTAAACTTGAAAACTTCGAATTGATCCTATTGTGTATGTGTTTCTTCGAAATTGACTTGTGCCTTTTGATCCTAGGACCCCCTATTTATAGGTTGCAAGCTCAATTTTACGTTTCGTTCAGTTTCAAAACGAATCGATTTTTGCCTCTTGATTTTTCACGAATTTAATTCGAAAATTCGTGATTAATTTGTTTGAAACTGATGAATTGATGATTGATTTCTCATATCCTTCATCAAATCATTTAATTTGGGTAGATAATTCATTTAATTTTTTATTCAATTCTTGTAACTCCTCATTTAAGTGCAATTGAATGATTTACAAATTGAATTTTTTTCCAAATTTTTTTAGCACGAATTTTGTAACTTTCGAGTTGTTTTTACACATGAATTGTGTATTGATCTTTCATATTCCATAACCACTTTGCAATTGCTTCATCAATTTAAAAACTGATGCAAAGTAAGGTAAAAAGTCACTTTGAGAAAGATGAAAAGGCAAAAATGATAAAAAAAAAGGCAAAAAATTTGCCTTTGCTAGGGTTTGAACCTGGGTCCTTGAGCTTGGGTGTGTATTTGGGTCAATGTATTTAACCAACAGGCCATTTGGCCAGTGCCTTGATCACTTAGCCAACTTCATCAATACTTAAGGCTTTTGGAAAAATTGAGTTTAATTAAATTTAAGCCTTACTTAATTTGGGCAAAAATTGGGTGTCTACAGCTGCCCCTCTTTGTGGTAAAGTTTGAACAAAACTTTTGCCACAAAGACAAAAAGATAACCAATTTTTGCTTAGCTTCTCCTTCCAAATTTTATTTTCAACAAGGATATTTTTATCTTGTGCTAAACTATCTGTCGAGTTTAGACTTTGAGATTTGCTAGGTCAACTGTCGGACCTAGACTTAGAAAACTGATAGACCATCTGTCGGGTCTATATTTTGAAAAATGATAGGCCATTTGTCGGGCCTGGATTTTGAAATTTGCTAGGTCAACTGTCGGACCTAGACTTAGAAAACTGATAGACCATCTGTCGGGTCTAGATTTTGAGATTTGCTAGGTCAACTGTCGGACCTAGACTTAGAAAACTGATAGACCATCTGTCGGGTCTAGATTTTGAGATTTGCTAGGTCAACTGTTGGACCTAGACTAAAAAGATTGATAGACCATCTGTCGGGTCTAGACTTTGAGATTTGCTAGGTCAACTGTCGAACCTAGACTTAAAAAACTGATAGACCATCTGTCGGGTCTATACTTTGAGATTTGCTAGGTCAACTGTCGGACCTAGACTTAAAAACTAATAGACCATCTGTCGGGTCTATACTTTGAGATTTGCTAGGTCAACTGTCGGACCTATGGGTTTTGGTTTGGTCATTTGCCGGACCTATGGGTTTTGGTTTGGTCATTTGCCAGACCTATGGGCTTTGGTTTGGTCATTTGCCGGACCTATGGGCTTTGGTTTGGTCATTTGCCGGACCTATGGACTTTGGTTTGGTCATTTGCCGGACCTATGGGCTTTGGTTTGAATTGGTGCTACTTGAACTGATTCTTGGCTGGACTGGTAACTATAATTCTTAAAGGCAGGATGATGCTCCTTTGAGCAAGTGACCTAATTTTTTCAAACAATAAGACGACGCTCCTTTGAGGAGGTGATCCTAGATATTAGAAGAACAATGACGACTGATTTTTTTTTGAAATCTTATAATTCGAAAACTGTGCTAACTTGAAAACTTTTCTTGAGTCAAGACTTCTTCTTTTTTATTTTTGTTAAGGCCAAATGCCTTTTTTCAAAACTTTTGAGTTTAAAATTATATCTCTTTAAAAATTTAGAGATTCCTTTATTCTTTCTTGTTCTTTTTCTTTTTGAAAAATAAACCTTTGAGAAAAACTTCTCTCTCCTTTTTTTTTTTTTCTTATTTCATAATTTTTCAATTTTGCTAACAAGCAAAGAATTTTATTGATTTCAAAATTGCTAATGAGCGACAACTTCTCCCTTACTTATTTTCTTTGAAGGTCAATCCTTGGTAGCCTTCTTTTCTCCTTCTTGATTAAGGGGCAATAATCTCCAATTTGACTTTCTTGCCTTTGGGGCAAACTAATTCTCATTTTTTCTTGTCATTCCCATGAACTTGGATTGGTTATCTTATGCTTGAAATATTAAGTTAAAGAGGACTTCCTCCCACACTCTTTGGCTTATTTTCACACTGACTCGAATTCCAAAAATTACAGTCCGTTTTGTAAATGATACATTTTGGTTAATCTATCAGGACTTTTCTTGGTAAAAAAAAAAAAAATTTTTGAGCTTTTGGTCATTGGCTTTAATCAAAAGGATATTTCATAAAGGCTTTTTATTTTTGAAAAAAATTTCAATACATCCCGGGTTTACAAGTCAAGAACCCTTAAGGAAAACTTAATAATGCACTTGTTCCTAGTTTCAAGGGTATTAATAAATCAACTCCTTTGATCCAAAGAGTCTCCAAAGGGTGGAACTTGTGGGTGGGACTTGATGAATTTTGAATTTTAATGGTCTTGAGCTATGTATTTTCAAATCATTGATTTTTTATCACCTTGTTTGCCTAATATCTTTTTCTTGTTCTCTTTTTTTTCTTCTTTTTTTTTCTTTTCTTTTTTTTTTTTTTCTTTTCTTTTTTTTTTTCTTTTTTTTTCTCTTTTTTTTTCTTCTTTTTTTTTTCTTTCTTTTTTTTTTTCTCTTTCTTTTTTTTTTTTTTTTTTTTTTTTTTCTTTCTTTTTTTCTTCTCTTCTCTTTTTTTTTCATTGCCCTTTTGGGAGATGAATTCAAGGTGATTTGTTCTTTTATAGCTCAAAGTGTATGTGCTGTGTATGGTTTGAAATGAAGACTCTTTTTCCTTTCATAGAAAATGATTTATTTGTGTCAATTGACTACTCTTGAATTGATGCGACTAGGTCAAGTGCATATAAGTTATTCCTTTTCTCCTTATTAATGACCCTAACCTCCAAATTGCCCCATTGTGGGGTGCCCCAATGCGGGGTGGTTCTTGACAGGGTTTATTTTTAAGAATTCCTTCTTTTTAGGCCCAACGGGGTTAACAAGGGATATATTTTGGTTATTGAAATGAATGCCTGGTATCATCTTAACCTATCTATCAAGTGCAAAATAGACTTCTTTTAAGGAATGAGCCTTATAAATTTCCTCACAATCACTCAACTCTCAAGTGTTTAGTGGTTAGTGTTTGGTATTTGGTTGCCTCTTTTTTGTCAAAACATTTTCAAGCAATAAAATATCCATAGACAAACATCCATTCAAATTGCCCCAAATGTCACTAAAAATAGAATATTTCATTATCATTCTTATTACAACGATAGGCATCAATGTCAATCCTCTTTCTTAAACCACTTACCCCTACTGATGTTGACTGGCAAATTCAACTTTTGCATATGATAGGCTACTTTATCAGACGGCAACAACAAACTCTCAATTCTTGATGAAGTGACGCTTGGAGACCCTGTCGGAGTTGGGATAGAATCATTATCATCAATTGGCTTCATAGATTTCAGGAGCTCGGGTTGGATAAGCTTAGCATCGATCAAATCTTGGATTTTGTGCTTTAATTTGCAACAATTCTCCGTAGAATGGCCCGTTTGACCCATGTGGTACTCACATTGGACATTAGGATCATATTTCCTCGGCTTGTACCCTTTTTTTGGGATTTCAAATGTTATCAGATTCTGTTCTCTCAACTGGTTAAAAACTTGAATCATCGGAATCTCAAATTGTGTGAGACGCCTTTGCTGTGTCAAACAATCCTGTTTCTTTTCGCCCCATGCTTTTGAATTCAAAGGCTTCTTTTCTTGCCTCATATTCTTTGGCCTGCAGCTTGATGATCCTTCTTGAGTCTCACAAGATGGCACCTTGTTAGCATCAAGGCCTAAATGTTGGAGTTTAGCTAGCACGTGCCCCATAACTCGCTCGAGGGTTTCAATCCTTTCTGTCATTCTTGCAAGTCTTTGCTCAAGATTTCCATGCTCTTTTTGATCTTTCTCTTGTGAATTACCTCTTTGATTTGAGGTGTTGCTGACTTCTTGTGCATGGAGCATGTTAATTCTGGGTTCTTCATCATTAGCCACTAGCTCATCAACAAATTGCAATTGGACCATTTCTGAGTCAATCAAATCCTGAATTTTATTCTTTAATTCCCAACAAACATCAGTAGCATGCCCCTGTTGACCCATATGGTATTCACAATGTGCATTAGGGTCATATTTTCGTGGTTTATACCCTGGTACTGGCTCACTAGGGTATAATAATTGATCCTCCTTCAGCTTTTGGTAAATTTGAGATAGAGGGACTGGGATTTGAGTGAATTTCCTCCTAGATTTCTGTGTAGGATTGTTGTAACTTACTACATTGGTTGTGTCCTCTTTTGCTTCTGGTTCTTCATTGCTTTGCAGTTTACTAGAAATGAGGGCATTTTCAACTCTGCATCCTGCCACTACTGCTTCTGAGAAACTTGCTGATGCATATCCCACAAGATGTGAAAAGAAAGGTTCATCCAGAGCATTGATGAAAGTGATTGTCAGATCCTTTTCAGGTATTGGGGTGGTGATTCTTGCAGCTAAAGCTCTCCATCGTTGGGCATACTCCTTGAATGTTTCTTCTGTCTTTGATTCATATTGTTCAGGTCCCAAATTGAGGGTACCATTTCGATGTTGAACTTATATTGATTGAAAAATGCTCTGGCTAACTTATCCCAAGTATCAACTTCTTGGTGATCTAATTGGGCATACCAGGCTAAGGCTGGACCAGTAAGACTATCTTGAAAAGTTTGTACCATCAGTTTGTCAAATTTGTCATATTGCCCCATACGTTGTATGTATAGTCTTGTATGCATATTGGGACAACCGGTTCCATCGTATTTCTCAAATTCAGGTGCCGTAAATTTTCCAGGAAAGTCACCTTCCTCACACTGTGGTAGGCTTAAGATTGCAGATTGGTCAAAGCCATCAAATGTCTTCATTTTTTCAACCAATTTTTTCTCTATCTCCCTAGCTTGAGCTTCTAGTTCTTTCTTTAGCTCAGTTATGTCATCTTGATCAATGAATTGCCCCTCAATTCCTTTCCCTTTCTGTGCCCTTAAGGATCCTTCAGATGTTGTAGGGGTCTTAATCTGAGCAAGACTCTGTATTAAAGTCTGCATTTGTCCAGCAACTCTAAACAGGGTTTGTTCCATATCATTGAGTCTCTGTTCAGTAGTCTGATTAGGAATATTGTTGTTGTTAGCCATCTTGACTTAGTGTGTAAGGGATTAACTGAACCTGCTCAAAAGCAATTTTAAAATCTTATTATGTTCTTGCTAGCAAAATATCTCCTATTTATTTTTTATTTTTTTTTTTATTATTTTTTTATTGTTTGTTTTTTATTTTTTATTTCTTTTTTTTTTTACAAGAAAGTTTGGAACATTTTTATTTACAACTTTTATTCCTTTTTTTTTCAAGTTTATCAAAGAATTAATTGTTTGAAAGAATAATGGATATTCACAAAAAATTTACAAATGATCATTTAAAACCTAAAGTGGAAAAAGTATTTTAAAACAAAAACTATTTTTCTTGAATAATGGTAAAAAACAATGACTCTTTCAAAATTTCGAATAGGGGCTAATATTTTACAAAAACGATAGACTTGATGACAACAAAGTGGAAATACCTATGACAAAAGTAACTGTGGTTGGAAAGAACCTATATCTATAGGTGGACAATATATATTCTATGGATATATACAAGTCTAACTTTGGTTAAAAAGAATCTATAACTATAGGTGAATAATATACATTCTATGGATATATACAAGTCCAACTTTGGTTGAAAAGACCCTATAACTATATATATTCTATGGATATATACAAGTCTACTACACATTTTTTAAGAAAATATATACAAATACAAGGATGCAAATGTGCACATATGCTAGCACACGGATGCAAATGGGGATAATGACCTTGAAAATTTGATGAAAAAATTTTGCTGGAGTTGATGAAAAATTATTTTTTTTTAAAACCCCTTTTTTTTTAAAAAAAACAAACTCCATTTTTTTTAAAAAAAAATTTTGTCACTATCCATATAAATGGAGATAGGGACCCTGAAAGTTCTGGTGAAAAAGTTTTATTAGAATTGATGAAAAATCATTTTTTTTTAAATCTTCTTTTTTAAAAAAAAAATTAATTAAGACTCCATTTGAAAAAAAAAAATTAGTCATTATCCATGCCAATGGGGATAATGACAAAAAAAAAACTTTACTTGAAGCGGTATAAATTTTTTTTTTTTTAAAAAAAATAAAAGGTTTAAAAACCATCTCAATCTAAAATTTAAATTTACTAAAAAAAAGTTTGATTTTTGAAAACTTCCTTTTTTAGGAAAGAAACAACTCCACATTTTTAAAAAAAAAAATTGGTGGACTTTTTGAAATTTTTTTATTTTTGAAAAAAAAAACATTTTTTTGGAAGAAAATACAACTCCATTTTTTTTGAAAAAATTTTGGTCACATCCCATGCTAATGAATGCATGATTTGGTAAGGTTCTATAGGTTCCCCGATTTAGTGGTGCTAAACCGGAGTGGGAGGACATTTCTTGATCTAGAGGGTGGAAAGCCATAGCCCCCGGACCTTACTTCGTCCTCCTCGCTTAGGCTCTTAAGACGGCCTGGGTTCGACCGTATCTAGCACACATTTATGTTTATGCAAATGCAAATGCAAATACTTAAATAAATAAACAAACAAGCTTTTTGCCTTCTTTTTTTTATACCTGCAAGGTTAGTATATATTTACAGAACAATTATTCGATATAATATACAAAGAATCATATATTCACAAAAATTGAGCAAGGATAAATTTAAAATTTAAAATTCCTAAGTGGCTAGCCCTCTTTTTTTTTAAAAAAAAATTAGGTGTCCCCAGTGGAGTCGCCAAGCTGTCGAGCCTGGATTTTTCCACTAATCTGGTTCATTTCTCCTAACCCGATTCATATTAAACCCGAACCCATTTAATGAATCCTCGACTAGGGTTAAAAGAAATTTAATTTTTGAAAATCTTTTAGAGTCGCCACCCGATATAAATCGGGAAAAAATAAAAGCTAGGATCAATGGGTCGGTTGATCCTAACTTAGCTACTAGTCTGTGAAAATTTGATTTGAAAAATCAACTTTTAAAAACCAAATATCATGGATTCGGGGGCTAACCTATTAAAACCAAGTTGGTTACCACTTTTGGAATTTTAAATTTATAACCTATCCTTTATATGCTCAAAAAATTCAAATGAAACATTATAACAGAAATATTTACAAGTCAAATCATTCATTTTTATTTTTTATTATTTTTTTAGAACATGAATATCAATAAAATATCTTAATTTTACAAAAATATTTATTCACAATATTAAAAAAAACAAAAACATTTTATTATATTATTAGTTTATTATATAATTAATTTCAGAAAATAATAAAAATAGCAAAAAATAGTAAAAAATTCATGAAAAATTCAGAAAAATCCAAAAAATCAAAATAATTATTTTTTATATAATTTATTTTTTTTATTTTTGAATATTTTTAATGTGTATTTATACATAAATTGCTTTGGAAATGCATATTTAATGCATGAAAAATAATTTTAATATATTATAAAATGTTTTGAATATGTTGTGATTTACGTGATGATTAAAAAAAATTATAAAAAAATAATAATAATAATAAATAAACAAAATAAATAAAACGATAAAATTGGATTTTCCAAAACCAAAATTAAAAAAAAAATAAAATAAAATAATAAAAAATGATTTTTGGACTTAAAAAATATGTTTTCATGAAATGAAAATCAATTGATTAGATCATAGGACCATCAAAAATGATTTTCATAAAAATATAAAATTTAAGGCAGAGGCCTGTGCCTTGATCACTTAGCCAACTTCCCCAGTGGAGTCGCCAAGCTGTCGAGCCTGGATTTTTCCACTAATCTGGTTCATTTCTCCTAACCCGATTCACATTAAACCCGAACCCATTTAACATGAATCATCGACTAGGGGTTAAGAGAAATTTTAATTTTTGAAAATGATTTAGAGTCGCCACCCGATATAAATCGAGAAAAAATAAAAGCTAGGATCAATGGGTCGGTTGATCCTAACTTAGCTACTAGTCTGCGAAAATTTGATTTGAAAAATCAACTTTTAAAAACCAGATATCATGGATTCGGGGGCTAACCTGTTAAAACCAAGTTGGTTAGCACTTTTGGAATTTTAAATTTATAACCTATCATTTATATGCTCAAAAAATTCAAATGAAACATTATAACAGAAATATTTACAAGTCAAATCATTCATTTTTATTTTTTATTATTTTTTTTAGAACATGAATATCAATAAAATATCTTAATTTTACAAAAATATTTATTCACAATATTAAAAAAAACAAAAACATTTTTTTTATTTTTTAATGTCGCCCCGCAGGTGCCTACGTACTCGCTAATAGAGATCAGACAAAACGTAGTTCTTTTAAAAAATTTTAATTTGTTGGTCAATTTTAATTTTTGAACTATTCTCAATTTAAGTTCATTAAATTTTATATTTTTATGAAAATCATTTTTGGTCCTATGATCTAATCAATTGATTTTCATTTCAAGAAAACATATTTTTCTAAGTCCAAAAATCATTTTTTATTGTTTTATTTTTATTTTTTTTAAATTTGGTTTTGGAAAATCCAATTTTATTGTTTTTATTTATTTTGTTTATTTATTATTATTATCATTATTATTTTTTTTTATTTTTTTATAATTTTTTTTAATCATCACATAAACTCACAACATATTCAAAACATTTTATAATATATTAAAATTATTTTTCATGCATTAAATATGCATTTCCAAAAGCAATTTATGTATAAATACACATTAAAAATATTCAAAAATATCAAAAATATAAAAAAAAATAAATTTATATAAAAAATAATTATTTTGATTTTTCTGGATTTTTCTGAATTTTTCTGAATTTTTTATGAATTTTTTACTATTTTTTGCTATTTTTTTTTTTTTCTGAAATTAATTATATAATAAACTAATAATATAATAATACGGACTTACCTGGACCGTTGGATGAAGCGGACGAGATCTGGTGCGTCGATCACGTTGACTAATCCTGATCGTCTGATGGAATTGACCAAATCTGGGGCGTTGATCGAGATGATTAAATCTGGGTCGTCTGATCTGTTTTGATGAAATCTGGGCCGTCTGATCTGCTTGATCAAATCTGGGCCATCTGATCTGCTTGATCAAATCTGGACCGTCTGATCTGCTTGATCAAATCTGGACCGTCTGATCTGCTTGATTGAATCTGGGCCGTCTGATCTGTTTGATTGAATCTGGGCCGTCTGATCTGTTTGACCGTTGACCGATGACCGACCGGATTGGATTCAGATCTTCGGGTCGGATCTTGGAGCTCTGGCGGGTGAAGAAGACGACTACGATCTTTCGGGGCGGATTCCGGCGGCTCCGGTGGTTCTCGGTGGCGGGAAGCTTGTCGGCCCGACTCCTATGGTGGTTGCGCGTCCTCTGAAGGTGGTGGTTCGCGCCCAGAACCACCGTGGGCGGCGGTTCGCGGAGGTGGTTGCCGGCGATACAATTCGAAAAATAAAAAAAAAATTGCAGAGAGAAAATCCAATCAATTCGAACAAATCTAAGCACACTAAATCATCCAAATCAAGTTTCTAACATTCTTACAACACTCAATTTGGATCAAATCTGATCCAAGAACTTCGAATTTAAAAAATTCAAATTTTAACCCTAAACTTGAAAACTTCGAATTGATCCTATTGTGTATGTGTTTCTTCGAAATTGACTTGTGCCTTTTGATCCTAGGACCCCCTATTTATAGGTTGCAAGCTCAATTTTACGTTTCGTTCAGTTTCAAAAACGAATCGATTTTTGCCTCTTGATTTTTCACGAATTTAATTCGAAAATTCGTGATTAATTTGTTTGAAACTGATGAATTGATGATTGATTTCTCATATCCTTCATCAAATCATTTAATTTGGGTAGATAATTCATTCAATTTTTTATTCAATTCTTGTAACTCCTCATTTAAGTGCAATTGAATGCTTTACAAATTGAATTTTTTTCCAATTTTTTTTAGCACGAATTTTGTGACTTTTGGGTTGTTTTTACACATGAATTGTGTATTGATCTTTCATATTCCATAACCACTTTGCAATTGCTTCATCAATGTTAAAAACTGATGCAAAGTAAGGTAAAAAGTCACTTTGAGAAAGATGAAAAGGCAAAAATGATAAAAAAAAGGAAAAATTTGCCTTTGCTAGGGTTTGAACCTGGGTCCTTGAGCTTGGGTGTGTATTTGGGTCAATGTATTTAACCAACAGGCCATTTGGCCTGTGCCTTGATCACTTAGCCAACTTCATCAATACTTAAGGCTTTTGGAAAAATTGAGTTTAATTAAATTTAAGCCTTACTTAATTTGGGCAAAAATTGGGTGTCTACAATATGTATGTGGGATATTATGGGAATGATGTATGTGAATCGTTGTGTGCGATCAATGAACGATAAGTATATCGGAACCGATTTGTGATTGATATAAATGTTTCCATGTATGTATTATTATGTGTGCAAATATTGTTTGCTCGCTTTAAATGATTTAATGTCATAATGAAATCCCCATATAATAAATTGCTCATGCATATCACTTAGAATATCATTTCGAAGTTTTTGCTACTACTTCTCAGCGTGGGACCGGAAAGGTAAGCTGCCTTGCTACAATCTTGAGAGTTAGGATGTTCGGGGAATGCGGTCTCAAGGTGTAGCCGAGCCGGATCGATCGCTTTGGGCATGGAAGGCCCGGGGACTAGTAGTACGGTTCGTTGGAACCCCAAGACGCGTGCAAACTTGAGGAGGTTGTTCGGGACCCAGATTAAAGCATTCCCTAACCACCGATGGAGGGGTAAATCCATCAAACATACGAAACCGGATAGTCGTATGTATGTTTGATCATATGATTGTTGCATTCATATGCTTGATTAATAAACTTGTTTGATTGTTGTTATGAGTACTATTGCACAAGGAATATCTCACTAAGCTAGTCATGCTTATACTCCTATAGACTTTTGATATTGTAGGATTATCTTTTGCACCCGAGACCACCTTGATCTTCCGGTAGAATCCTTATTTTTGAGAAGCTTTTGGAGGCAATCTATTTTGAAGTATAGAGTAGATTTCTTCTAAAATCTTCTAGCCTCAGTTATGTTATATTTAGAACCATGTTATTATGAATTATCGGGGGAATGCCCCTTAAAGCTGTAAGACTTTTATTTCAATGAAATATATTGAGTGTTATTTTGCATTTCCCGCTGCCAATGTCTTAAAATGCATTACTCCACCGGTCTCCCTTTGTTGTGAATGTACGCCTTGTACCGATATGAAGCTTTCGAGTGACTGAGGTAGTCATTCTGAGTTTTAATATTGTGTACGGCGGGCTGTCACGTTTAGGGTACCCGCTGGGGCGTGACAGTGTTTATGTAAATTGTTTGTTTAACATAGGAAGACTTGACCTTAGATGCGGTGAGATTAGTACGGTTTGAGTTAGGATTTGCTTGAATGGTGTGTTATGTTTGAATGTTGTTTCATTTTTTTTTAACTAACTTTAAGGTTAATTTAACATTGCATTAATTATCACATGTCATGTGTATATTGTATGTTGTTTAAAGATGGATAAGTCAAGGAGAATTACTAGACAGACTTCAGATAGGGAGAATATGCCACCTCCTCCTCCTCAGTCTACTGTTCCAGCATCTACATCATCTCCTACTCTAGTTGCTACTTCGACTCCATCACCGGCTTCGGCCTCTACTACTTAAGATCCTCAACAACCACAAATGCCTCATCAATGCCTCCATATCCTCCTATGCCTCAAATGCCAGCAAGAGATACAAGTACTATGTTTAATTTGTTCCGGGATATGTTTGTAATGGTTCAACAGTATCAACAAATGATGTATCAACAACAACAACAATTCATGCAATAATATAATCCACCAAATGTGAGGCAAGAACCTTATGTGCGAGTGGAAGACCGATATGATCAAGTGAAGCTACATGACTTTGTCAAGCTAGTACCTGAGTTTGATGGCACTATCATGGATCCGACTAAAGCTGAAGGATGGATTATAGAACTTGAGAAAGCTTTTGCTGCTTGCCAAGTACCTGATGATAGGAAGGTCGACTTAGCCGTGTTTGTGATGAAGCAGGATGCATATAATTGGTGGATGATGAACAGTGAAGGCTTTGCAAGACCGATTCCCTGGAATACATTCAAAGACTTTCTTCTTGAAGTATATTCCATCAACTGTGAGGGAACAGATGATTTCTAAATGGCTAAGTTTGAGACAAGGAAGCAAAACTGTAGACGAGTATTATGCAGAGTTTTGCAGGTTGCTAAGGTTTGCAGGAGCAAACTATAATGATGAAAGAATGAAAGTCCAAAAGTTCCAAGATGGATTAAATATGGAATTAAAGAGCGAAGTCAAGAAATTTCAACTGATGACATTATCAGAATCTGTGGTTAAGGCAAGACTGTTAGAGCAAATATCAGATGATAACAGGGTTCAAAGGGACAGAAGAGCTACTTTTCTGGGCAAGAGATCAACCACATCGTATACTCCTTACCCAAGGTATGACAATGTTGATAAGGGTAAAAGACCATATATGGGGAAGAAGCCTAGTTCGGGACAATTTGTGAAGACTACTATGTCTTCTACTCCTTTTGATAAGAGGTGTACTAGATGTTTTGGACCCCATGACTTAGCTCAGTGTAAATGGGTTCCTGAAGCCTGTTTTGCGTGTGGGGATGTAGGTCACCGAGCTTCTGATTGCAAGAATCCAAAATTGAAGCCTATATTTTGTGCTTATTGCAAACAAAGAGGACACCATGTGATGAATTGTAAGGAGAAGCCTAGACATGATGGTCCTAATGTTGGAAAAGGAACGACTGCTGCTAGAGTGTTTGCCTTACAACAGTATGAGAAAGCTCCTCCAGTGGATACATTAGCAGGTACCATAAAATTGCAAATCATATGCATATGCATTGATAGATACGGGTGCTACTCATGCGTGTTTAGCTGAGAACTTTGTGAATAGTGTGGTTTGTGTTCTGAAGTGTTGCTTGATAGAATAATGAGTATTAATACTACTCTTGGGGTAAACTAAAGAACCATGTGTTTGTAGAAATGTTGATGTTGTGATTTCCAATGTGAACATGCCAATTGATATGCTGGTTTTACCTTTAACTGATTTTGATGCTATCTTGGGAATGAATTGGTTAAATTTGTATAAAGCTAGTATAGATTGTATGAAGGCGGAAGTGAGTTTTAATTTGGAAATGGTAAAGTAACACATGTCTTGGAGAGGAAAAGACCAGCTTGTATGTATACTATGGAATTGTGGGAGAAGAGTAGTGAAGAGATTAAAGTGGATATGGTGCCAGTGGTGAAAGAGTTTGTTGATGTTTTTCCTGAAGAATTACCAGGGTTACCGCCTGATAGGGAAATTGAGTTTGGAATTGAATTGATACCAGGGACATCACCGATATCTAAAGCTCCATATAATGGCTCCTACAGAATTGAGAGAATTGAAAAGCCAGTTAGAAGAATTACAGAAATTGGGATTCATTCGCCCGAGTATTTCTCCTTGGGGTGCTCCAGTATTATTTGTGAAAAAGAAAGATGGAAGCTTAAGAATGTGTATAGATTATAGAGAGCTGAACCAGGTGACAATTAAGAACAAATATCCACTTCCTCGAATTGATGATTTATTTGACCAGTTAGAGATGCTGCAGTGTTCTCCAAGATAGATTTGAGATCTGGATACCATCAACTCAAGATTAAACAACAAGATATCCCAAGACGGCTTTCAGAACACGATATGGACATTTTGAGTTCTTGGTTATGTCTTTCGGTTTGACAAATGCCCCTGCTGCATTTATGGACTTAATGAACAGAGTATTTAAAGATTATCTGGACCAGTTTGTCATTGTTTTTATTGATGATATACTGGTGTACTCAAGAAGTGTAGAGGAGCATGAACAACACTTGAGGCTAGTTTTACAAAGACTAAGGAAAGGAAGCTTTATGCCAAATTCAGCAAATGCAAGTTCTGGTTGAAAGAAGTGGCATTCCTTGGTCACATCATTACAAAGGAAGGAATATCGGTGGATTCAGAAAAGATTAGAGCTATTTTGGATTGGCCACAACCTACGAATGTTACTGAGGTGCGTAGTTTTCTGGGTTTAGCAAGCTACTATCGAAGATTTGTTCAAGGATTTTCAAAGATTGCTTCTTCATTGACGAAGTTGACTAGGAAACACGTGAAGTTCGTTTGGAATGAAGATTGTGAGAAGAGTTTCCAAGAGTTGAAAGAGAGATTAGTGTCTGCACCAGTCTTAGCACTTCCAGCTAGTGGAAAGGAGTTTGTCGTTTATAGTGATGCATCTATACAGGGACTAGGATGTGTCTTGATGCAAGATAACCGAGTAATAGCTTATGCTTCAAGACAATTGAAACCCCACGAGAGAAACTATCCAGTCCATGACTTGGAGCTTGCTGCAGTGATTCTAGCATTGAAGCTTTGGAGACATCACTTATTTGGTGAAAAATGTAAGATCTTCACCGACCACAAAAGCTTAAAGTATATCTTTACTCAAAAAGAATTGAACATGCGCCAGAGAAGATGGCTTGAGCTAATAAAGGATTATGATCTTGAAATTCTTTATCACCCGGGAAAAGCTAATAGTGTGGCAGATGCATTAGCAGGAAAAAGCAATGAATATGGTTACCATGGTTACAAATCAAAGAGAGTTGCAAGAGGATCTTCGAAGACTGAATGTTGAAGTTACTATGGATAAGTTGAGATCATGTTGGCAAGTTAATTCTACAACCTACCATATTGGAACAGATTAAGCAAGGACAACAGAAGACCCAGAAAGCCAAAGTTTAAGAAGTGATATATTGGAAGGAAAGAAGAAGGATATGAGAGTAGACAATGAGGTGTTATCAGATTTAGAGACAGGATCTATGTGCCAGAGATTTATGATTTAAGGAAACAAATCATGAAAGAAGCTCATTCGTCTTCATATTCGATTCATCCGGGAACCACCAAGATGTATAAAGATTTGAAGAAAAACTACTGGTGGGAAGGTTTGAAGAGAGATATTGCTCAATATGTCTCCAAGTGTTTGACTTGTCAACAAATCAAAATTGAGCACCAAAGACCCGGAGGAGAACTTCAACCTTTACCTGTACCCGAATGGAAATGGGAAGATATCACCATGGATTTTATATCGGCTTTACCCAAGACTATTACTAAGTATGAAGTCATATGGGTGATCGTGGATAGATTAACGAAATCGGCTCATTTCATACCTTTGAAGGTTGGAGATTCCTTAGAGAAGATGGCACATATATATATTAAGGAGATAGTGAGACTACATGGGATTCCAAAGACAATTACTTCCGATCGAGATTCTCGTTTTGTCAGTCGGTTCTGGAAAAGTCTACATGCTGCCTTGGGTACTCAGCTTCAGTTTAGCACTGCATTTCATCCACAAACAGATGGGCAATCAGAGAGAACGATTCAGATCTTGGAAGATATGCTGAGAGCGTGTGCTTTAGACTTTGGCAATAGGTGGGATACTTATTTGCCACTCGTTGAATTTGCCTACAACAATAGCTTCCAAGCAACGATTCAAATGGCACCTATGAAGCACTTTATGGTAGGAAATGCAGATCTCCAGTACACTGGGATGAAGTGGGTGAAAGAGCTATTTTGGGTCCTGAATTAGTGCAACAAGCCATGGATAAGATTCAAGAGATAAAACAAAAGATGAAGACCGCTCAAGATCGATATAAAAGCTACGCTGACACAAGAAGAAGACCGTTAGAATTTGAAGTTGGTGATCAAGTGTTTCTCAAAATTTCTCCAACAAAGGGTGTGATCAGATTTGGAGCTAAAGGAAAGTTGACTCCAAGATACATTGGTCCATATGAGATTTTAGAGAGAATTGGACCATTAGCTTATCGATTGGCTCTACCCCCGAATTTGTCGGAAGTGCATGATGTATTCCATGTATCTCAGCTCCGGAAATGTGTATCGGATCCTGATTCCATCATCTCTACATACCAACCAGAGATTCAACCAAATTTGAGTACAGTTGAGAAGCCGATCAAAATCCTGGATAGAATTGATAAAGTGTTGAGAAGGAAGGTAATTCCTTTTGTAAAAATCTTGTGGACGGGCCAAACTGAAAGAGAAGCAACTTGGGAGCCTGAGGAGGAAATGAGACTAAAGTATCCCGAGTTATTTGAGTAGTGATTAAGGTAAGTTAAGTTTCGGGGACGAAACTTCTTGAAGGAGGGAAGAATGAAATAACCATGAAATTTCCCATTTATATTTCATATGTGTGTTATAGAATTTATAATATGCTTTTGATATGTTGATTAAATTTGTGTTCATGATGATTATGTGTTTTATTATTGTGTTAAATATTCAAATACTCTAGAATTTATTAAATATTTAGTTCATAAAATTTAAATTGCATTAACATGTAAGAATTATATTTGGAATGCATTAAAATGAGTAAATAGATCCATGCATATAAGCCTCATGGTAGCAAATTCTTTACCTTAAAGGAGCTAAAAACAAGGTTAATTAACTAAAGACAAATTATTAATTAGCCTTTGATAAGTCATTAATTTCCCTTAATTCCTTATGCCTCAAAAGTCAAACCTTAAGATAATATCAACTTTATATTGCAAAATTCGTGCACAAATTTCAGACCACCAAAACAAGCCTTCAAAAGTTTCAAAACCCCATTTTCTTCTTCTCCAAAGCTCCCATGATCTATATAGATAAGCCTCTCATTTTCTACATTTTCCACCATCAAAAGCATGCTAGAGGATCACAAAATCAAGGTCTAAAGTTCTATTGGTAAGTATGTGTTCATGTCTTCAAAATGTGCAAGTTTATTGTTTTTTTTTTAGCAATAGATTTAAGCTTAAATTGTGTTTGATGACTTATATACCTTGTTGGTTGTATGAGGAGTGTTATGTTGCTATAGGAGTTAGTGGTATATGTAATATAAGGGATTGGAAGTGTTGAAAATGCATATGGTTGATGACTAAGTGTGGGTGTAGTAAGTTGGGGTTGAAGTGATTTGTGAATGATGATTTGGGATAGAGTTTGATGTTGTGAGTTGGAATTTATGTTGTTTGAATAATGTAATGATCATATAACAAGCTCTAGAAAGTTTGGATTAAGTTTGGGAATTCTTGGAAAATGAACAAGTTGTAATAAAACAGGGGAAAATAAAAATCATTTTCGTATAGGTTAGATTTTGAACGTATGCCGGCACCTGGGAATTCAACGCCGCCGGCTTAGAGGCAGCGTTGGATTCAAATTTCTTAAGGCTGGCTGAACGCCGTCGGCTTTCGCTGGAAAAGTCAGCCGGCGTTCTTCCCTTCATATTGTAGGCTGGCAGCGAGAATCAAGGCCGCCGGCGTATGTGTCAAAGCTGCCCACGTATCTGGATAAGCGGACGGCTTAGACCTCTCCGGACGTTTTGAAAATTTTTGGTTTTGGATTCTACGCCGGCTCAAGGCCGCTGGTGTAGGATAAAAAGGCTGACGGCGTACCCTTGAACACTGCCAGTGTTGGCAGTGTTGATTTTCAGAGTATCGAACACCGGCTCAACGCACCTGCGTTGGGTACCGGCGTATCCCCTGTGCTTTTGAATTTTAAAAACTTTTTTCAAAATTTTCCGAAGTTTGACATATGATCAATTACGTATTTGTTAAGTATTCTATGATATAATAGGATGCTTAAATGCTTTATTATGACTTTGTATTAATTTATTTGAATTTCTTTGATTTATTTATATTTTCAATTAGTTAATTAGTGTTTAAACTAAGTGGGAGTTTGTAATTACTTCTTTTACAGTGAGTGATCTCCTTTCGGTTATTTCCATTGATTCTCGAGCTAGTACAGGTACGCAGTGACTTGCTTGTATGTTTGTTAGGGTAGGCATACTTAAATTTGATATAAATTCTAAATGACTTAAATATTGCTTGAATTGCTTGTGTTTTTACCGTTGAATCCGGTCCGAGGAGCGGTAACTTATCATGATGCAATGATATGTTAGTAAAGGCGCTTAGGCCAATAGTCATGATGCAATGACTAGGCTCGGCGGATAATCGATAGGAAAATGTAGTAACTGAGCAACATTTACTTATTCTTGAAAAGAAATAGTATAACTTAATTCAATGTTTATGGGAGCATGTGAATTAAATTATATTATGGATTGAGTTAAGTGAAGTTGGGCAACGGCTATATAACCTATATGAGATTATTCTTTTCAGTGTGACGTTATATAGGAGATATAGATATTCGGCTATCTATATCAACCCCTGAGCGTCGTGAGCGTTACTCAGGATCCCAGAATCCCATGGCTTGTTCCGGAGTTTGAATACTCCAATGATGATTTGATCACTGATTTCTAATGAAAGTTAAATAAAACAATAATGTTGCATTGCATTAGTTTAGGTATGACTGTCACTACGCTTTTGAGTGTTGTTGCTGTGTACTGGGCCTTTGGTTCACTGATGCTATCTTTCAGGTGATGATGATTGTTATGATGATATGGGCTATGGGTCGGATTGGGAGAAGTTTATGGATGAGTGGGGCGAGTAGGATCGAGTGCAAGTTGACAAGGAAGGAAAATTTTTGATCAAGTTGTTGGTTTAAATATTGTATTTTTGTATTTGAATAGAGGCTTGTTAGTTAAGCCTTGTTTGTATATAAAGACTTAAAGTCTATTTTTCTTGTTTTGTGAAACTCATGTAAGTTTTGTTGTGTCATATGTTTGACACAAGTTTGTAAATTATTTTCTTTAAAAGTTCTATATGAATGGATTACTCAAGTGAGTAATCCATGTGTAAAAGTCTTTATATCAAGTTATAGTGAGATTAAACAAACAATTCACATAAATTGTTAGATTTAGGATAACCTTTCATATAATATGAAAATATTATATGTGATTGGGGACTTGACTTGCTAAATCTTAAGGATTGGTGGGTCGGGTCTTTACATGAATAAATGAAGGAGAGAGAGAAAATGAGTGTATTAAATGAATGAAAGAGAGAAAAAAAATAAAACAAGGCAGCAAATGGGAGGGGACTGCTGTCCACGTGAAAAGAGGAGGAGAGAGAGAGATTTTGTTGAATTTTGACTCAAAATTGAATTGTATAATTAATGTGTAATGTAACTTCTTTAAGAAGGAGTGGAAAATAATTATTTTAGTCAAATTAGGATTAAATAAAAGGACAATGGTAGCAAAGAAGGTCAAAAATTCTGCCAAGGAGTGTGGAATAATGTATAGAAAGATTGAAGTGAAAAGGAAGTGATATGTGAAGGTACTTGAAGGTATGGGTTGTAAAAGTACTTATTAATAAAATAAAATAAAATTAAAAATTTATTCCAAATATTTGTAGCAGATTTTTCATAATTAAATTATAAATAATTATTTGAATTATTTTAGTATTTTAACAAATATGTTACCGGTATGATCAAAATACGCGAATATGGGCTATAAATAATATTTTTATAACCCAAAAAATTCTAAAAAATTATTTTATGAGAATAAAAATATTGTTAAAATATTTTTCAATTATAAATTAATTTATTTTATTTTTAGTATCGGGTCTTAAATAGAATATGATCCTGTAAAAGCCCGAACTAACTAAATTTTAGAAAAACAAAAATTTCTTATAATATATAAAATATTTATCTAATAATATAAGGCTTTATAAGAATAATATAATTTTATAATGAAATAAAATGAATAGTGCAAAAGACCAAGCAATTACCGGTAATAATGGAAATACGATAAAAAGGTTATAACTATAACTTTTATAACCCGAAAAATTTCATAACTGATATATTTGAAAATCTTATGAAATTACGAGTCTAACGGTACTATTGGTATATTTTTATATCTTGAGCCCCGGGACACACTTTTCGAAGTCTGTATGTGAACGAGTTCGAAATAGGTCAAAAATTTACCAATCTGATATTTTTAAACAAACTCATATTACTTTGAGCTATTTTACATATTTAAACTATCTCGGCATCTAGGGCTAGAGGCGCTAGATTGCCGGACTTGCACTATTGTATTCCAGGTGAATTTCCGATTTAGACCTTTGCCAATTTGGAAACTGATATTTATGTTTATACAACATATTTAATTTAAGAAATTTATTTTAAATTTTATTTTTGTAAATATTTAATATCTTTTAACGTTTTCGAAATTCTTGAATTGGGTTTCATTTCCGAAAGTTAATCGTTATTTACTTTTTATTAATTTGTTTTTGGGTTTTATATTACCCAATTTTATAAATCGGAGTTAAATATGAAATTTTTCGTACGTCGTGGTTTTGAATTTGAAGACCACTGAGTTCTTATTTTATTTTTAAGGATTTTCATTTTCTCATGATTAACAAATTTTTGGATTCGTTCGTGATTTAGGACTTGTCGAAATTCGGTTTTAATTTGGAGTGATTTTTAGGGTTTATTTTCGAAGTTCATCTTGAAATTATTTATTAATATTTTTCAGCGCTTACAACTAGGTTTTGATTGCCTATTGAAGGCTAAGCATTTAAAATAATCATATACTTGTAGTTCGATATGAGTTAGGTTTTTAAAAGAAGGAATGTTTCTAAGTGGCACTAGTAGTACGAGATGCCACATAATACAATTATAGTGGTAAGTTTAATTATGGATAATAAAAATAATAAACCTAGTATTATAATTGATGAATCATGCTTTTCTAGGATTCTAAGTTTATTTATACTTGCTAGCTCTATCTAAATATAATGTCTGTTTGGATGTTTATTGTTTATTTATATATTTCAGTATACAATTTTCATAGTCTGTTTGTGAGTAAAAATGTCTGTTTTTCATATATATATATATATATATATTTAACAAATAGTCTATTTGACATACATATGAAACAGATGTCAAACCGACATCAAACCAATGAACCAAACTCACACATGATTAACTATATCTATATTTTCTTGTTTGCTATTGATTGTACTTTAGCATTTGTTTACGTTTACAGGAATTTTTCATATGTATATGTGTTATGTAGCTTCCTCACCATAGTGTTGCACTAGTTGCCATGTTTATGATGTTAAATTTAAAGGCCTAAGGGAATAATAAAAAATTGAGACTTCGGATTATTTAGACATAGGCTCTTGTTTAGAAGTGGGGATGATGCTAGTCTATCAAAAAAGTATAGACCATTGAATTGATGGACTCAATTTAGATTTTCTACTTCTTCTTCTCTTTTCTTTTTCACAATGGACCTATGGTTATTATGTACTTCCAAAAATGTCACAATGCATATGAATCTTTTACATTCCCATTTAAATTCAAGTTGACACATTTCTTTAGATTATGAGAAATTCAAATACGAGAATTGGTAGAACTATATATGGTTTATACGAATATTTTTTTGAATGATTGTATCACCTTTTGTGCATTACATGTTTTCAACCATGTATAGGCATAAGTGGTGGATAAAAAGTGGTGGACAAATTATGCTTCTAGATTATGGGGGTAAGGTGCAACCTTATAAGACTATTATATTAATATTTGACAACTAAAAGATGATAATTTCAACAAAAATTAATGAAAATATGCGATCCTTTTATAGGGAACAAAACACATTTTTATGTAAAATTACCAATGATTATAACAATAAAAGTGAATAAAACATGTTTCCAAAGCAAATTACAAGCCAAATGGCACTTTATTATATCCATGGTAGAACACTTGTAGAGGTTATTTTGCCACTTTATTATACATACAATTTATGAGAAGAAAAAGTCAGAAATAATGCATATATTTCCAACTTTTTCCACTTGCTTTGCATCATAAAGGGTCGTATTCACAATATATTATAGTGAAACAACTAGAGGAGGTTCTATGAATACATACTAAAATTCAAATCCATAAAAGTGAGTAAACAACATGTAACTAATGGTGAAATTATTTTAGTGTCTACATATTATTTATCTCTAAGAGTTATATTTTAATGCATAAGCATAGAGAGGGTTCGCTTTATGCAAGGTAAACCTAAACGTTTCACTCATGTCCAAATCTTCTGGCTTCAAACCATCTTTAAGTTTCCAATCAAAAGATTGTATAAGAGATGCCAAAACCAAATGAACCATTCGATATGCTAGTGGCATACCAGGGCAAATCCTTCTCCCAGCTCCAAAAGGAATGAGCTCAAAATCTCTTCCTTTGAAATTAATCTCAGATTTGAGAAACCTTTCAGGCATGAATGACTTGGCACTTGACCAAATTTTTGGGTCTCGTCCAATGGCCCATACATTGACCAATACTTGTGCTTTTTTTGGTATCATGAAACCATTTATCTGTACTATGGTCTGTGTTTCACGAGGTACTAATAATGGAGCAGGAGGATGTAACCTAAAGGTCTCTTTGACAATTGCTTGTAAATATGGAAGTTCCATGATATCTTGCTCTTGTATAATAGCTCCATGCTTAAGAACTTGATCAAGTTCCTTTCGAGCTTTTTGCATTTCATGGGGATTTCGAAGTAGTTCCGTCATAGCCCATACTATTATGACATGGCTTGTGTCAACCCCCGCAACCATCATGTCCTATAAGAAACATCTAAGAATTATAAGAAATTGATTTGTAACATTGTAATGCATTTGCAATGAATATATAAGCATATCATTTTCCTCGTAAGTTAATGGCTAGTTAATCCTTTGTTTATATGATGATAACATGAAAAATGATAATAAGATTATAAATTACAATGAAAAGAAAAAAGATTGTTTATGTGGCATCTTACTTGGTACATGAGGAAAAAACAAAAAGAAAAATTTGTAAATGATAAGATTCTCTAAATTAAATATATTATTGTTGTTATTGTTTAGTAAACTATGATGTGTATATAGGAATGTACAGTTAATTGAGGATAGTTTGTGGATTGAGAGCTACCCTCAGGTCATCAAGGTACTTAATAACCAATTAAGTTTTCAATTTTTGGAAATTTTCAATTATATTTGTTGTATCATTTCTTTTGATTAGGTAATATTTGTTTCCCACTTTATGTGTTGGTAAGATTTCCACTTGGACTCCTATATAGTCACTTATCTATGTTTCATTGATATTATCATTAATATTATTGAACATCTTTGAACAATTATCCCTTTCTCTAAACTATTGTTGTCTATTTAGTATATAAGTTTTATTTATATGATTGGCCTTTTTAGTGTCTGTTTTATTTGTTTTACTCATGCAATCTTCAAGATTAATAGGATAAAGAGTGATTATTACATCTAGCTAAATTAGTAGTAGATTATCTATTATGCTAGACTAGGTTTAATATATCTTTCTCATTTGATTAGATTTGTCAAACTACATGACTTATTGATTAGTGTGTAATTTACAAATTCCAAAGTGTGTGATTGTATTGTATGCCTTAGTTTAAATATTTAATTTTTTTAGTCTAATTTAATTTTAAAAAGTTTAGTATAAATCAAAGTGGATTGTGGAATCAACAATTTAAACTTTTATGGAATTCATTATCCTCTTATTTATTTTTTATAATATTCTACATTGTTAAACATCATCAGAGTATCTTAATTCCCTATTATCATAATTAAATAATAAAATTATCATTTTTGTTATTGCTAGAAACTGATTTCATTTATTATTATTATTATTATTATTATTATTGAAATTGATTTATACATTGTACTCATATATAACTTTACAGATAGATAACCTCTAAAATTTCTAGTTAGCTTACATAAAGTAGTGTTTCTCATCATCCAAAAATTTATTGTAATTATCCTTAGATCAATCTCACATAATCTTCCCTCTGTCCCTCTCTTTGTTTTTTTCCTCCCCAAAGCAGAGGAGCAATTTTTCAATCTTCCCAACATCATCTTTGTTGCAAACGTATCAATACATTACTCTTGCAAGCCTTTAGTCAAATATACCTATAAGTTTTTTGGCGAACCTTTTGTACCTTTGCACAATCTACGAAGCCCATGGTGTTCATATTTTCTTAATTTTTCTCATCAATTATGGATTGTCTTAAATTTATATGTGTGCGTGTGTGTAGATACATAATAACCACTAGGATGAGTAAATCAATTGTGTTTTCGCCCCAGTATGATGACAGCAAATCATCCGACGTTGGCTATCATTACTTTGACTATCCTTTTTCCTTATTAAACAAACAATACGACCTTTAGAAACTCTTTTTTTTTTTTTTTTTTTTTTTTTTTTTTTTTAAGTATCAGAACAATTTATTCATTAAAGCGATAGGCTGCGCTAGAAGGATAGCAGAGCAGCCAATTTTAAAGCTTGCTTTATTATTGGATTAAAAGAAGCGGTGTAAAACATGCATTACAAGGTTAATGGGTACATGTATTGATGCTTTTGTTGTCTACTTCATGAGCCTTTGTTGCCTATTATTCAACCAATTGTTATGGTATATTTGACTTTTAGTCTTTTTACCAAAGTGTCTTTTAATTAGAAATTAAGGTACTATTATATTATACTACAGATTTTTCCAAAATTTGGCTAGTCTAGCTGGTATATGCCTATTGGTTCAAACTCTTTACTTTTTCCTCATGCATTTAAATTATCAATAAGCGAATCAAAAGGAAGGGTCTCATGTCTTAACAAAAAAGGGATACGTCTTCTTTATTATTAGTTTTGAAACATCACTTATATGACATAATTTCTACAAATAAAATAAAAAGTAGCACTCTACCCAAACAAAATCTTAGAAAAGGAAGAATTCACAGAAAAATCAAAAGAAAAACAAAAAACAAAAAAAAATTATATAAAAACCGTTTATTTTAAATATTATTGACACTACCATCAATCTTATTACTAAAGCTTTAAATTAACCAATTCAATAGATGTGAACTTTGCAAGATAGAACTATAATATTAATAGATTAATCAATGATGATGATGAAAAGAATAATAGAAAAATTCTAATTTTAAGATTAGAGGTTATAAATTTATGATATTAAGTTTTAGAAAAGAGGAAACAAATTTAATGGTGTAAGGATCTTATTGAAAGAAAGAGAGAGAATAAGCTTTAGAAGTTTGGTATGCAAAATCCTAGAGTTAAAAATTGAATATCAACTTGAAAAAAATTATATGTTTTCTCTATAATATAAAGATAAATATTTTGTATTGAAGGGTCAAAGTTTCATTTGATTAAAAATAAGAGAGTTTTATTATGCACCCTCATGTGTGATTAGTCGCTTTATCATATGGTAGACACGTGAGAAAGATGAATAGATAGAGCTAAACACTCCCTGAAGGCTGCCAGCCTTGAGCTACTTTGCTACCAGCCTTGACCTATATGCCGCTAGCATTAAAGGCAGCTTACATCATCATATAATCATTTCTACAAGCTTTTAGTCATCAGTTTTTGGACTTAGGTCACCGGCCTTCTCCCGAAGCCACCAACCTTCATGCTAACATATGGACACATAAATTGAAAGGCCTTTTGCAAGTTTCTTTGTAACCTAGCCTTCCTCTTTCTCCAAAATCATTCCTAAGTATTAGAATTCTCTCAAAAACTCTTAGTGATCTTCACATTAAAGAAGATTAAGAATCTAGATCAAGGTGAGTGGATCCTCTTCAATTATTTATAGATTTAAAGGAAATAATTTTTTTAAAGTCTTCTTTTGGTTTTGAATGGAGAATTAAAGAAAAACCCCAAGTCTTATTGGTGAGTTATGTTCTGATCAAGGAGGATCACGATTCAAAGTTCTAGGTAAGTATGAGTCTTTTTTTATCCTTGTAGTGATATATGAAAGTGATCTTTTTGAATTGGTCTAAATTATATTGAAAGAAGACATAAGTTGAAGTTGTTTTTAGAGAAATCCTATTATGTTGGAGATTATGTTATTTTACAATCAGAAGACGTAGGTGTGTACAAACTTAGATTTTAGTTCTTTTCATATTAGGGTTTATATGATAAAAAAGAATATGATTGTTTTATGAAAACATGTTGAGAATAAGAATTTGTTTATGTGATCTAGTGTATTGGTGAAATTAGGGTTCTATTCCTAAAACTGATTCATGTACATCCTTATATTGTTTATTGTCTATGATTGTGGGCTTAGTATTTGTAATTGACATAATACTATCTGACATAAAATCGAATCTTGCTGCTTGTCTTTGGCTGGGTTTAGTATATCGAGAAGATTGTTGCCACCAAAACAATGCCCTGATGATTTGTGTGTATCGTTGTCCTTAGTGGAGTCATGTACAGACATGATTTCAATACTGTAGGAGTGGTACGATTATAGTACTCCAGGTATGTGGGATATTCCCAACACCAATATAAGTATATATTACTATTTTTCATACTGGTTGTTTTTATGGGGTCATGAGTTATTCCAGATTTAGGACTACATGCATATAGCTTCAAACTATGCTATTTGCCTGTCTAATTAAAGGCAATAGCCTATGCCTATTACATATGGTGATGCATGTGAAATTGTATGTTGTTTTGCTCATGTACATGTATTTTGTAGTATGACGTACTAGGTCTTTATACTCACTCTTTTATTTTTTAGGAGCAGGTATAGTATTCGATCTTTCTAGCTATGACATTTATATGGACTATGTGGAAGACGTAGTGGATTTGATTATCCTGCTGACTTTTAAAGTAATTTGTATCTAAAGATAGTTATTTTGACTTGTGAAGTTTGAAACAGTCTTAATATTTTTGAAATTTTTTATGACACCTTATTATGATATTTTAAGTGTTGAATTATGTTGACTTTTGGTATATACCAACTAGTTTATTCAATAGTTTTATTAGGATGAATTGTTTTACATAGGTACATTTATATGTGAGTTTTTGAAGTATATGGTTATATTTGTAGATATGTAGAATATTAGCCTTAGCATGTCTTTGCCTAGTAAGAATACATGGTAGGTTATAATACCTTCAGATTATAGTGTTACATTCTCATTACATATTAATTATTTTATATATTAATAATATAGTATAGAACACTCAAAAGTTAATATAGTGAAAAGCAGATGAAGAAACGCACCAGAAGGAAACTCTTGACCTCTTTTCTGTTCAATTCCCCAGCCTCTTCTGCACAAAGTATAGCATCTAACACATCGGATGAAGACTTGATAGGTGAAGCCTTACGCTGAGCAATAACCTCATCAATAATATCAAGCAATTTCTTAAAGTAGACACTTGATCTTCGACGGACCCCTTGGACATCAAAAGCTCGAATGGTAGGTAAAAAGTCCGAGATATTTGGCCTTCCTACTTCATCCAAAAGATGAGTAAAGAGTTCTACAAATTCGTGAGGTGAAGCGCCATCGTATTTCAAAAGGTCCATTGAGAAGAGGGTATTCGACATTGCATTAAAGATTGCCGTAAACGTGGCCATGCCAACATCAATGACTTTCTTTTGTCTACAATGCTCGTTCACAAACTGTAGAAGTTGCTCCACCTTTTGGCGACGGATCGGTTCTCCGTCCTTGAGTTTTTGAGCGGAGAAAATATGGGTTGTACACACTCTTCTTAGGTTTTTCCATTGAGATGTACAGGCAGCCACAACACTGAATTTATATGGGGATCAATTGCTTTAATTACGTCAGGGGCATGTCTATTGGAAAGTTCTTTATCATTCTTCTGCAATGCTACTTTAGCAATGTCAGGAGAAGTGATGACTATAGTTGTAACGGAACCTAACTGTAGAGACATTATAGGACCATATTTTTTTGAGAGTTCGGCTAGTGATTGGTGTGGGTTTTGTCCAAGTTGCAAGATGTTTCCTATAATTGGGAGTCGAAATGGTCCTGGTGGAAGATGTTTGCTGCCATTGAACTTTTGAAGAAAATAAATGGAAAGTCGTATTAAACAAAGGAAGACGACACAGGCCAAAAAATCCATCGTGGTGAATATCTGTTGTGTTTCTAGTAAAGGGAAACTCCATAGTATTGCAAGCTAGGGAGGAGATTATATAATGGTTGTTGGGGTGGTGGGGTGGGGTGGCGCGGTAAGCAATTTGTAATGTCGAGAAAGTCTAACTGTATTCCTAGGAAGTCGATTCGTTGATATGTCACACCTCAAGCAGCTTTTTCCGTCTAATTGAATCTTTATTTTATCTTTAAGTTTCTTTTTTTTTTTTTTTTGGTCGAATATCTTTGAGTTTCTTTAATAAAATTTCTTAATGTTTTTTTTAGAACTTTTACGGATCTAAGATTATTATTATTCACAAACCAAGATTTTCTGTACTTTTCTTTTAAGTTTAACTAATGATATAAAAAATATAAATAATGATTTTTTTATTTTTCATTAAAAAATAACTAACAAAATTAAAAAAAAAAAAGATGCTTTTTTAGCATCCTAAACTGTAGGAATTGTAAAAACTTGTGAAGAAACTGTAAAAAAGAATCTTTTTTATAATCCTAGACCATAAGAAGAAAATAGCATTACTTTAAAATATATTATTATAATTCTAAAGTACAGCTAAGAAAATAGGAAAGTGACACCGCATTAGATTTGAATGTTGAATTTTGGCAAACGGAAGTAACTTTCAACCTTGCAGCCTTACATTACTTATAAGATATCCCATTTTATCGGTGATTTGGGATGGCTAGATTTTTGTACCAACGAGCGGTACTGAAAAATCGTCTTACATGTCAATCACTGTCATTGCAGCTTTTGAATAAAACGTCTACTTGTTGATGGCCGATAATTTTATGGTGTTTTTTTTTTTCTTTTCTTTAATTTTTTCCCTAGATATACTATATTATATGTATCATTTTCTTAGGAAACCAATAGCCATGTTATTGTATAATTTTGATAATATTATCCCCATTAAATTGTATACATCTTTGTCCAAATTATAGTTATAATTTAAATATTTTTCTCGTCTTTTTCTCGTAGGATTACATTTGTCACGCCGCCCCGAAGGGTACCCTAAACGTGCAGTCCACCGTACATAATATAAAGCCTAAGAATGACCACCTCAGTCACGCGAAGCTTCATACTATGTACAAGCGTCTAACACAGGAGAGACTCATCGGAGTAATGCATTTTATGTTGATACAACTTGAAACAATGTAAAGAAATTCAATTCACCATCTTAAAAAAACAACTCCATTAACTTCATTACAATTCATCAAAAGATTCTACTACATAAACTATTACAAGGCAAATAATAAAACCTAGCAATAACATCAAACATTCTTATGTCTTGCCGAATCCTGAAGTCATTCTCGACTTCAACCATCTCAGTCCCCACTTACATTCTTGAGATAACCTGTTCATTTAAACAACTATTGGGGTATAAGCTACACTAGCTAGTGAGTGAAAACTTCCAGGATTACATTATAACACGTCATACAATCAAGTGATTAGTCAGACAAGTGATATGCATCAAACTCGTGAATTCAACAAACATATGACATACCGAAATCATATGTGATGAACTTACGCCCTCCATCCCGGTTAGCAGATTAACGAATCCTGCAGTAACTACCCAAGACCGTTTTCAGCTTACGACAACTATAAACTATAAAATCGTTTAAAGGTACAACGATAAACCAACAAATGCTAATGCTCTATCCCCATCGTGTATGAATGAGTTTCAATTTTCATCTTCAATCCGAATAATCAATTATACCATTCTTTTAAGTGATCAGTCAATAATCGCAGACAATCAATTCTAATTCATCTATACAAGCAATAGTTAATCACTCGGCTTCGATATCTTCCATTCCATTTCTCATATTAACACAAGCATACATAGTTTCCCATTCGTCCCCATCATCATATCCATTTATCTTTACCAAATATCTATGCAACTATTATTACAATCACATACAATAAATGAAATCGAAGTAATAACTCACTCGACGGCCATTGGATCACCGTCTCTATATAAGTACTCCGTGGTAGGGAATCGTCGATATCGGGGTCACCTAAAAAGAAGAAATACCCTAATAAGTATTTCATCACTAACTAGTCCAAGCTATCTCACAACAATCTATCAAATTCGTAATTTTTCGTCCTAAACGGAATTCCAACTTAAAACGTCATAACTTGGTCATTTTTAACTCGAATCTCGCAAATTATTATCGATTTATATCTACTTTAAAGATCTATCTATTTCTAATATTATTTTTAAGTTTTGAAAACATTTAGGTCTCGGAACAGAGGGATCAGATCTGATCAGTAAACGGTTTTTCCGATTCTGAAAAATAGTTTTGTAAATGTTTGTAATGTTCTACTATGTAATTAGCTATACATGCAATATAATGTTTCGTAACATGAAAGACATGAATAGTTTAATGTATGCATGACTTGATGATTTTTGCTAAAAGGAAATTTTATAACTTTTTATCTTGCAAGACCATAATAACAACTACTTATAAAAAATCTAGTTTTCTAACTTTGATTATTTCCTTTGTTTTGCATTTATTACTTAAGAAAATATAATTATTTTTGTTAAAATTGAGTCTTCATTATATCTATTACTTATGACTTTCATTTCTTCATAAAAATTTCCATTTTGCACTTTGTAAACATGTTTTCAAGTGGGGTTGATTCAAAATCCGAATTTTACAAAAATTAGTTTTTGAGTGATTCCTTTAAGTAAAAAAAAAAAAATCATTTGATACTTAGAAATTTAAGGCTCAACCATATATAACTACTAAGGGCTTCATTCTTACACAAAAATTTGCATTTTACGCTTTGCAAATATGTTTTCCAATATGATCTACTCAAAAATCCGAATTTTAGAAAATCCACTTTTTGCATGATTCCTTTGGGAAAAACTTGTTTAATGCATTAAAATTTAAGGCTTCACTATATCAATTACTTAAGGACTTCATTTAACACATAAAACATCCATTTTGAGCTTGAATACTAGGTGTTCTTATGGCCTTCATTCAAAATTACGAATTTCACAAATTGACTACTAACTTAAAATTTTCCATTTTAATTCCATTACTTGTTTTACACATTACTCATGCCTAAACTCATTTTAACTTGTAAAAATCATTGCTCAATGATATCTATTACCTATATACTTCATTTTTCACATAAAACATGAGTTTTGGTTGATACATGGGTTCTAAAAATTAGTCTTGGGGATCCGAATTTACAAAATTCATTTTTGTTATATCTTTTGATAAAATCTATCTAAGCTCATGAAAATCCATTCCTTACATATCCTATCCTAAGAGCCTTTCATTTTTAAATAAAAACTTCATTTTTGAGTTGGAAAACATGTTTTTAAAATAGGCCTTGGCCAAAATCCGAAAATAGAATTTTTATTTTGAAAATAACTTTTGAAAATCACTTTTGATTCTTGTAAAAAGAAGTCTTGATGATATACATATGTTAAGCCTTCATTTTCTTAAGTAAAAATTATATTTTGACACTTGGAAAGTGGTTTTTAAATATTGGTCTTGCCAAAATACGAATTTCACCAATTTTGTTCAAGTTCAAATTTAAAGTCTACACATAATATGAACATACACCTAGATGAAACCCATGAAAACAAACTTTAAACTCATAGATCTAAACTTTGCTCATCAAAATTTCTCATTTATGTTATCTATACCCTAAGCCCTTCATTTTAAATGAAAAATACACATTTTGAAGTTGAAAAACCACTTTTCTAACTATGGTTCCATTTTCATCCGAATTTTCAAAAATCATTTTGCTTGAAAATAAAATAGATCTTGAGTTTCCTATAACTTTCCTACCATCATCATATTATAGCAAGTTGTTCATGAACATAAACAAAGATCTAATGCATCTATGAACTCAAAACTTTAGATCTAGTATTCTAAACTAGTTTTACATGCATGAATCACTAAGATAGACATGTGAATGCTAGATCTATGCATAAATCATAAGGAATAACAAAAATAACAACTTAAATAACAAGATCTATGGCATAAACAAAAATCAAAGCCATAAAAAGTTAGATCTACAAAATATAATAACTTTAAACAAGAAATAATTATAATACAAGGTAATAAAAGTGGAGAAGAGAAAGATTTCATTTTTGGCATCATCATCCTAAGCTTTTAAGCTTATGGAAGTTCATTTGATGCATGAAACCTTCATTATACTTTACCTATATCACCTATGGAGCTTTGGGATGAAGATTTGCTTAGAAAATCTTTAAAAATGAAGTGTGGAAGCCATGGAAGGGGGCAGCTTGTTTATTGGAGAAACATGAACAAGAAGAAGAAGAAAAGAGAGGAAATAGAGAGAGAAAAGGTTAAAGAATGAAAGAGGAAAAGTGAATAAATGAAGGAGTGAGAGAAATGAGTGTTTTAATTGTAATAAATGAGAGAAAAAAAATAAAACATGGGCAGCCAAGGGGGAGGGGCTGCTGCACGTTGAAATGGGGAGGGGAAGAGAGAGGAATTGTTGAAATTTGACTTGAATTAAATTGTGTAATTAATGTGTAATGTAACTTTTTGAAAAATTGAAATATAATTAATTTTAGTCAAAATATGAGTGAATAAAGGACAATGGCAGCCATAAATGGGTCAAAAATCTGCCATCAATTGTGGGATAATGTAGAAAGATTGAAGTGAAAATGAAGTGATATGTGTAAGGTGTACTTGAAGGTATGGGTTGTAAAAGTACTTTATTAATAAAATAAATTAAAATAAAATAAAATTAGAAAATTTATTCCAAATATTTGTAGCAGATTTTTCATAATTAAATTTAAATAATTATTTGAATTATTTTAGTATTTTAACAAATACGTTACCGGTACGGTCAAAATACGCGAATATGGGCTATAAATAATTTTTATAACCCGAAAAATTCTAGAAAAATATTTTATGGGAATAAAAAATTTTTAAAATATTTTTCAATTATTAAATTAATTTATTTTATTTTTAGTACCGGGTCTTAAACAGAATCTGATCCCGTAAAGACCCGAAACGAACTAAATTTTAGAAAAACAAAATTTTATATAACATAAAAATATTTATCTAAAAATATAAGACTTTATAAGAATAATAAAATTTTGTAATAAAATAAAAATGAATAGTGCAAAAGTCTAATCAATTACCGGTAATAATGGAAATACGATAAAAAGGTTATAACCGTAACTTTTATAACCCGAAAAATTATATAATTGATATATTTAGAAATCTTATGAAATTACGAGTCTAACGGTACTATTGGTATATTTTTGATATCTCGAGCCCCGGGACACGCTTTTCGAAGTCTGTATCAGAACGGGTTCGAAATAGGTCAAAAATTTACCAATCTGATATTTTTAAACAAACTCATATTACTATGAGCTATTCTACATATTTAGCTACGCCTCGGCCTCTAGGGTTAGGGGCACTAGGTTGCCGGACTTAGGCTATTGCATTCCGATTAAGGTTTCCGGGTGATTTTTCCGGTTTAGATCTTTGCCAATTTGGAAACTGATATTTATGTTTATACAACATTTTTAATTTGAGAAATCTATTTTTAAATTTTATTTTTGTAAGTATTTAATATCTCTTAATATTTTCGGAATTCTTGAATCGAGTTTTATTTCCGAAGGTCAATCATTATTTACTTTTTAATAGTTTGTTTTTGGGCTTTATATTACTCGATTTTATAAGTTGGAGTTAATTATGGAATTTTTCGTACGTCGTAGTTTTGAATTTGAAGACCACTGTGTTCTTATTTTATTTTATTTTTTTTAAAGATTTTCATTTTCTCAAGATTAAGAAGATGTATTCGTTCGCGTTTTTGGGCTAGTTGAAATTTGGTTTTAATTTGGAGTGATTTCTAGGGTTTATTTCGAAGTCCATCTTAAATTTATTTATTGAAATTTTCCGGGGCTTACAACCTTGTGTTGTTTATTTAATTTTGTAAGAAAATAAGGTAATAACCATGGATATCCATAAATCTTTTCGGATGAAGGATGAATTGGCTTAGAAAAAAAGTTAAACGTAAAAAACTGTAGACGAACAAAACTAATTGATGGACAATAAATGTTGGACAATGACTTCAAATGAAAAAGGAAGAATGGGATTGGACTTGAGTCAAGTCACTTATAGGATATGCAAGATTCACTATTGGATCTTACATAAAGTTGTAAGTTTATCCAAAAAGTTATAGGTATGATAGATTATATATAAAAGTTGTAAGTTGTAGATTGAAAAAGTAATAGATATCGCATGTAAGTGACTTAATCCAAGTAGGTCCTGGGAGAATGGCAAGCGTGTTGCCAAGACGAAATTGGTAAGCTCCACATCTTGATAGTTGATAATAAGAAATGGATAAAAAAAAACACCAAATCTGCTACTGTGAAAATATTTTTAAACTTTTTTCCTATAATTAATTCAAAAAATTGCAAATAACCTTTTAAACTTTGATTTTAGTCAAAAACACTGATTTTAAATTCATCTAAATATACTTTAATACAGCTTAAAAATTAATATTTGACTTATAGGTTATTTCTTAAACAAAAATTTAAACATTGTTCATGTTACTAAATTATCATAATTAATGTTTTTTTTTCATTAGAAAATCAATTGAGTATTTGAAAACAAGAAAAAAAATCATATAATGATATAACAAAGACACAAGATGTCTTGATTACTAATTAGAACAATCATGTATTTTTGGATTTTTGTATTATATAGAATTATGATGAAATGAAAGGATATGAACGGCTTACAACGTATATTACACACCATAATCAATCGAACTACGCTAACCCTAATTCGATATGAAAAACATCGCATTAGATTTGAATGTTGAATTTTGGCAAACGGAAGTAACTTTCAACGTTTCAGCCTACATTCTTATAAGATAACCCCATTTTATTGGTGATTTGGTATGATTAGATTTTTGTACCAACACCGTACTGAAAAATCATCTTGCACGTCATCAATCTCATTGCAGCTTTGAATAAAACGTCTACTGTTGATGGCTAATAATTTATTGTTTTTTTTTTCTTTTCTTTAATTTTTTTCCTAGATATTCTATATTATATGTATCATTTTTTAGGAAACAATAGCCATGTTTGTATCCCCGAAATTTATTAATTAAAGTTAAACATAATTGGAAGTCAACTGATTACCAAAGCCAACAAAACCCTTTTACCGTAACCGCTTAAGTTTGGCATTGCCGTTTCTTTAGCCCTAGAAAACGAAGTTGGAATAATTAGCTATAATAGTTCGTAATAGCTATAGATATATATAAAAATATCAGTTTTGCGAAATTCTAGTGTCCCTTGAACCCGATTGGACACAGTTCTTGAAAAACGTGTCCCGGGGTTCAGAATAGTAAAAATATTCCGAATATACCGTTAGACTCGTAAAAATATAAGATCTTCAAAAATATTAATTGCATGATTTTTCAGTAGCTAAAAACATCAGATATCTCATTTGTACGCTTATTTTCTTACTACCGGTATTTAATTGTATGTCTACTTTACATTACACTATTTTCTACTATTCTATACTATTCATCTATCTCTACTCTTTCTTACAACCTACTCTTATAACCCATACACCTATTTCTTACACATTTTTATTTCTAATACAAATTCACATCTTTCATTTCTTATTTTTAATTATCAAAAGACAAAAAAATAAATTTCACTCTCTCTCACCTCTCCATATTAGCGCCGACACCCCCCATTTATGCCTAATTTGTTTTGTTTTTCATTTATTTAATTAACACAAATTATCTCCATATTTTCCTATAAATATCCCTTCACACTTTCACTTCTTTCACACTTCTTCATTACTAAAGTTACTCTCTAAAAATTTCTCAAGAATTCTCTTCCAAGAAGCTCTCTTTAGTTCATCTCTTTTAGGTAAAATTTCTTCAAGAAAGTCCTATATTCATCTACTTAGTATGAACTTAGTGTATGTTTTCTAAAACCATGAAGGTTGAGAAAGCAACAATAGGTTTATACTTTGTTTTTGTTCATAATCTCAACTCTTTTACGTTCCTCTATGTTCATAACTATCTAATACATCCATATAGCTATATATATATATATATATATACATTATTTAGAGCATATAAGCTCATTGTCTTGCAATTTATTTACTTTCCTTGTAATTTATTTACTTTCTTGTAATTTATTTAATTTCAAGTTGTTTTTAAGACTAGTCTTTCTGGTCTTAGACTTGTCCTCATCAAGTCAAAATATTTTCTTTTTCTTTTGGGACTAGTCATCTCTTAGTCCCGAGTACCTTGATGAAGCTAAGGTCTCAATACTTGATTTATTTTCTTATTAGCTTATTTTTTTAATTATTATGTTTCTTTATGTTTTCATAGCTTTATGGTTCATAATCATGTATGAACATAATGGTTTTGTCTCAATAAAATAAATGAGAAAATGTTTTCTTGAAAACAAAAATTCTTTTCTAAAAAATAAAATGGGAAGTAAACTTTTCTAAAAATTGAGAAGTTATCTTAAACAAAACTTAGAGGAGTTCATAAAGAATTTTACAAACATACATAACACTAAAAGGACTTTTAAAGTAAATAAAGATTTTTCCACTTCACTTTTCTTCAAATGATAGAAATTCCTTTTCATTAAAATGATCTCAAGAAATCAAGAAATTATTTTTCTAAATATAGAAGTGTTACTACTTTCAAAAAGGTGTTAGAAGCTAAGCTTAGGAAATCATTCCTTAGGAATTTAAGAAGAATATGATTTAGGAAAAGAAAAGAGATACTCTGTCACACCCCGCCCCCTCAGGCGATGTGATGCCAGGATAGGCAAACCCACCACTGGCCCCCTAGTGATAATGGCCAACACCACCATTGCATCATGGTTACCCCAACCAACGCATGCCCTGTAGGGTATCACGGGCACTATAGGTATTGTTACCTTTAGGCAGAGTTGAACCCAGTCTGCAGCCTCTAGGATTCGAACCCTAGACATAAGGCTTTGCCTGTCCCAAAGGCAACACCTCTTACCAGTTGAGCTGCAGCTCAATTGGTAAGAGGTGCTGCCTTTGGGCAGGCAAAAGCCTTAGTCTGGGGTTCGAATCCTAGAGGCTGCAGACTGGATTCAACTTTGCCTAAGGGTAACAATACCTATAGTGCCCATGATACCTTGCGGGACATGAGTTGGTTGGGGTCACCATGATGCAATGGTGGTGTCGGCCATTATCACTAAGGGCCAGTGGTAGGTTTGCCTGCCCTAGCATCGCATTGGCGTCGCCTGTGGGGGCGAGGTGTGACATACTCATTATAAACAACTTAAGATAATTTTAAAAGCAATTACAAGCAATTGAATTTAGAGAAAGAAATACACATTTCAAATAACTCAAAATCTTTTCAAAATAAAATGAACACTTCAATAATTTTTAAGTTCAAAATCTTTCAAAACTTTACTTTTTCATAAATTGAGACAACTTCATTTACTTCATACATTTGTTATGAGTCATTACATATATGTTTATACCTTTCAAAAATCTTACAAAAATATTTGGAAAATTTATCTCTTCAAGTGAGCTTTTGATAAAAGGAAGAAAACAAGTTTTTACAAATTCGTAGTAAATCTGGTCGCTGCCTTTTCAAGACCCAAACGACTTAGTTTTACGAAAATAAGTTTAGAAATGTGTAGATCTTTTTGAGTAGATAGAAAACGGTCTATTATATGCGAAATTCCGAGTTAAAATGAGTAAGTTATGGCCATTTTAAGTTTGAATTTCCTCTTTTACGATTTTACCGCGATTTTAAGAAAAGTTTAAGATATTTAAGAATAGAAACTTCATGAAAGACTCATTTTGGGTATTTCATCTTGTTTAGATGAAGAAGGACCCGAGATCGTTTTTCCGGAGGATTACTTCGATTAGGATCTACCAACATGGAGTGAGTTATTCCTTTTACTAAGTATATTTTCTTGTTTTGCTTGTAATTAGTAGCATTAGCAATTAAGAAAAAGATAAAATGGATAATTGTTGTGTGACTTGGTATTATGAATGATTGAATACAACTTAAGAATATCAGAAGTTGGTTTGATAAATAAATTGTGATTCTTGTATTGATATGATGAAAATTGTGTTGATAGCCTTTAACTTAAATTAAACATCTTTGGTTAAACTTATATTGAAATCAATTCATGCATATCATACACATGAGCCATATTTGTTTCACTACTATTCTTCATGTGGGGAAACGAGGAAATGGTAGTGGTGGTTAGTAGGAGCCGAAAAGTCTACATGGGCTAGTAGGAGCCGGAAAGTCTACAAGGCAAGCAGGAGCCGGTAAATCTACGGAAATTGATGGTCGTATGGGCCTGTAACCTCCCAACCCTTGACATGGAGGGTGTTAAATCCATGCTACACTTGATTTCCAGTTAATCATGTGTATCTTGTGTGTTCATATGATTGGTGCATTCTCATATGTTTTGATTGAAATATTTGTATGAATTATGGAAATGTCTTATAGATGGAATTATCTCACTAAGCTAGTTTTGCTTATACCCTTATAGCTTTTTGTTACAGTACGATTACCTTTGGTTGGTCCCAAGGAGCCCCGTTTGCCAAGACCGAGTATAAGCTATTGGGAGTTTTTGGGAGAAGCTTTATGTGTTTAAGTTTTGAACATAAGCTTCTAGGAAAATCTCTATAGTAGGCTTATGTTATAGTTGTTATTATTTTGAAAGACTATTAATGCAGGGGAATGCCTCTAAGATGATGTAAGGATATTATTTATGGAAACATTATGTTTATTTATATAAGTTCTTACTTGCTTTTATTATCTACTTAAATGTAATTACCCTGTGAATCTCCTACTATCTTAGAAGCATGCCTTCCATGTGATATCAAAGCTCCTGCATGACTAAGGTTGTCATCCATTAGCCTTAATGTTACATGCGGCGGACTGCCACGTTTAAAGTACCCTTCGGGGTGTGACAATGTTATTCTATAATTTTGATAATATTATCCCCCTTAAATTGTATACATCTTTGTTCAATTTATAGTTATAATTTGTGAATTTTACTTGTAAGATTACCTTTGTATTGTCTTATTTAGTTTTGTAAGAAAATAAGGTAATAACCATGGATATCCATAAATCTTTTCGGATGAAGGATGAACTTGGCTTAGAAAAAAAGTTAAACGTAAAAAACTGTAGACAAACAAAAATAATTGATGGACAATAAATGTTGGACAAATTAGCTTCAAATGAAGAAAGGGAGAATGGGATTGGACTTGGGTCAAGTCACTTATAGGAAAGATGTAAGTTTCACTATTGGATCTTACATAAAGTTGTAAGTTTGTTTAAAAAGTTATAGATGTGGTAGATTATATATAAAAGTTGTAATTTGTAGATGTGACTTAATCCAAGTAGGTCCTGGGAGAATAGCAAGCGTGTTGCTAAGACGAAATTGGTTAGCTCCACATCTTGATTGTTGATAATAAGAAATGGATTAAAACAACAAAATTCTGCTACTGTGAAAATATTTTTAAACTTTTTTCCTATAATTAATTCAAAAAAATGCAAATAACCTTTTAAACTTTGATTTTAGTCAAAAACACTTATTTTAAATTCATCTAAATATACTTTAATACAGCTTAAAAATTAATATTTGACTTATAGGTTATTTCTTAAACAAAAATTTAAACATTGTTCATGTTACTAAATTATCATAATTAATGTTTTTTTCCATTAGAAAATCTGTAAGCCTGGAAAATTTCAACAAATAATTCTAAAGATGAACTTAGGAAATAAAGCCCTGAAAGTCATTCCGAGTCAAAACCGAACTTCGACGAGTCCCAAATTCCGAATGAAACCAGAAATTCTGAGTTGTGAGAAAAATAAGAAACCTCAGAAACAAAATAGCAACCCAATATACTTCCATTCTAAAACCTCTAGGTACAACAAGTTTCTTATTTAACTCCGACTTATAAATTCGGATAATATATAGCCCTAAAACAAATTGTTAAGGAGTGAATAGTGATTGGCTTCGGGAATAAAACTCAATCCAAAAGAATTTCGAGAACGTGGTGAAATATTCGATACTTACAAAAGTCGACCTTAAAAATAAAACTCACCAACCAGACAAGTCATATAAGTGTGAAATATCAGTTTTTATATTGGCAATGGTGTAAACCGGAAGGTTAACCGGGAAACCTAAGTCTCCAAAACTCCCAAGGAACTTAGTAACTTGGATCCGGCAAACTCGTACTCCTAAACCAAGGAGTTGGAACAAGAGAAAGGGTGTAATCGGTTCATATCAAGTCTAGGATGCTCTGGAAAAATGATCAACAGACTTCCGACCTATCCTAATCTGATCAGGTGCCAATTTCGAAAAGCGCGCCCTGGGATTCGAAATGTTAAAAATATGTTATTAATGCCATTAGACTCATACTTCTAAAGGATCTCTAAGTTGTTAGTTTTACAAATTCTCTAATACCTAGAATTATTTGATTTTACAGTTTATTCGTATTTCGTTACTACCAGTAATTAGTGAGTCCTCCAATACGATTTAATATTATTGGTTACCTAAATTGTTATTATTGTTATTATTATTATTATTTTTATACGATACACCTTAGTTCTCCTAGTGATCGGAGAGTACTTGGACGAACTTTGGAAACCGGAGAACGAAACCCTATATCGGTCCGATTCCAGCTTAGTGAAAGGAGCCTAGAACCCTAGATCCGGCTTTCCCTCGATTTCATAATAAAAGAAGTTTTATAAAGTAAATGAACATGAATTATTGTCCTAAAGCAGATTTTAAACCTTTGAAATTTTTAAATTTGGGAATTTTTCAGTTCTGGGCTTTCCCGAGCTCAATTACAGAAAAGCGTGCCCCGGACCACGGATTCAGAAAAATATTCCTTAATATTCATTAGAACCGTAATTTTATAAGGATTCAAAAAATATCAATTTTATAATTTTCCAAGCTGTAAAAATTATAAGTTATAGCTTTTCCCGTGTTTTCGTTACAACCGGTAAAGTATATGTCTTGTCTACTATTCACAAGTACAACCTACACTACACACTACCCATACCCTATTCTTACATCCTTACAACTACTCAATTATATTTTCTTTTCCAAGAAATTTTTATCTCCTATTAAATTATTACAAATATTACATTTTATTACTTAAATTACAAATTTTATCAAAAATTAAATTTTCTCTCTCCCTTCCCCCTTCTTGGCCGACGCCCCCTCCCGCTATTTCCCTCCTATCTTGTTTTATTTTACACATTTTTATTCACTTAAAACCCTAAGCCATTCAATATATAAGCTAATGTTTTCTCTCTCTCCTCATTTTTACTCTTACAAAAATTTGCAAATGTTGAAAATCCTCTCCCTCCTTCCTCCTTGTTGCCATGACAAGCACACACACACACTCATCTTCACAACTTCATTTCATCTTCTTTTCTACTCCAAATCTCCATTAATGTGATGATTTTAAGCTTTGTTCTTCCTAGATCTTGCAATGGCAAAGCTATTTTTTTGTGTTCTCACATTTAATCCCAATAATCATATGTTAGGGATGAGAAAACACTAAAACAAGAATCTCAAGCCATCACAAGAAGTGGATCTAAAGTTAAAATGAGTTTTTGTTGAAGATAGTGTTATGTTCATGCATGTAAAGTAGGGATCATGCATAAATATTCATGTCATAGAATGAAACTCATGATTCATGCATTATATTTGATAGATCTAGTGTATAAACATTCATCTTCATTACAACTATGTTCATGTAGAAATCTTGAGCTTTCATGCACTAAAAATCATAAAGGCTTAGTCTTGCATGTATATAGATGTGTTAGATGGTAGATCTTCATGTATAGGTAAGAAACTTGAGAAAGGAAAGATTTTTACTAGGAATGTTTTATGGAAATTCGGATGATTTTTGAAACCCATTTTTTAGAACCCTTGAAACCACTTTTTAAAACTCATATTTTGCACAAGAAATGGAGAGGTATATGTAATAGATGCCCTTAAGGGATGATTTTTATGAGTTTAGATGATTTAGACATAAGAAGAATTAAAACAAGTAGTGGAGTTAGAATGAAGATATTGATATTTGGGTTATAGTTTAAATTCGTAATTTAGAGTCATGCTTACATGAACACCCTAGTATTCAAGTTAAATTGGATGTTTTATGAGTTAAATGGAGTCCTTAGATAATAGATATAATGAAGCTTCAATTTTTGAGACATTAAACAAGTTTTTCCATAAGAAAAATGCAAGAAAATGAAAATTTTAAAAATTCGGATTTTCACAAAAGACTTGTAAAAACATGTTTACCACGTGAAAAAATGGAATTTTTATGCATAATGAAGGCCATGGTTAGTATAGACTTTGAGAACTTATTTTTATTTAGATAACAAGTGAATTACAAGATTAAAAATCAAAGAAACCCTAAGGAGTGTAAAGTGGAAGAATAGCTTCTTAGAATTAACCTTTACGGAATATTCTAACACTTAAGAGTTAAAAGAGTTTATTATCAAAAAATCATCATGACCATGCATATATTGAGTTCATTACATGGCATTCATGTTAGTAATTCACTCCTATACCATTCATGCATGAATCATCAACTAGGAACATTTTTATCAAAAGCGAAACAATTTTTCGAAATCGGGAAATTGACAGAACAGAACTGATCCCACTGTTTCGTGGCCTTACTATTTTCAAAACTTGAAAATAATACTAGAAATAGATAGATCTTTCGAAGTAGATAGAGATCGATATAAAATTTGCGAAATTCCGAGTTAAAGTGACCGAGTTATGGCCGTTTTAAGTTGGAACTTCCGCAAATAGCGAGAATTCCGATTTTGTGAAGTATAGATACATAGTTTGAATTAGTTTAGTGAAGAGATTCTTATTAGGCTATTCTTATTTGGTAGATGAACCTGAACACGACGATACCGTATCACCCCACCACCATTGATAAGAGACCGGCGTACCATGGCCGAGTGAGTTCCTCTTCCGATTTCAATTAATGCTTGTGATTGTAATGATAGTCGCACTAGTTGTTAGGTGAAGATAAAAAGGAAAATTATGTATGATGGGGTTATGTGGGAATTATATATTGTTTGTTGTTGATGTGTGAAATGAACCTTAAGAAATTTCGGAACCGGGTGTTAAGCTATGGATTGATTATCTAGTGTGTTATATTGAATGTCTGCGAATAATGGTTGGCCACCTAAAAGAATTGAATTAATGTATATTTGACTCAATTGTAATTGGATTCATTCATATCACGACAGGGATGGAGCATTAGCATTGGTTGGTTTTTCGTGATCCATAAAACGAATACTTGTTGGTTAATCATGATCCATAAAACGAATTCTTGTTAGTTAATCGTGATCCATAAAACGAATTATTGTTCAGTTGACCGTGAGCTTAAACGGCGTCATACCGCAGGATTCGTTAATCTGCTAACCCGGGATGGAGGGCGCAAGTCCATCCACATATGATTTCTGGCTGGTCATATGTTTGTTAAACTCACTTGTTGATGCATTTCACTTGGTTGACTAATTACTTGCTTGAATGTTTGTATTAATTGTAATTCGGAAATTTCACTCACTAAGCTAGTGTAGCTTATACCCCTATAGTTTCCTGTTGCAGTACGAACACCTTTGGCTTTCCCCAAGGACCCGTGGACACCACGTATGGCTCTTAGATATTAAGGAGCTTTTGATGAGGCCGGGGCCTAAAAACTAGAAATGGACTCTAATTCTATTTCCCGAACCGGTATTTGAAGGTTAATGTAAGGAAATGTGTGGATTGAGAATTGGTAACTGATGTTATCGGGGGTATGCCCCCTAGATCATGTAATAGAATAATTCTCTGTAAGACGGTTATGATTTACATTCTTGCTGCTGTGTATATCTCTTTAAGCTACTACGAAGCAAAGTATGATCTATAAATGTTGAGAGCGAGCCTTACACTCGATGTTTAAGCTCATGGGGAGACTAGGGTTGTCTTACTTGAGATTAAATGTTGAGTGTGGCAGACTATCACGTGTAGGGCACACTTTGGGGAGTGACAGTTTAAGTTGGTATTAGAGCATGGTTAAGGATCCACGATCATGACTTTCACCAATAGACCTAAGAAGGATAAGGAAGGACGAGAATAACATAAAGCCTAGAAAGGAATAACGTAGGTAGAATGGGTTTTACAAATCTAATTCCCTCTTCTGTTGTGAATAGCTTACCCTTGATGAAGTCTGCCGAGCGGCAAGCAAGTGCGTAAGCAACCTGATGAAACTTTGGTCGAATACCGTTTGAGAATTAGAGTCTTGTGCGAAGACTTTGCTTTGGTTGGTCATCCCAGGTCAATCCGAGAGATGTTCAATTTGTGGAAAAAGGGATTGATGAACACTGAATGGTATAGGGGGGCAACCAATGTTGAGTATTGCCCCATAAGAAAGAAGTGTTGGTCGGAGCCCGAAGTGATCTATGCAGTGGAAAGGATTGCCGTTCATAAATTAGGAGAACCCATGTTGCAGGAAGCTATCTTTGTGTTGAGAAACGAAGGGGGACCGACCTTTCCTGATTTCCAAACCTGGAACCCAATTGGATACTTGTTTACATATGCTCATGACCTGTTGGGAGATCACACCGACTGGCTTCGGGCTAATGCTCAGAGTCATTTCTTCTGGTGGGGAGTGTATGGGGAAGTGATACCTCCACCCACCAACATGGCTCAGCCACCCCCACTAAGTGGAATTGACCACCAACCCCACGAAGAAGAGGTAGATGAGACAAAAGGTGTGGAAGTTATCCATCCGAAGAGATTGAGGGTGGAGAAGGGCAGGGACTAGTGTGCAAGGAGTGGAATTGATCGCCTAGAGAAAGGGGCGAGACCCATGATTGACCCATAAGTCCAAGCTGAATTTTGTAGCTGCGACCTTGAAAGATAGGTCATAGTATGTCGATGTTTTGGACGTTACCTATGTTGTTGCTTGTTATGATGTTGCATTAGTATGACCTAATGTCGTTTTCCATGTAGGGCCCCTTGTACCCCAGCTATGTTTTAATGAAAAGCTATATTAGGTTGATGAAGTTAAGAGTTCCTCATTACGTCCCTTAAATTTATATTATCCTTTATGGTTACTCGCTTGTATAAGAACTTCCGGCAATACTAAAATCTAATGGAAAAAGCTAAATAATGTTATCAAGAGATTATTGACTGGGTTACTAAAAGGGAATACAATCGCAGTAGAGAAAGAAGACGCTGAAAACAGATCACAGCAAACAAACCCAATAATGATAATGATAACGTTAATAAATAATTAAAATAACAATAATAACAATAATAATAAAATAATAGAATGATAATAATAAATATACATATCTATAAAATGAACTAAAATAAAACAAAATAAAATCAAAATGACCTTAAGGTATTTGGTGTGAGTATTTAAGCCCATCCAACCAATTATGCCTGCCCTTGACCAGTATAAGCTTGGTAGGAAACCCACGAGTCAAGTCCTTATGAATGATCTAGATAAGGATATATGTCGATTTCTGGGATCTAAATGGAGTCACAATTGAAAATAGGAATCCGCTCTCCAAAGTCGACAACCTGCTAGGCTAACTACGTGGGAAGAGTACATTTTCAAGGACCTATCCTCGAACCAAATACCCTCAGTTAAAACATGGAGCTAAGGAACTTACATGAAACCACATCTCAAATTATACGAGGACAGTATGATTTTTGATTGACGATATTAAAGTGACAATAGTCCCTGCTATACTCATAGACTTGATGAACCGGGCATATAGGCCTCTACTAGAGGAATTACGTGGGACTGTATGGATAAGAGCCTTATCTACTCATAGGCACACGAGTGGCATGAAGGGTACTTATGAGCAACATGACAAACTTTAAGAAAGTGCAAGTTATACCCCAAGATATCCCCGTGCGAATTCTGACTGAGTAGAACCTCACTGTGGACCGCATGGTATTGAAGGGGTGTGTATCTAGGAACTCTGAAGAGATAAAAGTACAAGGGACTGGAAAAACCGCCCAGACCCGCAAATGACGTTAGGATTTCTCCAAGATCAACAGGGTACTATAGAAAGTTGTTAAGAGCTCCGAGCCCTGGATCAGAATGAATAGAGAGTTTGCAGGAACAGAAAAGAGGGATCAAGACCTTCAAGAAACTAGACAGGGACTTATTTTTGCTCCAATATTGAATATTACCCAACTCCCAAGAAACCCTACATAGTTCAGGACGGTGCGTCAAGAGATGATCTTGAAGGTGCACACATACAAGGGGAAAAGTGATCTCCTACACTTCGAGATGGTTAAAGCCGCATGACCAGAACTACCTTGTACCTGAATTGGGCTACCCACGGTGGCGCTCATTTTAGAGATGTGGAGTGCTACCTCTATGGGCAGGAGCTAGATATCTATGCTGATCACAAGGGCATCAAGTACTTGTTCACAAGGGGTGGGCACGGGGTAGGATAATGGTTCAGAATGACCAAAGATTTCGACCTAGGAAAAGTAATCTCACTCAAGGAAGGTGAATACAGATGTTGATGCTATCAGTTGTAAGGCTCACAAGAAAAGTAAAAGTCTTACATACGAATCCAATGAAATTAATGGGAAAAGATGAAGAGATAAGTATCAAATATACAGAGAGAGACGCTCAGTTAGAAGTGGCGGATTGAATGATGAAACCCCCTCAGTAAGAATTAAGGAAGCTCAGCATTCTAATAAGATAATACACAGCCTAAAAGAGGCAATTTGAGAAGGAAAATAGGCCAAACATGCAATAGATAACGGCAATGTGATATGAATGCTGGGCAGTGGTTGGTGCCAATGATGAAGAGATAAGTTGTGGAGACGATTGTTCCTGAATGATTAAAAGGGGGACCTTCAGACTCGATTGGAGGGATTAGATATCAGGGATTATCAAGGTTTACAGGAAAGGGTACGGATGATAAGAAATATTCGAAGGGGAAGGCGAAAAAGAAATCATAAGGAATTGGAGTTGTGTTGCAATGACCTGAACCGAAAAGTCCGAACGCTTCCCCTGAATGATGATCCCAAACAAGGAAAAAGATATAATATTGGATAAGATGCTAGGTTGGTGATGCAAAGGAAAGTGTTACCCTACGCAGTATCCATGATTTCGATTCAAGCGTTACCTCTGTAGGGACCCAATCACAAGGTTGAAAAGCGTCTCCGAAAGGTGACAACTGTATGCTTCCCTTATACAAACGGGACATCCGGTTAAACCACACTCTACACGGGACAACCCACATGCTGCATCAGTGAATCTAACACGGAAAGGTGAGGAAGGAGTATGGCAAGAAAGGAAGCAACCCCACACCTGTGTGATGCGTTGGGGGGGGGGGGGAGATACTGAAGTCCCTTGCTGTAAAAAGGGAACGGAGATCGAAGATGCGACTCGACACCGGATTCGTGCAATACCCTTAGGATTCCACCCATTCTTTCTTTCCTGCCGCTAAGGCCCAAGAGATAGATTGATGAGGAATACCCTCGGACTAAATGGCTGGACTAAAAATAGGTGAAACAAAGACCATTAAGAGCTAAAAGAAGCCAAGAATGGAAACAAGAACAAAACTCAACTGATTTAATAAACTCCAAGACATCCCTCATGTAATCTCTTACACATGGAGAACCCCGAAAAAAAAAAAAAAAACCTATAACGAACAAAAAACTTGGAATTGCAATGAACATAAAATTTTCGTAAGAAAACTGTCAATAAAGGAATGCGATCTCTTGATTTCACATCCATCAAAGATAATTAAGATCATAAGGAGTGTAAGACATGGTAACCTCGATTAATCAGAGGAACATGAATTTCAAAGTATGATATTGTATATACAGTTAAGTAAGAATAGGAAAAGCGAATCCACAACCTTCATGGGTCAGAGTAGTCGTGACATGTAAGGTCGTGTTGTCATGAGTCGTCCAAAGTGGGTCAAGTCAAGTCGTCTATGGTCAGGAGTTGAGTCTGCGTCGTTTTCAAAAGAGTCGTGTGAGTGAATGTTGGAATCACTAAGTCAATTCTTATTAACTTGTATGTGCCATAATTCAAGGAATGTCTATGTCACGCCCCGAAGGGTACCCTAAACGTGGCAATCCACCGTACACAATATTAAAGCCTAAGAATGACCACCTCAGTCACGCGAAGGCTTCCATACTATGTATAAGGCGTCTAACACATGGAGGAGACTCATCGGAGTAATACATTTTACGTTGATATAGCTTGAGTAACAATGTAAAGGAAATACAAATTTACTATACTTCAGATACAATTCACTACACTTCAAAATACAAATCATTCAACTCCAATTACATTCATCCACAGACTTCCCTACACAAACTATTATAAGCCAAATCATAAAACTAGCAGATAACTTCAACATTCGCATTCTTTGCCGAAATCCCGGAGTCATACCTGGCTCCAACCAATTCAGTCCCCACTTTGCATTCTTGAGATAACCTGTTCATTTAAACACTATAGGGGTATAAGCTACACTAGCTTAGTGAGAATTCCCTTAATCCCGTACCATAACAATCAAGTTATAATCAATCATATGCTATGCATGAACAAACACATGAACAAGCAATTATGCATGGGCATCCGGAACCCACACACATAACGGATTTACGCCCTCCGTATCTTGGGTTAGGAATGGTATTGAGTCTACACGACCGCATCTAGTCCCAAGCCCTCGGCTCTTAGCACTCGACTCGGCTAGGCTCATCCAAGAATGCATCCACATGCGCCTTAGTACCCCTGAATGAGCTCTGGCATCGGGTTCGTTATCCAAACGAGTCATCCACGGACCATACCGATCGACCTACGTAGGAGTAGCATGCTACCAAATGCAATATGTCCGATGTGATGCATGACCAATTTAATTTTTGCTTAGGACAAAAATATTTATACATTCTTTAGAGTGACCAACCAATATCACACATATAACAGGAATAATATGAACGGTGCAGTTATCCAATCAAATCGTGGTTTCGATATGCTTTAGTATTCTTTAGCATACATTCATCACAGTTCATCATATATCCCATCCCCATTCATATCGATTTTTATCTGTTCCTATAATTCTAATGCAACTAACTACAATCACAATCAAGGTAACAAAACAAGGAGAAAACTCACACGGCCATTGGATCACCAGTCTTCTAGTAATAATAATCCGGTGGTAGGGAATCGTCGATCTCCGGATCTCCTAAAAAGGAAGAAATACTCTAATAAGTATTTAAACTCAAACTAATCTAAACGATCTTATACGAACTATCAAATTCGTAATTCGCGTCCTAAGCGGGAATCCAACTTAAAACGGCCATAACTTGGTCATTTTAACTCGGAATCTCGCAAATTATATATCGATTTCTATCTAATTCGAGAGATCTACCTAATTCTAATATTATATTTAAGTTTTGAAAACATTGAAGCTTCGAAAAGGTCGGATCATATTAGACCAGCAACAATTTCAATTTCCGAAAAATAGTTTTGTAAGAGTTTGAAATATTCCTACTATATAAATTGGCTATACATGCAATATGAGTGATTTCCTAACATGAATGGCATGAAATGAGTTCCATGTATGCATGGTCTTGATGATTTTTGGTAAAAGAAAATTTTGGAACTCTTTATTTTGCAGGACTTCAACTATAACTACTTTTTGAAAAATCTAGTTTTCTAACTTTGATCATTTCCATTTGTTTTGGATTTATTACTTAAGAAAATATAATTATTTTTGTTAAAATTGAGTCTTCATTATAATATTACTTATGACCTTCATTTCTACATAAAAATTCCCATTTTACACTTTGTAAATATGTTTTCCAATATGATTTACTCAAAAATCCGAATTTTAGAAAATCCACTTTTTTGAATGATTCATTTGGGGAAAACTTGTTTAATGCATTAAAATTTAAGACCTTATGATACCTATTACTTAAGGACTTCATTTAATACATAAAACTTTCATTTTGAACTTGGATAATAGGTGTTCTTATGGCCTTCACTCAAAATTACGAATTTCACAAATTGGTTACTAACTCAAAATTTTCTCATCTTGATTCTATTTCTTGTTTTATACATTAATCTCATCAAAACTCATTTCAACTTATAAAAATCACTACTTAATGATACCTATTACCTATATACTTCATTTTTCACATAAAACATGAGTTTTGATGTTGATAAATGGGTTTTAAAAATTGGTCTTGGTTGGGATCCGAATTTACAAAATTCATTTTTGGACATATTTTTTGATAAAACCTATCTAAACTTATGAAAATCCATTCCTTACATCATATCTTAAGAGCCCTTCATTTCTTGAATAAAAACTTTATTTTTGAGTTGGAAAACATGTTTTTGCACTAGGCCTTGGCCAAAATCCGAGAATAGAACTTTGTTTTGAAAATTAATCTTTGAAAATCATCTTTGAACCATATAAAATGGAGTCTTGATGCTATATATATATTAAGCCTTCATTTTCTTATGTAAAAATTACATTTTGACACTTGAAAAGTAGTTTTTAAATATGGGTCTTGCCAAATACGAATTTCACAATTTTGTTTTTGAGTTCATAACTAAGATCTATACTTAATATGAACATAAACATAAAACAAATGCATGGTAATAAGCTATAAACATCATGGATCTAAACTTCACTTATCAAAATCTTTCATTTATGGTATCTATACCCTAAGCCCTTCATTTTAAATGAAAAATATACATTTTGAAGTTGAAAAACCACTTTTCTAAATATGGTTCCATTTTCATCCGAATTTTCAAAAGTTGTTTTTGTTGAAAATAAAATAGATCTTGGCTTTCCTACAACTTTCCTACCATCATCAAGCTATAGCAAGTTGTTCATGAACATAAACAAAGATTAATGCATCTATGAACTCAAAACTTTAGATCTAGTTTTCTAAACTAGTTTTACATGCATGAATCACTAAGATAGACATGTGAATGCTAGATCTATGCATAAATCATAAGGAATAACAAAAATAACAACTTAAATACAAGCTCTATGACATAAACAAAAATCAAAGCTATAAAAAGTTAGATCTACAAAATAAAACAACTTTAAACAAGGAAATAATAACAATACAAGATAATAATAATGGAGAAGAGGAGTGTTTCATTTTTGGCATCATTATCCTTAGCTTTTAAGCTAATGGAATGTCATTTGATGCATGAAACTCTCATTATACTTTACCTATATCACCTATGGAAGCTTAAAAAGAAGGTTTACTTAAGAAATCTTCAAGAAATATGTGTGGGAGCTCCAAAAAAAAATAGGGGCAGCAAGGTTTTTGTAAGAACAAGAGATAAAGAAGAAAGAAAGAGAGGAAAAAGAGAGGAAAAGAGGGAGTAAAAGAGATATGGTTTCAAATGAATGAAAAGGAATGAATGAAAGGCATTAAGTGGAGAGAGAGGAGGGTATTAAATGAAAAAGAAAAAAAAAATAAAACAAGTGCAGAATTTTGGGGGTGTTTCCACGTGAAAGAGAGTGAGAAGAGAGAGGGCTTGTTTGAATTTTTGACAAAAAATTGAATTGTGTAATAAATGGTGTGTGTAGCTTCTTTAAGAAGGAGTAGACAATAATTAATTTAGTCAAAATATGAATAAATAAAAGACAATGGCAGCCATAAATGAGTCAAAAATCTGCCATCAATTGTGGGATAATGTGTAGAGAGATTGAAGTGAAAAGGAAGTGATATGTATAAGGTGTACTTGAAGGTATGGGTTGTAAAAGTACTTTATTAATAAAATAAATTAAAATAAAATAAAATTGGAAAATTTATTCCAAATATTTGTAGCAGATTTTTCATATTTAAAATTAAATAATTATTTGAATTATTTTAGTATTTTAACAAATATGTTACCGGTATGATCAAAATACACGAATATGGGCTATAAATAATATTTTTATAACCCGAAAAATTCTAAAAAATTATTTTATGAAAATAAAAATATTTTTAAAATATTTTTCAATTATTAAATTAATTTATTTTATTTTTAGTACGGGTCTTAAACAGAATCTGATCCCGTAAAGACCGAAACGAACTAAATTTTAGAAAAACAAATTTTATAACATATAAAATATTTATCTAAAAATATAAGACTTTATAAGAATAAAAATTTTGTAATAAAATAAAATGAATAGTGCAAAAGACTAATCAATTACCGGTAATAATGGAAATACGATAAAAAGGTTATAACTGTAACTTTTATAACCGAAAAATTATATAACTGATATATTTAGAAATCTTATGAAATTACGAGTCTAACGGTACTATTGGTATATTTTTGTTATCTCGAGCCCCGGGACACGCTTTTCGAAGTCTGTATCCGAACGGGTTCGAAATAAGTCAAAAATTTACCAATCTGATATTTTTAAACAAACTCATATTATTATGAGCTATTCTACATATTAAACTATCTCGGCCTCTAGGGTTAGGGGCGCTAGATTGTCGGACTTACGCTATTGTATTCCGTTAGGGTTTCCGGGTGATTTTCCGTTTAGACCTTTGCCAATTTGGAAATGATATTTATGTTTATACAACATATTTAATTTGAGAAATTTATTTTAAATTTTATTTTTGTAAGTATTTAATATCTCTTAATGTTTTTGGAATTCTTGAATTGAGTTATATTTTCGAAAGTCAATCGTTATTTGCTTTTTAATAATTTGTTTTGAGCTTTCTATTACCCGTTTTTATAAGTCGGAGTTCAATATGGAATTTTTGTACGTAGTGGTTTTGAATTTGAAGACCATTGTTTCTTATTTTATTTTTTGGATTTTCATTTTCTCAGATTAAGAAGTTTTGAATTCGTTCGTGAATTAGGACTTATGTCGAAATTCGGTTTTAATTTGGGGTGATTTTTAGGGTTTATTTTCGAAGTTCATCTTGAATTATTTACTGAAATTTTCCGGGCTTACAGTCTAACATACAAAAACCTAGGAATGGCATGAAAATATTCCAAAAATATTCCGGAATATTCATTAGAACTGTAATTTTATAAGGATTCCAAAAATATCAATTTCGTAATTTTCCGAGCTATAAAATTACAGTTATAGCTTTTCCCGTATTTTCGGAACAACCGGTAAAGTAGATGTCTTGTCTACTATTCACAAGTACAACCTACACTACACACTACCCATACCCTATTCTTACATCCTTATAACTACTCATTTCAATTTTCTTTTCCAAGAAATTTTGTCTCTTAATCAATTATCACATTTATTATATTTTAATTAACTAAATTACAAATATCAAAATTCCAAACACACACACACACCCCCCCCCTTGAAGTGGCCGGCGCCCCAACCCCCAACCGCCCCCCCCCCCCCCTCATTTGATTTATTTTTACCATTTTTATTCATTAATAAACCCTAATGCCTTCATATATAAACATATTTTTCTCTCTCTCTTCATTTCTTCTTGTTTCAAATTATTGCAAAAGAGAAAACTCTCATTCTTTCCCTTTTGTGCCGTGAGCCTTGTCCCCTCCCCCTCACACATTTTCAACTCATTTCCTTCTCTTTTCTCCTTCAAGACTCCATTGGTATGTTGATTTTAGGCTTTGTTCATCCCAAATCTTGTAATGGCAAGATCATTCTTGTGTGTTTTCTCATTTAAATCCTAATGAGCATGAGCAAGGGACATGAAAACACTACTACAAGAATCTCAAGCCATCACAAGAAGTGGATCTAGTCTTTGAATGAGTTTTGTTTGAAATATCATCTTGTTCATGCATGTAAAGTAAAGATCTTGCATATATATTGTTGTTCATGCCATGAGATCCATGATTCATGTATTATATGTAGTAGATCTAAAGTTTATACATTCACAACTTCATGTACATGTATGATCATAGAGTTATTTTTGTTTCCATGTATTGATGATCTTGAAAATGTGGTCTTGTATATGTAAAGAGATGTTAGATAGTAGATATTCATATATAGAAGGCAAGAACATTGAAAAAGGAAAAGTTTTGTCAAAAATGAAATGTTGGAAATTCGGATGAAATGGAAACCCTACTTTGAAAACCCCCAAAATCATTTTTAAACTCATGTTTCATAAGAAAAATGAAGGGTATGTGTAATGGGAATATTGAAGGAATGATTTTCATAAGCTTGGATGGGTTTAGGCATGATAGGAATGTAAAACAAGTGGTGGAGTTAGAATGAAAAATATTGATGTGTGGATCAATAGTCAAATTCGTAACTTAGGTTCATGCCCACAAGAACACTTAGTATCTAAGTCTAGATTGGATGTTTTATAAGCTAAATGAAGTCCTTAGATAATATATATATTGGAGCTTCAATTTTTAATTCATTAGACAAGTTTTTCCATAAGAAAAATGCAAGAAAATGGAATTTCAAAAATTCGGATTTTTACAAAAAGCTTGTTTAAAGACATGTTTACCAAATGAAAAATGAGAATTTTTATGCATAAATGAAGGCCATGATTAATATAGACTTTGAGAACTTATTTTTAGTTAGATAACAAGTGGATTACAAGATTAAAAGTCAAAGAGACCCTAAGGAGTATAAAGTGGAAGAATAGCTTTTAGAAATAACCTTTATGAAATTTTCCAACACTTAGGAGTTTGTAAGAGTTTATTATCACAAAATCATCATGACCATGCATATATTGAGTTCATTACATGGCATTCATGTTAGTAATTCATTCCTATACCATTCATGCATGAATCATCAACTATGAACATTTCTTATCAAAAACAAAACAAAATTTTCGGAATTGAGAAATGGCAGAACAGAACTGATCCCACTGTTCTGTGACTTTACTATTTTCAAAACTTGGATTTAATATTAGAAATAGATAGATCTTTCGAAGTAGATAGAGATCGATATAAAATTTGCGAAATTCCGAGTTGAAATGACAAAGTTAAGGCCTTTTTAAGTCGGAACTTCCGCAAATAGCGAGAAATCCGAATTCATTTAGTTTAGATGTATAGCTTGATTTGGTTACATAATGAGAGTCTCATTAGGACTATTCTTGCTTGGTAAGTGATCCGAGCAGGACAACACCCTACCTCCCGACTACTACTATTAGAAAGACCGGCGTCCAATGGCCGAGTGAGTTTTACTTCCACTCTCAATTAATGAATGTGATTGTAATGTAGTGGCACTAGTGGTATAGGCAAAGATAAAAAGAAATTGTATATGCATGATGGGGTATATGGGAATTATATATGTTGTCTACTGTTGATATGTGAAATGGAACTTAAAGAATATCGAAACCGGGTGTTAAGCTAATGACTGATTAGCTAGTATCTTATGATGAATGTCTGCGAATACTTGTTGGTCACCTAAAAGAATTGAATTAATGAATATTTGACTTCAATGGTAACTTAGATTCATTCATATCACGATGGGGTTGGAGCATTCGCATTGGTTGGTTTTTCGTGATCCATAAAACGAATATGTTGGTTAATCGTGATCCATAAAACGAATTTGTTGGTTAATCGTGATCCATAAAACGAAATATTGTTAGTTGACCGTGAGCTTAAACGGCGTCGTACCGCAGGATTCGTTAATCTGCTAACCCGGGATGGAGGGCGCAAGTCCATCCACATATGATTTCCGGTTGGTCATATGTTTGCTGATCACATCTGTTTGATGCATACACTTGCTTGAATGATTTGTATTTAATTGTGTTATGGAAGTTAATACTCACTAAGCTAGTTAGCTTATGCCCCCATAGTTTTTATCTGTTGCAGCACGAGTTTATATGGCTTAGACCGAGGCAAGCCACAGCACAAGTACCGGAGATAGGAGTTTCCCATAGAAGTTTAATCCATTCTCTTTGTATAGACTTCCGTTGGAAACTAAGGACTCTGGATGACTGTAATGGACTTGTTATTATTTTGCGGGGGAATGCCCCTTAGATTTTGTAAACTATAATTATGCGTTTTGATTTATCATCTATGGCTAATGAATGCCACATTAAACTGTTTAACTCCATTTGTTGAAGTATTCTATTGTCGTAAATGAATGCTTTACATCTACTTAAGATTCCCGAAGGGCTCGGGTAGGGAACTCGAGAGTCTTATTTAGTATGTGGCGGGCTGTTACGTTTAGGATACCCTACAGGGCGTGACAATACATACGTAACAAGTTTTGCGGACAAAACTTTCTCTAAGGTGGGGAGGATGTAAGCCTGGAAAATTTCAACAAATAATTCTAAAGATGAACTTAGGAAATAAAACCCTGAAAGTCATTCCGAGTTAAAACCGAACTTCGACGAGTCCCAAATTCCGAACGAATCCAGAAATTCTGAGTTGTGAGAAAAATAAGAAACCTCAGAAACAAAATAGCAACCCAATATACTTCCATTCTAAAACCTTTAGGTACAACAAGTTTCTTATTTAACTCCGACTTATAAATTCGGATAAAATATAGCCCTAAAACAAACTGTTAAGGAGTGAATAGTGATTGGCTTCGGGAATAAAACTTAATCCAAACGAATTCCGAGAACGTGGTGAAATATTCGATACTTACAAAAGTCGACCTTAAAAATAAAACTCACCAACCAGACAAGTCATATAAGTGTGAAATATCAGTTTTTATATTGGCAATGGTGTAAACCGGAAGGTTAACCGGGAAACCTGAGTCTCCAAAACTCCCAAGGAACTCAGTAACCTGGATCCGGCAAACTCGTACTCCTAAACCAAGGAGTTGGAACAAGAGAAAGGGTGTAATCGGTTCATATAAAGTCTAGGATGCTCTGGAAAAATGAGATCAACGGACTTCCGACCTATCCTAATCTGATCAGGTGCCAATTTCGAAAAGCGCGCCCTGGGATTCGAAATGTTAAAAATATGTTATTAATGCCATTAGACTCATACTTCTAAAGGATCTCTAAGTTGTTAGTTTTACAAATTCTCTATACCTAGAATTATTTGATTTTACAGTTTATTCGTATTTTGTTACTACCAGTAATTAGTGAGTCTTCCAGTACGATTTAATATTACTGGTTACCTAAATTGTTATTATTGTTATTATTATTATTATTTTTATACGATACACCTTAGTTCTCCTAGTGATCGGATAGTACTTGGACGAACTTTGGAAACCGGAGAATGAAACCTTATATCGGTCCGATTCCAGCTTAGTGAAAGGAGCCTAGGAACCCTAGATCCGGCTTTCCCTCGATTTCATAATAAAAGAAGTTTTATAAAGTAAATGAACATGAATTATTGTCCTAAAGCAGATTTTAAACCTTTGAAAGTTTTAAATTTGGGAATTTTTCAGTTCTGGGCTTTCCCGAGCTCAATTACAGAAAAGCGTGCCCCAGACCACGGATTCAGAAAAATATTTGGAATATTCATTAGAACCGTAATTTTATAAGGATTCCAAAAATATCAATTTTATAATTTTCCGAGCTGTAAAAATTACAAGTTATAGCTTTTCCTGTGTTTTTGTTACAACCGGTAAAGTAGATGTCTTGTCTACTATTCACAAGTACAACCTACACTATACAATACCCATACCCTATTCTTACATCCTTACAACTACTCAATTATATTTTCTTTTCTAGAAATTTTTGTCTCCTATTAAATTATTACAAATATTACATTTTATTACTTAAATTACAAATTTTATCAAAAATTAAATTTTCTCTCTCCCTTCCCCCTTCTTGGCCGGCGCCCCCTCCCGCTATTTCCCTCCTATCTTGTTTTATTTTACTCATTTTTATTCACTAAAACCCTAAGCCATTCAATATATAAGCTAATGTTTTCTCTCTCTCCTCATTTTTACTCTTACAAAAATTTGTAAAGGTTGAAAATCCTCTCCCTCCTTCCTCCTTGTTGCCGTGACAAGCGCACACACACACTCATCTTCACAACTTCATTTCATCTTCTTTTCTACTCCAAATCTCCATTAATGTGATGATTTTAAGCTTTGTTCTTCCTAGATCTTGCAATGGTAAAGCTATTCTTGTGTGTTTCTCACATTAATCCCAATGATCATATGTTAGGGATGAGAAAACACTAAAACAAGAATCTCAAGCCATCACAAGAAGTGGATCTAAAGTTTAAATGAGTTTTTGTTGAAGATAGTGTTATGTTCATGCATGTAAAGTAGGGATCATGCATAAATATTCATGTTCATGCCATGAAACTCATGATTCATGCATTATATTTGATAGATCTAGTGTATAAACATTCATATCTTCATTTACAACTATGTTCATGTAGATATCTTGAGCTTTCATGCACTAAAAATCATAAAGGCTTAGTCTTGCATGTATATAGATGTGTTAGATGGTAGATCTTCATGTATAGGAAGTAAGAAACTTGAGAAAGGAAAGATTTTTACTAGGAATGTTTTATGGAAATTCGGATGATTTTTGAAACCCATTTTTAGAACCCTTGAAACCACTTTAAAACTCATATTTTGCACAAGAAATGGAGGGTATATGTAATAGATGCCCTTAAGGGATGATTTTTATGAGTTTAGATGAGTTTAGACATAAGAAGAATGTAAAACAAGTAGTGGAGTTAGAATGAAGAATATTGATATTTGGGTTGATAGTTAAATTCGTAATTTAGAGTCATGCTTACATGAACACCTAGTATTCAAGTTTAAATTGGATGTTTTATGAGTTAAATGGAGTCCTTAGATAATAGATATAATGAAGCTTCAATTTTTGAGACATTAAACAAGTTTTTCCATAAGAAAAATGCAAGAAAATGAAATTTTAAAAATTCGGATTTTCACAAAAGACTTGTGTAAAAACATGTTTACCAAGTGAAAAATAGGAATTTTTATGCATGAATGAAGGCCATGGTTAGTATAAACTTTGAGAACTTATTTTTATTTAGATAACAAGTGAATTACAAGATTAAAAATCAAAGAAACCCAAAGGAGTGTAAAGTGGAAGAATAGCTTCTTAGAATTAACCTTTACGGAATATTCTAACACTTAAGAGTTCAAAGAGTTTATTATCACAAAATCATCATGACCATGCATATATTGAGTTCATTACATGGCATTCATGTTAGTAATTCACTCCTATACCATTCATGCATGAATCATCAACTAGGAATATTTTTATCAAAAGCGAAACAATTTTTCGAAATCGGGAAAGTGACAGAACAGAACTGATCCCACTGTTCCGTGGCCTTAATATTTTCAAAACTTGAAAATAATACTAGAAATAGATAGATCTTTCGAAGTAGATAGAGATCGATATAAAATTTGCGAAATTGTTAAATTGACCGAGTTATGGCCGTTTTAAGTTGGAACTTCCGCAAATAGCGAGAATTCCGATTTTGTGAAGTATAGATACATAGTTTGAATTAGTTTAGTGAAAAGATTCTTATTAGGCTATTCTTATTTGGTAGGTGAACCCGAACACGACGATACCGTATCACCCAACCACCATTGATAAGAGACCGGTGTACCATGGCCGAGTGAGTTCCTCTTCCGATTTCAATTAATGCTTGTGATTGTAATGATAGTCGCACTAGTTGTTAGGTGGATAAAAAGGAAAATTATGTATGATGGGGTTATGTGGGAATTATATATTGTTTGTTGTTGATGTGTGAAATGAACCTTAAGAAATTTGGAATCGGGTGTTAAGCTATGGATTGATTATCTAGTGTGTTATATTGAATGTCTGCGAATAATTGTTGGCCACCTAAAAGAATTGAATTAATGTATATTTGACTCAATTGTAATTGGATTCATTCATATCACGATGGGGATGGAGCATTAGCATTGGTTGGTTTTTCGTGATCCATAAAACGAATACTTGTTGGTTAATCATGATCCATAAAACGAATTCTTGTTGGTTAATCGTGATCCATAAAACGAATTATTGTTCAGTTGACCGTGAGCTTAAACGGTGTCGTACCGCAGGATTCGTTAATCTGCTAACCGGGATGGAGGGCGCAAGTCCATCCACATATGATTTCCGGCTGGTGTATGTTTGTTAAACTCACTTGTTGATGCATTTCACTTGGTTGACTAATTACTTGCTTGAATGTTTGTATTAATTGTAATTCGGAAATTTCACTCACTAAGCTAGTGTAGCTTATACCCCTATAGTTTCTTGTTGCAGTACGAATACCTTTGGCTTTCCCCGAGGACTCGTGGACACCAGGTATGGCTCTTAGATATTAAGGAGCTTTTGATGAGGCCGGGGCCTAAAAACTAGAAATGGACTCTAATTCTGTTTCCCGAACCGGTATTGAAGGTTAATGTAAGGAAATGTGTGGATTAAGAATTGGTAACTGATGTTATCGGGGGTATGCCCCCTAGATCATGTAATAGAATAATTCTCTGTAAGACGGTTATGATTTACATTCTTGCTGCTGTGTATATCTCTTTAAGCTACTACGAAGCAAAGTATGATCTATAAATGTTGAGAGCGAGCCTTACACTCGATGTTTAAGCTCATGGGGAGACTAGGGTTGTCTTACTTGAGATTAAATGTTGAGTGTGGCGGACTGTCACGTGTAGGGCACACTTTGGGGCGTGACAAAATCAATTGAGTATTTGAAAACAAGAAAAAAAAAATTCATATAATGATATAACAAAGACACTAGATGTCTTGAATAGCCAATTAGAACAATCATGTATTTTGGGATTTTTGTATTATATAGAATTATGATGAAATGAAAGGATATGAACAGCTTGACAACGTATATTACACACCATAATCAATCGAACTATGCTAACCCTAATTCGATATGATACACGAAATAGGGATCACGGTTTGTTCACCATAGCTCTGATACGAATTTATGAGAGCATAAAACTCACCACAATCAAGACAATGATTGATAAGAGTAAAATTTGAGAGAATTCTCAAACATAAGTTTTCAAATATCAAAAGACTTCCCTAAAACTCATTACAAAGGAGTTTATATATAGTAGCAACAAGTAATAAAAGAAAATTTTGAAATAAGTAAAAAATATGAGTTGTCAAAGGCCGGTAAGGTATGCCGCTGGCCTATAATTCAATGTCGCTAGCATTGGAGATGCGGTGTATAAAGAAATCCAAGGTTTCCATGCTGTTCTTCATGTCTGTGGCTTCAAGCTCCTAAAAAGTAAGCCACCAGCTTTGAATAGGAAGGGTGCCAGCCTTGGACTTCATCTACATGAAGTATGTTTCTTTGTTTTCTTCATCAATAAGCTTGTTGAAATGATCCTCATCATATAATATATCATTATTGAGATCAAAGTTTCTAGGAGTCATATGTAATTAAAAGAAAAAAATTAAGCATATTATATGTTGTTATTATGATGCTGCTCATTACTTCTGCTTTGTTTTGGCTTTGTACATTACCTAGTATAGAGTTCATGTTTATATATTTTAGTAAGTTGTAAGTATTAGTTTTTAATTGGTTCTTTATCTTAATTAGTTAGATTTGTATTTGTATAAATACTTGTAATAGACTCCTAAACATTAATGAAGTATTATTCGACTGCAATCTTCTTCATAGCTTCTTCATTCTCACTGGACTGGCGACCTCCATGTTCATTCTTCATGTGGTATCAGAGCAGTCTTCCAAGTTCTGATTCCTTTATTTAATGCTAGTTTTAGCTATTTTCTTCTTCATTTGAATTGTGATTCTTCATCTTCTAGTGTTTTGTCTTGCATTTGTACTTTATTCAATTCTTGATAAACCTAATTTATTATAATTTATAAGTGCTAAAATATGCTTTTATTGATAATTATTATAATTTAACACTTGAAATCATTAAATTACGTTTTTAACCCTTCAAAGTAGAGATTTTATGAAAAGGAAGCATTTTGGACCTAAATAATGAAGATTGGAAGCAGATTGTGGTCAATATGAGAAAGACGTGGTTATGTCCCCAAGTCATGTCAAGAAAAAGCATAAAAGAGAAGAAAAATTGAATTCTGATGCATCACGACATAGAGACATGACTTGTCTTAAGTCAAGTTGTTTTGGAAATTAGGTACAGAAAGTTACATGGCTAAAGACATGAATGAGTCAAGTCCCAAGACACGACCTATCTTAAGTTGTGTCATGGTAGAATTTTGGATTTCATATGTACAGAATTTGACACAACTTAAGACATGACTTGTCTGAGTCATATCTTTTTAACAACAAAGATATTTCAGGAAACTACTCAAAACTGGAAAGATTCTTTATTGGGCTTGAAGGAAAAGACATCTTGGCATAATTTTGGAAAGTTTCAAAAGCTTCACTCTTTACATACAAGAACATCAACAACTTTGCCTTTTTGAGGATCTACTTTCCTATTTTAAATCTCCAACTTTTCAAACACAAGAGCAAGACACTTTCCTAATCTCCAAAACCTTAACTTTCCTATTTGCTGTGAAGGAAATTTCCTATTTTGAAGCTTTGAAGAGCCTCTGTATTATGATAAGACCCTAAGGTAGCAAAAAAATAGGAATTATTACGAATTTATTCTATGGAGAAGTAGATTACTAGTTTAAACTTTAATTACCCTAAGTTGAATACATGATTTATTCTTCATTAATTTTTATATATTGCTTCATTTCTTGAATCTAATTATGTTGTTCTTTATTGTTTATCTTAAATTGATAGTACACAATATTGATTCTTGATTTGTTGTTCATGCAATTAATTGAAAGATTGTTTATATGACTCGATCTATATAACTAGAAGGAGATGCATGCAATCCTAGAATTAGGATGTCATAATTTTTCGGGATTAGAGTGAAACCTAATAGAAGGAATCTAGATCTATAATGCTATCTTAAGGGCTTTAACTAGAAAGAAATTTATGTTAATCAACTAAGGATAAGATTTGAATAATCTTGAAAGAGAAAATGGATTATATTAGGAATCTCAACTATTCAAGAGTATTAATAATAACATTAGAGCTATCCTTAGTGTCACGCCCCGTAGGGTATCCTAAACGTAACAGCCCGCCACATGCTAAGTAAGACTCTCGAGTTCTCTACCCGAGCCCTTCGGGAGTCTTAATTAGATGTAAAGCATTCCTTTACGACAATAGAATACTTCGACAAATGGAGTTAAACCGTTTAGCGTGGCATTCAATAGCCATAGATAATAAATCAAAACGCATAATTATAGTTTACAAAATCTAAGGGGCATTCCCCCGCAAAATAATAACAAGTCCATTACAGTCATCCAGAGTCCTTAGTTTCCAATGGAAGTCTATACAAAAAGAAATGGATTAAACTTCTACGGGAAACTCCTATCTCCGGTACCTGTGCTGTGGCTTGCCTCGGCCTAAGCCATATAAACTCGTGCTACAATAGATAAAAACTATGGGGGCGTAAGCTAACTAGCTTAGTGAGTAATAACTTCCATAACACAATTAAATACAATCATTCAAGCAAGTAATTATTCAAGCAAGTGTATGCATCATACAAATGTGATCAACAAACATATGACCAACCAGAAATCATATGTGGATGGACTTGCGCCCTCCATCCCGGGTTAGCAGATTAACGAATCCTGCGGTACGACGCCGTTTAAGCTCACGGTCAACTAACAATATTTCGTTTTATGGATCACGATTAACCAACAAATTCGTTTTATGGATCACGATTACCCAACATATTCGTTTTATGGATCACGAAAAACCAACCAATGCAAATGCTCCAACCCCATCGTGATATGAATGGATTCAATTTATATTTGAAACCGAATATTCATTAATTCAATTCTTTCAAGTGACCAACAAGTGTTCGCAGGCATTCATCATAAGATACTAGCTAATCAGTCAATAGCTTAACACCCGGTTTCGATATTCCTTACGTTCCAATTCACATATCAGCAGTAAACAACATATTTAATTCCCATATACCCCATCATGCATATACAATTTCTCTTTATCTTTGCCTACACCACTAGTGCCACTACATTACAATCACATTCATTAATTGAGAGTGGAAGTAAAACTCACTCGGCCATTGGACGCCAATCTTCCTAGTAGTTGTAGTCGGGAGGTAGAGTGTCGTCCTGCTCGGGATCACCTACCAAGCAAGAATAATCCTAATGAGACTCTCATTATGTAACTAAATCAAGCTATACATCTAAACTATATGGATTCGGATTTCTCGCTATTTGCGGAAGTTCCGACTTAAAACGGCCATAACTTGGTCATTTTAACTCGGAATTTCGCAAATTTTATATCGATCTCTATCTACTTCGAAAGATCTACCTATTTCTAGTATTATTTCCAAGTTTTGAAAATAGTAAGGTCACGGAACAGTGGGATCAGATCTGTTCCGCAAATGTTCCAATCTCAAAAATTTGTTTTGCTTTTGATAAGAAATGTTCCTAGTTGATGATTCATGCATGAATGATATGGGAATGAATTACTAATATGAATGCCATGTGATGAACTTAATATATGCATGGTCATAATAATTTTTGTGATAATAAACTCTTATGAACTCTTAAGTGTTGGAAAATTCCCATAATGATTATTTCTAAGAAGCTATTTTTCCACATTATACTCCTTAGGGTTTCCTTGACTTTTAATTTTGTAATCCACTTATTATTTAACTAAAAATAAGTTCTCAAAGTCTATATTAATCATGGCCTTCATTCATGCATAAAAATTCCTATTTTTCATTTGGTAAACATGTCTTTGAACAAGCTTTTTGTAAAAATCCGAATTTTCTAAATTTCATTTTCTTGCATTTTTCTTAAGGGAAAACTTGTCTAATGCATTAAAAATTGAAGCTCAAATATATATATTATCTAAGGACTTCATTTAGCTTATAAAACATCCAATTTGGACTTAAATACCAAGTGTTCTTGTAGGCATGAACCTAAGTTACGAATTTTAACTATTGATCAACATTCCAATATTTTTCATTCTAACTCCACCACTTGTTTTACATTCCTATCATGCCTAAACTCATCTAAACTTATAAAAATCATTCCTTCAATATACCTATTACACATACCCTTCATTTTTCTTATGGAACATGAGTAAAAAATGATTTTAGTGGCTTTTAAGGTAGGGCTTCCATTTCATCCGAATTTTCAACATTTCATGTTTGACAAGGTCCTTCCTTTTTCAATGTTCTTGCTTCCTATATGTAAAGATCCACTATCTAGCATCTCTATACATGAACAAGACTACATTTTTATGATCATCAATGTATAGAAAATAAAATAAACCTATGATCATGCATGTACATGAAAATGTGGTTGTCTAAACTTTAGATCTATATATAATGCATGAATCAGGATCTCATGGCATGAACAACAATATATGTACAAGATCTCTACTTTACATGCATGAACAAGTTGATATTTTAACATAAACTCATCTAAACACTAGATCCATGTCTTGTGATGGCTTGATATTCTTGTTCATGTGTTTTCATGTCCATAGCATGAGCTCATTGGGATTAAATGAGAAAACACACAAGATATAGTCTTGCCATTACAAGATCTAGGAAGAACAAGACCTAAATCAACATACCAAATGAGTCTTGAGATGGAAAAGAGAAGAAAACAAGTTGAAGTTGTGAGAGGGGGAGGGGGGCAACCTCACGGCACAATGGAGGAGAAGGAGAGAGCTTTTTCTCTTTTTCAAAATTAAAACAAGAAGAAATGAAGAGAGAGAGAAAAATATGTTTATATATGAAGGCATTAGGGTTTAGTAATGAATAAAAATTGCAAAATAAATTAAATGGGAGGAAAATCAAGGGGGGGGGGGGGGGGGGGGGGGTTGGCGCGGCCATCCATGGTGTGTGTGTGTGTGTTTTGAAAAATTGAAATTTTGTAATTTAGTAAATTAAAATGTAATAAATGTGATAGTTGATTAAGAGACAAAATTTCTTGGAAAAGAAAATTGAAATGATAGTTGTAAGGATGTAAGAATAGGGTATGGGTAGTGTGTAATGTAGGTTGTACTTGTGAATAGTAGACAAGACATCTACTTTACGGTTGTTCCGAAAACACGAGAAAAGCTATAACTGTAATTTTTATAGCTCGGAAAATTATGAAATTGATATTTTTGGAATCCTTATAAAATTACGGTTCTAATGAATATTCCGGAATATTTTTCTGAATCCGTGGTCCGGGGCACGCTTTTCCGTAATTGAGCTCGGGAAGGCCCGGAATTGAAAAATTCCCGAATTTAAAACTTTCAAAGGTTTAGAATGTACTTTTAAACAATAATTCACATTCCTTTACTTCATAATATTTATTTTATTGTAAAACCGAAGGAAAGCCGGATTTAAGGTTCCTAGGCTTCACTCACTAGACCCAAACTGGACCGGATTAAGGTTTCGCTTCCAACTCCCGGGGTTTCTTGACTACTAAGTATACCGGGGTTTACACTTAGTATTATCACATATCACCTAGTGGAGATTCAAGATCTAAATGTTCTTGCAATTTGACTATCTTTTTACTTGACTTACGTTACTTTAAAAATTATATATTATTCAACTCTCTTGATTTTGCAAGTTAAACAATAAGAGAAAGATAAGTATTAGTACCCACTAAAGCCTATAGAGATGACACTCAAACTCAATCCTTATACTATAATATCGATAGGTCCACTTAGGGGTAGGCATGGATCGATTTGGTTTTTTTTCCATCCTAAACTAAACGATTAAGTAACGGTTTGGTTCGGATTATAAATTTTTCAAATTATTAAATAACGGTTTGGTTTGGTTTGGATTACGGTTTAAATCAAAATTCTATCTAAAAATTTTTCTTGTTCTAGTTTTTTTACATTTGTGTAGATTCTTAAATATTTATATCATTTTACAAGGTTGATATTATAAGTCATAACAAGATACTTTATAAATTCATCATATTTTAATCTATAGTTCTCTATAAAATGAATTATCCACTAATAAAATACATTCATTAACCAATATATAGTAAGTCATAATTTATGATTTTTCATATAAAATTCATCAATGAATAAAATGACCAGCTGATAAAATATATTAAACAATTAATACATAATGAAATTTTATACTTGAATAAATAAATTTCATACTTTACAAGTTAAAAGCTATTAGAAAAAACAGTAGTTCATCATTAACAAAAAATTAATATCATTAGCTTAAAAAAATTAAAAAAAAAGACAAGTTGATTTTAATTAATATTCACCAAATAATAAATATCAAATGAAATCATATAAACATATAGTAAAATATTATTATATTTTTCTAAAAAGGTTTGGTTTGATTTTGGATTGGTATGGTTTACCTTCCAAACCAAACCATAAATTTACGAATTAGTTCGGATTAGAAAAATTTCAAACCAAACCATGAAAAAAAACCATTTTTCGGTTTGGTATTGGTTCAGTTACGGTTGGTTTGGTTCGGTTGGTTTTTTTGCCCATCCCTAGGTCCACTTGCCTTTAACGAAAGTAGTTTGGAATTGTGTTTGAGATTTTTAACTTGCTATTGATTACCTACGATCCGTACCAATTCTCTAACATGAACATAAATGATCAGATGATGTTTGATCCTTTGTATATATCAGATTTGATAATCCTCGTATGAGTATAAGGAATTTAGACTTTGATGGAAGTAATTTCCTTCCATAGAGTCGTGCAATTAAAATAGCATTAGGAGCAAAATTAAAATTAGGTTTTATAGATGGATCAAGACCTAAGCTAAAGGAAGATTCACCTAATCATGTCAAGTATATAAGGTGCAATTTTACTGTGACATGTTGGCTTTTAAATTCTATAACTAAAGATCTTGCACAAACTTTCTCTATGCACAATCTACTTAAGAATTATGGAAAGAAATAGTATAACACTACAGAGTAGCTAGTGGACCTTTGATATTTTAATTAGAACATAAGATTAGTAATTTGTATCTAGAAAATCAATTAGTGGGAGTTTACTCTAACAAATTGAAGAAAGGTTGGGAGATGGGTAGTAAAAGGAAAATAGGCTAATGCTGTTGTTGTTTCTCCTAAGTTTGATTTTACACAGGTCACCCCTCTTGAATCATGTGGAGTGCATACTCAGGTAGCTAAATTAGACAAGAATGCAATGTAAGCCATATGTTTAGAGGTTGTCAAATTGTTAAAAGACAAGGGAGATTCAGATCACATTGCACCAGCTGTTACTATAATGCCATATGCAGGTAAGTCTTCTAATTCTAGTTGTTTGAATGGTCCAAGTGATAAGATGGCTCTTTGGATTATTAATTTTGATGCAATAGATCATATGAAACCATTTTTGCATATTCAACTTGATGTGCAAACACTTAACAAGCCCATACCTATCAAAATGCTTGATGTATGAGTCTTGTTTGTTGACAGAGTTGGATCTATCCACGATATTAACTCTTTTTGGTTGCATCATGTGTTCTATATACCTTCGTTTTCTCACAACCTTTTGTCCATATATTGACTTGCTTTAGATCAGGGTATTTTAAGTTGAGTTTACTACTCTTGCTTGTACATTTCAGGACTAGAAGTCTAAGCAAGTTATAGCTACAAGTCCTGTCCTTCGTGGTTTGTGCACTCTTATGTTTGAAGGCAACATTTCTTCTTCGTGTAATGTTTTATGTGTAATAATGATTTAGTAAGTCTTTAACATGCTCGATAAGGAAATGCTTGTATTTCCAAAATCTAGAATTTGCTTATTGTAAACACTTGTCACGCCCCGTAGGGGTATCCTAAACAAAACGGCCGCCACATACTATATAAGACTCCCGAATTATTATCCGAGCCTTCGGAAGTCTTGTATAGATGTAAAGCGTCTCTTTACGACAATAGAATACTCTATTCAATGGAGTTAGGAAGTTTAATGTGGCATTCAATAGCCATAGATAATAAATCAAAGCACATACATAAAGTTACAAAGTCTAAGGGTATTCCCCCATAAAAGAATATTAAGGTCCATTACAGTCAGCAAGTCTTTTGGTTTCCTGTGGAAGTCTAAACAAAATCGAAATAAACTTCTAGGGGAAACGCCTAGCTCCGGTACTGAGATGTAGCCTGCCTTGGCCTAAGCCAAATGAATTCGTGCTGCAACAAGTAAAAACTATAGGGGCGTAAGCTAACTAGCTTAGTGAGTGAAAACTTCCATATCACAATTAAGGCATAACGTTCAAGCAAGTGATTATTCAATCAAGTGAAATGCATCAAGCACTTGAATTCAACAAACATATGACCAGCCGGAAATCATATGTGGATGGACTTATGCCCTCCATCCTAGGTTAGTAGATTAACGAATCCTACGGTACGACGCTCCTTAAGCTCACAGTCAACTGAACAATAATTCGTCTTATGGATCACGATTAACCAACATATTCATTTTATGGATCACGATTAACCAACATATTCGTTTTATGGATCATGATTAACCAACATATTCATTTTATGGATAATGAAAAACGAACAAATGCTAATGCTCCATGTCACACCCCGCCCCGCAGGCGACGGCGATGTGATGCCAGGGCAGACAACCACCACTAGCCCCTAGTGGTGGGTTTGCCTGCCCTGGCATCGCATCGCCGTCGCCTGCGGGGACGGGGTGTGACACTCCATCCCCATTGTGATATGAATGAGTTTAAATTTATATTGAATGTCTAATAATCGATTAATCCAATTCTTTTAGGTGGCCAAGCAATATTCGCAGACAATCAATTCTAGCTCCTCTCTATACAAGCAATAAATTATCACCCAGCTTCGATATTCTTTAAATTCAACTTCACATATCAACAGTAGACAATTATAATTCCCAACTAACCCCATCATGCATAATCATTCTTTTTATCTTTGCTTAGCAACTAGTGCAACTATCATTACAATCACAAGCAATAATTGAAATAAGAAGTGATACTCACTCTGCCATGGTACGCCGGTCTCTTAGTAATAATAGTCGGGTGGTAGGGTATCGTCGTTCTCGGGATCACCTACAAATTAAGAATAACCTAATGAGAATTTCATCACTTAACTAATTCAAACTATACATCTAAACTAAACAAAATCGTGATTCTCGCTATTTGTGGAAGTTCCAACTTAAAACGGCCAAAACTTGGTCATTTTAACTCGAAATTTCACAAATTTTATATCGATTTCTATCTACTTCGAAAGATCTATCTATTTCTATTATTAATTCCAAGTTTTGCAAACATTTAGGTCACGGAAAAGAGGGATCAGATCTGTTTTGCAACTTTTCCATTTCCGAAAAATTGTTTTGCACTTAATCAAATGTTCCAAATTGATGATTTATGTGTAGATAAAATATGAATGACATGTAATGAGTTCAATATATGCATGATCTTGATGATTTTTGATAATGAAACTTTAAGAACTTCTAATTCTTACAAGACTCCAACAATAGTCACTTCTTAAAAATCCACCTTTTCCAATTTTGCATCTCCTTAGTGTTTTGGAATTTATTCTTAGAATTTACTTGTTAGCTAAATAAAAATGAGTCTTCATCATCTATACTATCCAAGACCTTCATTTCCACATAAAAATTTACATTTTTCACTTTGCAAGTATGTTTTTAAATAAGCTTTTCACAAAAATCCGAATTATAGAAAAATTCATTTCTTGCATGTTTCCTTTGAGAAAACTTGTTTAATACATCAAAATTCAAAACTTTACTATATCTATTACCTAAGGACTTCATTTAACACATAAAACATGAAATTTGAGCTTGAATACTAGGTGATTACATATGCATCATCTCAAATTACGAATTTGATAAATTGAACACTAACTCAAAATTTTCCATCTTAATTCCACTACTTGTTTTACACATTACTCATGCCTAAACTCATTTCAACCTGTAAAAATTATTACTTAGAGATACCTATTACATATACCTTTTTTTTCATGTAAAATATGAGTTTCAAAGTGTTTCAAGGGTTTTTAAAATAGGTCTTGAAGTTCATCCAAATTTTCCATTAAACATTTCTAACAAAAACATTTTCTTTTCAAGTTCCTTGTCTTATATTCATAAAAATCTACCATCTAACACATTTATATATGCAAGACTAAACTTTTATGATCATTAATGCATGAAAACACAAAATACTCACATGAACATTAATGTCAAGAAAAACATGAGTGTCTAAACACTAGATCTACAACTTATAGTGCATGAAAATGAGTTTAAAGACATGAACATAAAATTTTCATGCAAGATCTCTAATTTTATATGCATGAACATAATATTACTTCAACAAAAACTCATTAAACACAAGATTTACTTCTTGTGATGGCTTGATATTCTTGTATTAGTATTTCCTTATCCTTAGCATTTGCTCATTAGGATTTAAGGTGGAAAACACACAAGAATAACCTTGCCATTACAAGATCATGTAGTAGAAAGGCTAAAAATTATGACCTAAAAGAATATTTGAAGAAGAAAAGAAGAAGAAATGAGCTTGTGTGTGTGTGTGAGGGTGTCACGGCACAATGAGGAAAGAAAGGGAGAGTTTTGCTCTTTGTAAAATTTTGAATGAGTAAAAATGAGGAGAGAGAGAGAAAATGAGCTTATATATTGAGGGAATTAGGGTTTAAATGTATTAAAAAAAGTAAAAATAAAACAAATAGAGGGGAAAAGGGGAGGGGGTGTGCTGGCCAACAAGGAAGAGAGAGAGAGAGATATTTGAATTTTGTTGAATTTGTAATTTAAGTAATAAAATGTAATAAATATAATAATTAAGTAGAAAACAAAATTTTCTTGGAAAAGAAAATATAATGAGTAGTTGTAAGGATGTAAGAATAGGGTATGGGTAGTGTATAGTGTAGGTTGTACTTGTGAATAGTGATAAATGGTGGACAAGACATCTACTTTACCAGTAGTAAAGAAAATACGAGAAAAAGGCTATAACTGAAATTTTTATAGCCCGGAAAATTATAAAATTTATATTTTTGAAATCCTTATAAAATTTCAGTTCTAATGAATATCCCAGAATATTTTTCTAAGTTTTTGGTCCCGAGGCTCGTTTTTCCGTAATGGAGCTCGGGAAGGCCTGGAATGAAAATTTTTCCAAAATTAAAACTTTCTAAGGTTTGAAATATACTTTAAAACAATAATTCACATTAATTTATTTTATAAAACTTCTTTTGTTATGAAACTGAAGGAAAGTCGGATCTAGGGTTTTTAAGCTTCTCTCACTAAACTTGAACTAGACCGATTTAGGGTTTTGCTTTTCGATTCCTGGAGTTTACTTGACTACTAAGAATACCGGGTTTACAACACTTGTGATGTGAAATTTTGTTTGCAATGCTTGTCAAGAAGCAAAGTTCCACTGCATTTCTTTTTCTAGAAGTATGACTATGTAATCCTCAAGTTTTCACCAAGTCAAACTAGAAATTAATTTTTGAAGAGTTGTATAAAGTTAGTGAAAAGTTAGAACAATAATATAGCTAGTTAGTAGTTTTATCTTTGATAAGATACTTATAGTAAACTAAGTCTTTTAGACGTCCAAATATTTCAATTAATCTATTTCAAATGAATTATCAATCATTTTACTTTTAAACATTATTGGGAAATTGGATTTTTTTTTTTAAAATTTAATATTTAACTTATGAGAAACATAGTTATAGATCTTATGAGAGAAAATTTTTATTTAAATGAATTTATAAAATAAGCTAATCAAATTTTGAATTAATTTCAGATTGTTGGTTTTTATGCTTGTGGAAGCCCAATTTCATGTGCAACGAAATCAAACCCAATTCTTGCAAGAAAACCAAGCCCAAAGCCCACTTATTTTCTACAAAATTTAAGATTATAACCCCACCATAACTAACATGTAACCACACACAAAAGATCATTTTCGAATGCCTTAAAATTCAATAAGTTCGCTATATTAATATAAGCATATTTATCTTCTTCTTCTTCTTCTTGTAACCGGCTTATTTTACACAAACACATATTCTACATTTCTTCTTCATTTCCTCCTCTAAAATCAACAAGAAACTCATGTTAAGCTTCTATCATCAAGTCAAGATACATATAGAAAAGTTAACTCCTGTTTTCACCTCGTTACTTTTGTAATATAAGTAAATGTTCTTGTAGTTATTGATATATATATATATATATATAAGGACGTCATGGGTTTTGTTGTTAGATATGTGGACTCGAGATATGGAGTTATGGTTTAAAGTCCTAAAGCTTGGATTTATGGATTATTGTTGGTTGTTGGAGTTGATATGATGATGGTTAAGTATAGGGCAATACGAAGTTGAAAATGATGGATATGATTAATGTATAGTGATGTTATAGTGTTTTGGTTGAGAACAAGACCTTTGAAGTTGGTTAAATTGTGCTAAATTATGAAGTTTGGAAGTGTTGTATGCCAACATTTTCATATGGGGGCATAGTCGAAGGCGTGGAACTCTTTGTATGTGTCGTCTGGGTCACCATGCCCCCCCTATAGGGGCATAGAAAGTGGACATAGGGGCATGGCAGGGGGCGTAGAAGTTTCTGTGTCTAACCTAGTTGGATACTCCCCTTCCTATAAGGCGTAGAGCCTCCCATGTCTTGTCCATCTCCATAAACCCCTTGATATGCAACATAGCCAAGGGCATATGGCCTTTGGTTTATGTATATGTCTCCTATAGCTCTTAAATCTTATTTAATCATTCTTTTCCTTTTATATAGTTAGTAATACAAGTCTTCTATCTTATAGAAACCTTAAATTAAGATCTAGATTTCCCAAATGATTATTACGATGATTGAGGTGATATGCAATGGTGAGTAACTTGAGTCTTTTTACATTTCTTGTGATTGTAAAGTAGTGGGATATAGTACAAGTACATTTGAAATAGATCAAATGCATGGGGTTGGAAAATCTTGTATGCTATGTGGTTTATGAATGAATCACAAATCTTAATGTTCAAAGTGACAATTACTTACTTGATAATAAGTGTGTAGCTTGAAATGATGATTGTTTGAATCTGGAGTGACTACTAAATAATATAGATTAAAGCTTACTAGTCTCTTAAACTTAAACTAATATGCATCACATGATATTATAATTGCATTAGCATGGTGTGCATGTCACGTATTAATATTTTGATTTTGTGGTAATGCTTGATGAGTCTAGTAAATCTGGTTAAGGTTATCATAGGGTTGTTAGCTTCACAGGAACTAAGTAGGCTTCAAAGGAGATCAACTGTGTTAAAGTTGGCTTTAGAGTATTAATACTTAGTGGGAATTTCCAAGTTCTAATAGAAGTTGAGAGTATATGTTATATCTATTTATAAATAGTAAATGGGATAGAAAAAGTTCTTCGTCTTTAGTTTTGGGATTCTCATGGGCATGAATTGCTTAACTAATCCTTTAAACCCCATGGAAGGCATGAATTCCCATAGGTTTGGATTGCGATTGTCCAAACCATGTTTGTTACATATGTTTGATTGATACATTGCATATGATTATTAACTAAACATTGTCTGTTATTAATGACCAGTGTTAAGATTGTGTTATTCACTAAGCTTTTTATGCTCATGCTCTTTTAGGCTGTTATTTTATAGGAATTTAAGCAAGAAGTTTAGGATTGAGACCAAGTATGGGAATAGAATAGAGAGTGGTTTTATGTATTTATGTTTTGATGGAAGACCTTGTTTAAGTAATAGAGACCTAGAGTTATTGATGTAATAGTATAAGTTTTGAGAGTTCTTCTTTAGTGATGTTTAAGGAGAGCCCTTGGAGGCAAAGTTATAATCCTTTACGTTAAGTTTTTAGACTTTTGTAAAGTTATTTTCTTATATGGCTTATATATATGTAATATCTTTCTTCTTCTAAATCACCTTCGATCTTATTTTATCTGTCCATTCCATAGGGGGCACGTTAGTTGTACAGTACTTATGTGACCTACTAGAGGTCTTAGTTAGTTATATGATGTATTGTTATAACTCGGGTATCCTATGTGGGTGTGACATACTATGTCTTCAACTCTTTTTCATTTGATACATGTTGATGTTTGTGGTCTATATCATGTTGCTTCTTTATTAGGAGCACAGTATTTCCATACCATTGTAGATGATTGCACTAGATAAACTTAGACTTTTCTTTTGCATCATAAGTTTCAAGTGTCTTTTACTCTTGAGTATTATTTCAAGTTTTTGTTCAATCATTTTAGTGTCTACCCTATGTTCATTCGAACTGATAATTGCAGTGAGTTTATATCACATGCTTACAAATCCTTGTTTCAATACTTGGGTATCATACACCAATGAACTACACATTACACATCACAACAAAATGGGAGAGTGGAGAGAAAACATTGACAATTATTAGAAATGTTGAGAGCCTTATGCCTTCATGCAAACTTACCCAAAGAATTTTGGGGTGAGTGCTTGCTTACTACCATATACCTCCTGTAAGCCGCGAAAAATTTCAGTAAATAATTCTAAAATGAACTTTGAAAATAAACTCTAAAAAATGACTCCAAATTAAAACCGAACTTTGACTAGTCCTAAATCATGAACGAATCTAGAAATTTTTTAATCTTGAGAAAATGAGATTTCTTAAAAATAAAATAAAAACTCAATAGTATTCAAATCCAAAACTACTACGTACGATAAATTCCATACTTAACTCTGACCTATAAAATCGAGTAATATAGAACCCAAAAACAAATTATTAAAATGTAACTAACGATGAAACTTTCGAAAATAAAACTCAATTTAAGAATTCCAAAAATGTTAAGAGATATTAAATACTTACAAAAATAAAATTTAAAATAAATTTCTCAAATAAAATATGTTGTATAAACATAAAATATCAATTTCCAAATTGCAAAGATCTAAACTAGAATATCACCCGAAAACCCTAAGTGGAATACAATAGTTTAAGTCCGGCAATCTTGTGCCTTTAACCCTAGAGGTCGAGGTGTAGTATAAGTGTGTAGTGTAGCTTGTAATAATATAAGGTCGCTTAAAAATATTAGATTGATAAATTTTTGACCTACTTCGAACCCGTTTGGATACAGCCTTCGAAAAGCGTGTCCCGGGGCTCGAGATATCAAAAATATAGCATGAATACCGTTAGACTCGCATTTTTATAGGGATTTCTAAAATATCAATTTTATAATTTTTCAATAATTAGAATTATCTAATTTTGCAATTTTATTCATATTTCATTACTACCGGTAATTAATTAGTCTTTTGCACTATTCACTTCTATTTCATTACACAATTTTATTATTCGTATAAACCCTTATATTTTTATATGAATATTATATATATTATAGAAAATTTTGTTTTTCTAAAATTTAGTTCATTTCGGGCTTATACCGGATCAGATTCTGTTTAAGGCCCGATACTAAAAATAAAATAAATTAATTTAATAATTGAAAAATATTCAAAAAATATTTTTATTTTCATAAAATAATTTTTATAATTTTTCGGGTTATAAAAATATTATTTATAGCTCATATTCGCATATTTTGATCATATCGGTAACTTATTTGATAATTCACTAAAATAGATTAATTAATTATCATATTTTAATTATGAAAAATCTGCTACAAATATTTGGAATATATTTTCTATTTTTATTTTATTTTATTTTATTAAAAAAGTACTCTTACAACCCATACTTTTAAGTACACCTTTCACATATCACTTCTTTTTCACTTCAATCTTTCTACACTTTATTCCACACTTCATGGCAGAAAATTTGACTCCTTTTTGCTACCCTTGTCTTTTGATTTACTCCCAATTTGACTAAAATAAATCTATTCCAGTCCTTCTTAAAGAAGCAACACATACACATTAATTACACATTACAATTTCAAGTTGAAAACCAACCAAATTCTCTCCCTCTCTCCTCTCAATATTCACGTGCAGCCCCCTCCCAAAAATCTTCCCTTGTTTTATTTATTTTTTCTTTCTTTCAATTAATTCACTCCTTCTCTTTCTCTCTTTCATTTACACAGTTTACCCTTTTCCATTCCTTACACTTTTCTCTCTAATTTTTCCTCTCTCTCTCTCTCTTCTTTTCTCTTGTTCTCACAAGTAAACCTTGCTGCCCCCATTCCTTCTTAGAGCTCCCACACATATTTCTTTAAGATTCTTGGATAAAACTCTTGTCCAAAGCTTCCATAGGTGATATAGGTAAATATAGTGAAAGTTTCATGCATCAAATGACCTTCCATAAGCTTAAAAGCTAAAGATGATGATGCCAAAAATGAAACACTCCTCTTTTCCATGATTATTATCTTGTATCATTATTATTTTCTTGCTAAAAGTAGTTATATTTTGTAGATCTAACTTTTTGTAGCTTTCATTTTCGTTTATGCCTTAGATCTTGTTATTTGAGTTATTATTTTTGTTATTGCTAATGATTTGTGCATATATTCACCATTTACATAACTATTATAGTGTTCATGCATTTATAACTAGATCTAGTTGTTTTAGGTTCATAAATACATTAGGCTTTTGTTTTATGTTCATAAATAACTTGTAGTAGCATGATGATAGTAGGAAAGTTTTAGGAAGCTCAAGATCTATTTTATTTTCAACAAAAATCATTTTTGAAAATTCGGATGAAAAAGGACCATATTTAGAAAAGTTATTTTTCAACTTCAAAATGTGTATTTTTCATTTAAAATGAAGGGCTTAGGGAATAAATAACATGAATGAATAATTTTGATGAGTAAAGTTTAGATCTATGAGTTTATAGTTTACTACCATGGATTTCTTTTATATTTATGTTCATATTAAGTGTAGATCTTGGTTTTCAACTGAAACAAAAATGGTGAAATTCGTATTTAGGTAAGACCCCTATTTAAAAACCACTTTCCAAGTGTCAAAATGAAATTTTTACTTGAGATAATGAAGGCTTAATGTATGTATATCATCAAGACTTCTTTTTATAAGAATCAAAGGTGATTTTCAAATAAAAATCTCATTTTCGAATTTAGGCCAAGGCATATTTTAAAAACATGTTTTTCAACTCAAAAAATGAAGTTTTTATTCAAGATATGGAAGGCTCTTAAGATATGATATGTAAGGAATGGATTTTCATAAGTTTAGATAGATTTTATCAAAAGGTATGTCCAAAAATAAATTTTGTAAATTCGGATCTCAACAATGACCAATTTTGAAAACCCATTTTTCAACTTCAAAACAAGACTTTTAATAAAGAAATGGAAGCCTTAAGGGTAAGGTTTGATTGGGAAATGGTTTTTGAAAGACTAAATGAGTTTTACAAAGAAAACAAACTCAAATGAATTTTTCAAAATTTGGATTTGAGAATAGCCCCATTTAAACACCTATTTCCAAATGCCAAAATGATAAATTTTATGGGAAAATGGAAGTCCTAGGGAATATATATAACAAATACCAAGTTTTGATAAGGATAAGAGATGTTTATCAAAATATAATCTTAGAACAACAAATTGTTTCCAAGAATAGGTTAAATAATGTTTTCATTCTTTAAAATTTTGTAAAATTCGTACTTAGGCAAACCACCTATGTAAACACCTATTTTCTAACCCCAAAATGAAGGTTTTTGTTGAAATAATGAAGGTGATGGTTATATAGGTCATCAAGGTTGAGTTTTGATAAAAGCAAGTATGGTTTTTGTTGAAATAATGAAGGTGATGGTTATATAGTAAAATTCAAAGTTTTGCAAAGTAAAGGTTTTCAAAAAGGAATTATTGGTACTATATGTATACATATAGGTAGATCATCTCATAACCTTCATAACAATAGCTTGTAGGTAAGACATATATGCATGATGCATTTGTAGAAATAAAGTAGGAAAATTTGAGTTGCTTGTCCTTTTAAGAAATTCGTAATTTTGAAGTAATGCCGTGAAAACACTTATTTTTCAAACTCAAATTAGAAGTTTTATCAAAGAAATAAAGTCCTTAGTGTCTAGGTATGGTTGAGCTTTAATTTTCTAAGTATCAAATGATTTTTACTTAAAGAAATCACTCAAAAAACTAATTTTACAAAATTCGGATTTTGGAATCAACCCTACTTGAAAACATGTTTACAATGTGCAAAATAGAAATTTTTATGTAGAAATGAAGCACTTAAGTAATAGATATAATGAAGATTCAATTCTAACGTAGATAACTAGAAATTCTTAAGAATTAATCCCAAAACACAAGTGAGTTATCAAAGTTAGAAAACTAGTATTCTTAAAAGTAGTTATTCTTGAAGTCTTGCAAAATAAAGAGTTTTAAAATTTTCTTTTAGTAAATATCATCAAGATCATGCATGCATGCATTAAACTCATAACATGCCATTCATGATAGAAAATCATCAATATTGCATGTATGGTTAATCTACGTAGTAGGAACATTGCAAACATTTACAAAGCTATTTTTCGGAGTTGGAAAGTATTTCTGATCAGATCTGATCCCTCTATTTCGTGGCCTAAATAATTTTAGAACTTGAAAATAATATTAGAATTAGATAGATCATTAGAAGTAGATAAAAATCGATATATCATTTGCTAAATTCCAAGTTAAAACGACCAAGTTATGAAATAATTATTAGGGTATTTCTTCCTTTTTAGGTGACCCCGATATCGATGATTCCTTACCACCAAATTACTTGTACTAAGAGACTGGTGATCCAATGGCCGAGTGAGTATTACTTTCGATTTCATTTATTGTATGTGATTGTAATAATAGTTGCATTAGATATTTGGTAAAGACAAAAAGGATATGCATGATGGGGATGAATGGGAACTATGTATGGTTGTTGTTGATATGAGAAATGGAATATAAGAATATCGAAGTCGAGTGATTAACTATTTCTTATATAGACGAATTAGAATCAACTATCTGCGATTATTGATTGATTACTTAAAAGAATCAGTATAATTGATTATTCGGAATTGAAGATTGTCACGCCCCGAGTGGTACCCTAAACGTGGCAGTCCGCCGTACACAATACTAAAGCTTAGGAATGACTACTTTAGTCACGCAAAGGCTTCCATATTATGTACAAGGCGTACATCACAACTAAGGGGACTCATCGAAGTAGTGCAATTTACATTGATAGTAAATAAGTAACAAGGCAAAGAGAATACTTAATATAAAACATAAGCATATCACATTTCAATTCTTAAGGGCATATTCTTCTATTCTCTTTAAATAAATATACGTCCCTAATCACATAGGTTAGCACATATGAAGAACCTTACAAAATTTCTTCATCGTATGATTCCATATCCTTAATCATCCGTCCATGACTTCCTTAATGTCATGATCCTCAGGCTTAATCCACGAATATACCTGTTTCAACAAAATCTATAGGGGTATAAGCTACAACTAGCTTAGTGAGATATTCCTTTTCATTCGCACCATATTTTCAAACAAGTTTATTTATTTAATCACACATATGCTATGCATATAATGCAACAATCACATGATTACGCGAATATATATAGTCATCCGGAAACCATATATAGAACGGATTTACCCCTCCGTATCAAAGGTTAGGGAATCGGGGTTGAAGGTCCTCGACCTTCTACTGCTAGTCCCCAGGTCCTCACCCACAGCGTTCGGTTGGCTCAGCCCCGAACCTAGAGTCGCTTTCCCCGAGCGATTTGGATTCTCTAAGAAGGAACATGGCCCGTGGCACCGCACGATCACAGCCAATCCAACTCTACGCGTAGGAGTAGCAGCCTTCAGAAATAGATGTGACTCGATGGATGCTATGCGTGAACGTTTCATTGTTCTTAGGTCAAACCTTATTAAGGTTTATTAGGGGCGATCAATCAATTTAGCAACAATAAACAATCATACAAGTAAGTAAACAAAATTATTTAAACAAGCAGATCGAAGTTGTGATATTCTTAACTCTCAATTCACGCATAAACATGGAATCATATACATACGCATAATCCCGAAATCCCCAAATGTATTCGTTTTTATCTTTTCTTAGTATACTCATACTACTACATTACAAGCACAAGCAAGGTAACGAAATTAGAAGGAATAACTCACTCGTCCATTTCGTTATCTTCTTAGTCGTAGTAATCCTCGGGTAGGGTATTCTCGTATCGTTCATCTCCTAGACAAAAAAAATACCCGGGATAAGTCTTCCACGAATTTCTATTCTTGGAGATTCTAAACTTTACTTAAAATCGTAGTAAAATCGTATAAGAAGAAATTCCAACTTAAAATGGCCATAACTTGCTCATTTTAACTCGGAATTTCGCATATGATATACCGTTTTCTACCTATTCAAAAAGATCTATCCATTTCTAAGGTTATCTTTGTCATGTATGGTCATTTGGGTTCCGAAAACGTCAGGTACAGATTAAAACGAATATTTTAAACTTTTGCAAAAATCCATTTTCTAACTCAACTCCATTTTAAAGAAAATCCTTTTGCAACAATATAAATATATATTTGATAAACACTTTTGAATATATAGGTATGCTCACTTTATATGCAAAATCCCAATGGTAGTGTCTCAACAATTTATAAAACAATTCATTTAAACCTTAGTTTTGAAAATTTCCTTTCAAGTTTAAAGAAAATATTTTTCCTATGTTGTTATAAATGAGTATATTCTTATTTTATTTTCTTCATTTCTTCTTCCAAAACAAGTTGAATTTTTCCTTAATCTTTTAGTCTTGTATTAAATTTTCCTTCTAGTGATTAAAGTTCAAATTCATCAAAAGTATATTAAGTTGATAAAAACCTTTTTATAAATTTTTGTATTTAGGATGGTTTTTAGAAAATGAATCTTGTCTTCTTATATTTATTTCTAAAATATAAGCTTTTGCTTTCTAAAACTTGTTCTTTCATTTCTTTGAAAGGAATCATCTTTATTGATAAAATCCATTATTGTTAACCTTACTTTATTTATATTTTTTTGGAAACAAGTTCTTTCTTTTAGAATTTAAAAATCATTACTTTTCCTAAGTGGGTTCCTTATGAGTTGATTTTTATATTAACTTTGAAAACTAGTTTGTTCCTTAGTTTTAGAAAAGAATTTAAGTCTCAAACTTTCAATATGAACGATTTATTTTTCTAAAAACTTAGATTACCATAAAATACAAGGAGAACATTTATTTCTTACGATTTCTTGATAAAACTATTTTTGTTATTTAAGAAAACTTGAGAAAACTTGGATTATTTTATTTCTAGGTTGTTGATAATAACTTCATGTTTTTGTGGTAAATCATATAATTGGAAACTTAGCTTTGAGCTCATTTAGTAAAACAAGATTCTATTTTTAGACTAGTTGAGACATTAACATTATGCAAATGCAAGTATCATGAGCATATAAAATAATAAGAACATAAGAAAATACTAAAAATAATTAATGAGCAAGAAAATAAAATATCAAGCATTGGGAACCTTAGCTTCATCAAGGAATCCCGATGAAGTATTGGAGCCTTAGCTTTATCAAGGCGTCCCGGGACTAAGAATGGACTAGTCCCGAAAGATTTAAAGAGAATAAATAAAAGATTGTTTTGACTTGATATGGACAAGTCTAAGACTAGAAAGACTAGTCTTAATAGTTGCATAAAATAAATTGCATAACTTGAAAGTAAATAAATAACAAATGAGCTTATATGCTCTAAATAAATATAATATACATATGTATATTTATATATAAGCAAGATCAAAATATAAACAAGTAATAAATGACAATGTATATATATAAATATATATATGAAGGTAGTTCCATGAACAAGAACCAAACATGATCTTAATGTGGTTTTCTTTAGTTTTTCAACCTAAGAAAAACATCAAAACCATATAAGGTTACTTGACATAAAAAGAATAGAGTATGAGTTCTTCATTACCTAAATGGGTAAGAAGAAAAGAAGGATTGCTTGAAGGCTTTTGGTAGTGGTAAGTAGTGATGCTTTGGAAAAGAAACTTTCTTTAATAATGGAAGAAGAGTGTTTTCTCTTTACAAGAAGAGAGTTCTTGTAAGATTATAGAGAGGAGTTTTTGGAGAGGATTTCGGCATAATTTCTTTGCTTTGGAATGGTGTGAAGAAATGAGAAGGGGAAGGGTGGTATTTATAGAATTTTGTGGAGGGAATTAAGAGGTAATTAAATAAAAGAGAAATAAATTAAAATAGAGAAAGAGGGGGGTCAATTTGCGCCAGTTTTGGTCTTCAAAAAGGGGGGAAATTGTTTTATTTTTATTTGTTGTGTAATAAAGAAGTAATGTGTAAAGTTTGATGTGATTAAAGTTGTGTTGGAAATGAAAAAAAAAGTAAAAGAATATGTAGGTGTAAGAAATAGGTGTAAGAAAAAGTAGAGATAGGTGAATAGTAATAAATAGTAGAAAAGTACTATGAATAGTAGACTAGACAATTAAAGTACCGGTAGTAATAAAAATACGTGTAATAATGCGATATCTGTAATTTTTAGCTACGAAAAATCCTAAAACTGATATTTTTGGAATCCTTGTATTTTTACGAGTCTATTGGTATAAACGGAATATTTTTAATATTCCGAGCTCCGGGACATGCTTTTCGAGAACCGATCCCGTTTGGGTCCGAAGGTCACTCAAAATTCGCGAATCTGATATTTTTATGTTACCCTACGTTATTACGAACTATTCTAGGCCATTAACTTAATTTCATTTTCTAGGGTTTGAAAACGAGGGATTACTGGATCTCAAACACTAGAGTTCGTTGTAGGCTTGTTGACTTTTAGGGTTCCGTTTCGATTTCCGATATTTGTCGAGATATTCGTAATATCGTATAATTTTCGAGTTTTGATCATTTTAAAAATTTTAGTTCGAAATTTATGTTTTATTTTATTTGTGATTATTTAATAGTTTTTAGTTCTCGGAATCGTTTAATCGAGTCTAGGGTTATGAGTTGACTCAGTTTGACTTTTGGTGAGAATTTGTGATTTCTGAAATTTATCGAAGGTTTTAAGATTTTGCTGTTGATCGTTATTTGGATATATTGTCTTGATTTGCGTGTTAGAAAATGGTTAGATAATTTAATTACTGTACGGACGTTGATTAAACCGGTAGTTAGAATTTATATTTTGTTTCAAGGGTTCCTGTTTTCTCAAGATTGAGAAAACTCGTTTTTGTTCTCATTTGGAATTAGGTTTTAACTTGGTTCGAGTTTTAGGGTTTCGTTTCCGGTATTTGACTCGGTCTAGAATTGAGTTTTAATCTCAAGTTGATTTTTCGGGTTTTTGATATTTATACTTCTAGAATTATTTTTAAGGATTATGAAAATTTTTGGGGGTTTACAACCTACCCACCTTAAAGAAAGTTTTGTCCTCAAAACTTGTTATACGTACGTAGTCTTGTAGAAATTGATGAGAATTTGCATGTCGTATTTCACCAATATTCTTGATATTTGGAATTTTGTCTCACATTTATTTGTTGGAATGGTATTATGATTTTATTAAGTTGTTTCCTTAATCTCTATACATCTGATGTCTTCTTTAGTTTTACTTCCATAAAAGGGGTTGGAAGTTTATCGTTGTTCTTGAATTTATACATAAAAAATTTTCTATTTCTTATGTATTTTTAGTCGGTAATATTGGAATTTCATTAATCTTGTGCGTTTAATATTTTATGCAATATAGCATATATAGAATCAAAAAGATTTGGTTTTAGCGATTTTCAACCTTCACTTTACTTGACCCTTTTTGAAGAATCTCAAACTCGACTAACACGACAGATGACCGACGACTTTGACTTGACTCATTTTCGAACTGATGATGACACGATACTGGTACATTCACTTAACGAAGGAAGGTTGTGAATTCGCTTTCCCATTCTTATGTGAGTATATATATGACATGCACGTATAAAATACGCAATGTTTATACTTATTCCATATCGTTGTTTTATTCTTTTCTTGGTCATCTTGACAAGATTTGAGGTCAAGATGAAAATTTTGGAATTTGCTTGTTGAGATTTTATCATTACCGGTTCTAGCTTTTAGGCGGCAATAGTTATGCCTTTGAGGTACTTTGTTTTTGGCATGTTCAAGGTAAAATTGATTTGCCTTCTTCTTTTGATACATACAAAATTTTCGACAATCATATTTTTATTCCATCTGGAGTAAGGTGACGATTACATAATCTAGTCATTACTGGCAACTATCGGTATAACAAGAAATTTAGCATCTAAGGGTAGCCTGATATCGACTCATATTCGTGACTATCGTCTTCTTCTAAAACAACGAATTCTATCTCTTGGTTGGCTTCCTCGCAAATCCATTGTCCTTGTAAGTTATACACACGTATTTCTCGTAGGGGTATTGCTGAGTATCTCTCTTCCATATTTTTCTTCTTAAGACACTTCTTGGCAATATGTCCTGGCTCCTTACAAATCAGACAAGTGGCAGAGGTTTTCTTTGGGCATCTCATGACTTTGTGATTCGGACTCCCGCAGTAGTAACACCTGTGTTGAAGCTTGGGACACTGTCTTGGTTGATGTGCCTTTTTGCATTTCCAACATTGGGTATCCAGTTTCTTTTTATCCTTTTCTCTACTCGGACTGACCGATGTTTCGAGCTCATTGACTTTGAGGCTTAGGCTAGGTTCACTTATAGATTCTTCCTCAATTATCATGACATTTCCTTCTGTCCTTCTCCTTTTCTTAGCACCATCCACAATTCGTGCTCTTTCTACTAGTTCTCGGAGATCTTTGATGTCAAATTCTATCAACTTGATACGAAGGTCTTCATCCAATCCTCCTAAGAAGACTTGCCTCTTGAGTTCCTCGCTATCCTTATATGATTCAAGGGCATATTGCAACAGCCTATTAAATTCTGTTTCATATTGTTCAAGACTACGATCTCCTTGAGAAATACTTAGGAAATCTGCGCTAAATTAGATTCTCAAACTTCTAGGGAAAAAGTTCTCCAAGAATTCATGCCTAAATGTCTCCCATGTGATTGGTGGTAGTAGCTCTCTACTTTTGGATTCCCACCATATTCTTGCATTGAACCTCAGCATAAAAGTCCCATATGTAAGCTGAAGATGTTGTGGTACTTCAAAAGCATTGAAAGATCGTTCTATTTGTGCTAACCAATCATCAGCTCCATCCGGTTTTCCAAAAGCTCCATCAAAATATCGATTGCACTTAATGAATTCTGGCAACATACTCTGATAAAGTTTTGGTAATGGCTGCTCAGCTAGTGTCGTTTCAATCGGTGGCATTGGAACTTCTGGTGCTGCTTCTTGTGCAGGTGCTGGTGTAGGCATAGCCTGAGCCTGTTGTGCGAAATTCCTTATGAGGTTGGCAAGTCGTTCGATGTTAGCTTGATCCATTTGCGGTTGGTTTGGTTGTTGAGGTTCTTCCGTGTTCTCAGGTTCTACAGGGGGTATTTCTTGGTTGCATTATGCACGAGTACGTCTCCTATTTGTTCTACAGGTTTTATTAAGCTAGTGTGAGATTCTTGAACTTTATTAAATCTTAGGCGTTTTTCGGAAAAACGATCAAGAAATATGCAATAGAAATCGAGTACGGAAATGAATACAAATATATAGAAACATTTGAAAATTGACTGAAATCATAATAAAAAGGAAATTCATGTCATTAAAATAAATACATGGAAACAGAAGGAAGACTTAAATACTTCCTTTACAAAAGTTCAAAGAAAGGATGCAAAATGTAATAATTATAAACAACATATACATCATCGTTTAATCCTTTGTACAAAAGCGTTTCTCCTATCGGTATATTAAGGCTTTTATCGAAGGTTTAGCGTTCGTTTTGCTTCGGATTGCTCCTCACAGGGTAGGAATATTTCCTTGATTACTTGATCCTTCGTCTTCATTATCAGTAACTTTTTCTTTTCCTCTGTGGTGAGATTTGGTGGTAAGATCTCTAGACGAAGTCCCACATTCTTTCTTGGATGGGTTATCTCTTTGGGGGACTGAGATGGGGTCGTCCCATAAACCTTGCGTCTTTAGATCTTCACGTACATAGAGATACCACACCTTGCACATGTAGCATGTTTCCTTGGCATTTGTAGGGTAATTCTTGGTCCTACAGATGAGACGACTGCATACGTAGCATTTCTTTATTGTTGTTGGGTAATTGTTGGTACTGTGTTTTCTCTTTGCATGACCAGAATAGATAGTGCCATTCTTCTTAGGATAATTAAGAACTTTGTGGTCTTCGTTTCCACAGAAGTAACACTTGTGCTGCAATTGTGGGCAACTTTTGGGGAAATGTCTTCCTTTACACTTCCAGCATCTGACCTTAGGGGTTACGAAGTCCTTGAGAGGTTGGAGTTGTTTATGCTTCTTAGCCTGGGGTTCTTGATTGGCTATGAAGGAAGGGACTTGTGCTACTGGTGTTGTTCCGAGTTGGGGTCTTATAACCGGAGCGGTTGCAGAGGTTAGGGGTGTTTGTTGTATGTATGCTCTTATCATCTCTTCTAAACGTCTTATGGTGGTCAAGAGTTCTTGGGTTAGATCTTGTGGTGGGGGTGCTCCTTGTTCTTGTGCTTCGAAGGATGCTTGATTGTGGCATAACTTCCTGGGTAGCTTCCTAGAATCAAACGTAGCGGTCGTATTAGATATTTTCTTTAATACGAGTTTTATGCACAAGTTATTGGTTTTTAAAGAAAAGAGAAGCGTTATAGACTTTTGTTTGTCTGATCAAAGCTTAACGTAGGTACTGAATGTTATTTATCTAAGGGTCTTACTTGTAAAAGAGGCATTATACTTAAATTGCTCCTAATTGGTCTTGAATAGGGTTGCTATGCATTAAGGCTTATTGATCTTGCTAAGGTAGGCTCACTATGTTTACTCTATATCTAAATTCTAAGTCTTTTTCATATTATTCTGCTATGTTCTATCTCCAAGTCATTTCTACCTTTCTCAATCTTGGGTCAACATCATGGGTAAATCCTCTTTTTGTGATATTAAATATTCTCCGATTCTTGTATAAGCACTTCTTGCCTTCTTCTAATACTTTCCAAGATAAAGTTCCATTCTTAGACATAGGATTCTTAGACATAAGATCAAATCCTATCAATCTATCCTTCTACTCTTCGTTCTCCTAATTCCCAAAACCTTATTGCTCTGATACCAACTTAAACTGTCATGCCCCGAGGGGTACCCTAAACATGGCAGTCCGCCGTACACAATACTAAAGCCTAGGAATGACTACTTTAGTCACGCAAAGGCTTCCATATTATGTACAAGGCGTACATCACAACTAAGGGGACTTATCGGAGTAGCGCAATTTACATTGATAGTAAATAAGTAACAAGGCAAAGAGAATACTTAATATAAAACATAAGCATATCACATTTCAATTCTTAAGGGCATATTCTTCTATTCTCTTTAAATAAATATACGTCCCTAATCACATAGGTTAGCACATATGAAGAACCTTACAAAATTTCTTCATCGTATGATTCCATATCCTTAATCATCCGTCCATAACTTCCTTAATGTCATGATCCTCAGGCTTAATCCACGAATATACCTGTTTCAACAAAATCTATAGGGGTATAAGCTACAACTAGCTTAGTGAGATATTCCTTTTCATTCGCACCATATTTTCAAACAAGTTTATTTATTTAATCACACATATGCTATGCATATAATGCAACAATCACATGATTACGCGAATATATATAGTCATCCGAAACCATATATAGAACGGATTTACCCCTCCGTATCAAAGGTTAGGGAATCGGGGTTGAAGGTCCTCGACCTTCTACTGCTAGTCTCCAGGTCCTCACCCACAGCGTTCGGTTGGCTCAGCCCCGAACCTAGAGTCGCTTTCCCCGAGCGATTTGGATTCTCCAGGAAGGAACATGGCCCGTGGCACCACACGATCACAGCCAATCCAACTCTACGCGTAGGAGTAGCAGCCTTCAGAAATAGATGTGACTCGATGGATGCTATGCGTGAACGTTTCATTGTTCTTAGGTCAAACCTTATTAAGGTTTATTAGGGGCGATCAATCAATTTAGCAACAATAAACAATCATACAAGTAAGTAAACAAAATTATTTAAACAAGCAGATCGAAGTTGCGATATTCTTAACTCTCAATTCACGCATAAACATAGAATCATATACATAGCATAATCCCGAAATCCCCAAATGTATTCGTTTTTATCTTTTCTTTATATACTCATACTACTACATTACAAGCACAAGCAAGGTAACGAAATTAGAAGGAATAACTCACTCGTCCATTTCGCTATCTTCTTAGTCGTAGTAATCCTCGGGTAGGGTATTTCGTATCCTTCGTCTCCTAGACAAAAAAAAAAAAACCCGGGATAAGTCTTCCCGAATTTCTATTCTTGGAGATTCTAAACTTTACTTAAAATCGTGGTAAAATCGTATAAGAAGAAATTCCAACTTAAAATGGCCATAACTTGCTCATTTTAACTCGGAATTTCGCATATGATATACCGTTTTCCACCTATTCGAAAAGATCTATCCATTTCTAAGGTTATCTTTGTCATATATGGTCATTTGGGTTCCGAAAACGTCAGGTACATATTAAAACGAATTTTCTAAACTTTTGCAAAAATCCATTTTCTAACTCAACTCCATTTTAAAGAAAATCCTTTTGTAACAATATAAATATATTTGATAGACACTTTTGAATATATAGGTGTCACGCCCCAAAGGGTACCCTAAACGTGGCAGTCCGCCGTACACAATATTAAAGCCTAAAAATGACCACCTCAGTCACGCGAAGGCTTCCATATTATGTACAAGGCGTCTAACACATAAAGGAAACACATCGGAATGATACGTTTTATGTTGATACAATTGAATAACAACGTAAAGGAAATACAATCCACTATACTCCAAATACAAAACCATATACCTCAAAATACAATTCATCAAACTTCAACTATATTCATCCCAAGACTTCACTACATAAAGCTATTACAAAGCAAATCGTAAAGTTTAGCCAAAAACTTCAAGCATTCTTATATCTTGCCGGAATCTCGAAATCATTCTCGGCTTCAACCATCTCGGTCCCCACTTAGCATTTTTGGAATAACCTGCTCATTTAAACAACTATTGGGGTATAAGCTACACTAGCTTAGTGAGATTCATTTCCGCAATAATATACTCAATCGTAAAATATACAAACAAGTTTATTTAAACAATCATATGAATGCACAAGCACGTGAACATACAAGCATATGACTTTCCGGTAGTCATATGTGAATGGATTTACGCCCTCCATTCGGGGTTTGGGGTGGTCCATGAACATGCGACCACAATTCCAATATTTTCTCTGGTGGTTTATAGTGTCTACTCCACTGCCCATTAACATAAGCGACCTCATAGGCCCTTGATGTTAACGAAGGTGGTCCTCCACCTGTTTATATGTATTGGTTTATAGTGTCTACTCCACTGCCCGTTAACTTAAGCGACCCTGCAGATCCTTAACGTTAACGAAGACCCGCTGCCTCCCGATCATACTTTTGTTCCCACCAAAAGCATTCTCGTAATGCAATGTGACTCACTAATGATATGCATGTACAGTTTATTTATAGAATCGTAGCAAGTTCATTATGTAATTTAAGAGCGATCATAGAGTATTTCAAACAATCAAGTCTATACTAACTCATACAATATTATTTCAACAAGTCTCATCTCGATATACTTATCATTCATTCAACACGAAAAGTTCATTTCTCATCAACAATTTTATCTTTACCTAAGTCTAGTGCTACTACAATTACAAGCACACTCAATGAGCATAATTACTTAGGAAATGAACTCACTCGGCCATTGGATCACCGGTCTTCTAGTAATAATAATCCGGTGGCAAAGAGTCAACGTTCTCGGGTTCACCTAATCACATAAGAAATACTCTAATGAGTATTCCACCATCTAAGGATACTAAAACTTTAAGAAAACTTAGCGAAATCGAAATTCGCGTCATTTTCGAAGTCCCGATTTAAAATGGCCATAACTTGGTCATTTTAACTCGGAATCTCGCAAATTTTATATCGATTTCTATCTACTTCGGAAGAGCTTTTTAAATATGAAGTTTAAATCAAGTTTTGAAAATATCTAAGCCTCGGAATTGAGGGATCAGATCTGTACAGCGGGTATATTGATTCCGAAAATGCGGTTTTCATGAATGCACTTGAGATTCCTAAGTACAAAATGAAACTAAATGCCATGGTAACGATTTTCCCTATCATGAATGTCATGATATGAACTCTGATGAGCCTAAGTTCTTATAACTTTTTAGACTTAAAGAATTTAAATAATCTTTTTCTTAGAAAACCATTTTATGCTATTGTTTAACAAGTGAGTTTACTACACTTGGTCACACCTACATATTACAAGGATTTTCTTTAGGAAAACTCCACTTTGTTAAACAATTTTGACCCTTATATTAGTTATATCCTAAGGCCTTTATTACTTTAATAAAATCTTCATTTGTAAACTTTGAAGTGGGTCTTATACTAGGGTGGTTCCAAAAATCCGAATTTAGAAAACTTCATTTTCCAAGTTGATTCCTTCAAGAAAAATGTATTTTATACTTAAAACTTTAAGTATTTATTTTACCTATACCCTAAGGACTTCATTTATTTAAGAAAATATCATTTTTGAAGTTGGAAAAATAATGTTTTCTAGCCATCTATCCATTATTACGAATTTGGTTTTCAAGACTTTTAACTCAAAACTTCTATTGGACTTCATCTCTTGTTTTAAATATTTTCTTTAGTAAAAACTCATTTAAACTTATAAAAAATGTTACCAAACATTATCTATCACCTATAGGCTTCATTTTTCTTGTAAAACACATGTTTAGAAGTTGATAAAAGGGTTTTTAAACTAGGTTTCTCAAGTCATCCGAATTTACACAAACTCATTTCTTGAAAAGTGTTTTCCTTTTTAGCTTTATTAACTCATCTACTTATAGATATATACTAGGAAGGTTATTTATTAAGGACAAAAGCATTGAAGACCATTAATGCACATAAACTCAAAATAGTGATGAGATCTTAAATGCCTACATGAATATGAGTAGTAAAATGGTAGATCTACTATATCAAGTGCTTAAATAGGTTTTGAAAACATAAAAACTATATTTTTATAAAAGATCTTTTGTTCAAAACACCTTTTGATGAAAAATCATAAAGCTTATGCCTTGAAAGCTCCTTGAAATACAAGATCTACTAGTGATGGTTTGGTATTCTTGTTTTGATATTTCCTTGTCCCTATCAAGAGATCATGGGGACATTTAGTTGGAAATATCCAAGAATAACCTAGCCATTACAAAGATCTAAGGATATATGAAGCAATGTTCATCTACTTAAGGTAAAATAGGAGACAAAAGAAGAAAAAAAGAAAGTTGGTGTGTGTGTGTGTGGCCATGGAGGCTCACGGCATTGAGGGTTGAGAGGGAGAGAAAATGAGAGTGTTTTACCTTTTGTAAGACTTGAAAAGTGAAAAATGAAGAGAGAGAGAGAGAAAAAGTTGTTTATATAGCATTTGAAATTAGGTTAAAATGGAATAAAACAAATAAAAAAAATTGCAAATTGGAACTTGTTGGGGAGGGTTTCACGCCAACCAATGCAAGAGAAAAAGGGGGGAAATTTTGATTTTCTTTGATTGATGTGTTTGATTGATTTGTACATTAATGCCATAACTTGTAATAATAATTAAGAGACAAAAGTCTTTGGAAAAGAAAGTGGAATTGAGTGATGGTAAGTGTTGCAAGTGTAGGGTGTACAAATAGGTAGTAATAGGTTGTACTTGTGAATAGTAGTGAATAGTAATCAAGACAACTTAATTACGGTAGTAAGAAAAATACGAATAAGAAGGTTATAACTGTATTTTTCGTAAGCCGGAAAATTATGAAATTTATATTTTTGAAATCCTTATTTTATTTCGATTCTAATGAGTATTCACAAGTAAATTTTTGAAATCCTAGTTCCGGGGCACGCTTTTCTGTAATGGGTCTCGGGATGACCCGGAATTGAAATTTTCTTAAAATCTGATCTTTCCTTGGTTTGAAATATAATCAAGAACTATATTCAAAATTAATTTCGCTTATAAAAGCTCCTTAGTTGGAAACCGAGGAAAAGCGGAATTAGGGTTCCTAGGTCTTTCTCATAACGCTTTGAACTAAACCGGTTTAGGGTTTCATTTTCCGGTATCCGAAGTTTGCTCGATTACTAGGAAACCCGGGGTATACATTATATAAAAAAATAATAATAAAATTGTGTAATGAAATAAAATGAATAGTGCAAAAGACTAATCAATTACCAGTAGAAATGAAAATACGATAAAAAGGTTATAATTGTAACTTTTATAACCCGAAAAATTATATAACTGATATATTTAGAAATCTTATAAAATTATGAGTCTAACGGTACTAATGGTATATTTTTTATATCTCGAGCCCCGGGACACGCTTTTCAAAGTCTGTATCTGAACGGGTTCGAGATAGGTAAAAAATTTACCAATCTGATATTTGTGAACAAACTTATATTACTACAAGCTATTCTACTTATTTAAACTACCTCTCGGCCTCTAGGGTTAAGGGCGCTAGATTGCCGGACTTAAGCTATTGTATTCCGATTAGGGTTTCCGGGTGATTTTTCCGGTTTAGATCCTTGCCAATTTGGAAACTGATATTTATGTTTATACAACGTATTTAATTTGAGAAATTTATTTTGAATTTTATTTTTGTAAGTATTTAATAACTCTTAATGTTTTCGGAATTCTTTACTTGGGTTTCATTTCCGAAAGTTAATCATTATTTACTTTTTAATAATTTGTTTTTGGTTTCTATATTACCTGATTTTATAAGTCAGAGTTACGTATAGAATTTATCGTACGTAGTGGTTTTGGATTTGGAGTTTGTTGAGCTCTTATTTTGTTTTTAAGGATTTTCATTTTCTCATGATTAAGAAATTTTTGGATTCATTCGTGATTTAGGACTTGTCGAAATTCGGTTTTAACTTGGAGTGATTTTTAGGGTTTATTTTCGAAGTTCATTTTGAAATTATTTATTGAAATTTTCCGGGGCTTACAATAGGTATGCTCACTTTATATGCAAAATCCCAATGGTAGTGTCTCAACAATTTATAAAACAATTCATTTAAACCTTAGTTTTGAAAATTTCCTTTCAAGTATCTAAAGAAACTTTATATTTTTCCTAGGTTGTTATAAATGAGTATATTCTTATTTTATTTTCTTCATTTCTTCTTCCAAAACAAGTTGAATTTTTCCTTAATCCTTTAGTCTTGTATTAAATTTTCCTTCTAGTGATTAAAGTTCAAATTCATCAAAAGTATATTAAGTTGATAAAAACCTTTTTATAAATTTTTGTATTTAGGATGGTTTTTAGAAAATGAATCTTGTCTTCTTATATTTATTTCTAAAATATAAGCTTTTGCTTTCTAAAACTTGTTCTTTCATTTTTTTGAAAGGAATCATCTTTATTGATAAAATCCATTATTGCTAACCTTACTTTATTTATATTCTTTTGAAAACAAGTTCTTTCTTTTAGAATTTAAAAATCATTACTTTTCCTAAGTGGGTTCCTTATGAGTTAATTTTTATATTAACTTTGAAAACTAGTTTGTTCCTTAGTTTTAAAAAAGAATTTAAGTCTCAAACTTTCAATATGAACGATTTATTTTTCTAAAAACTTAAATTACCATAAAATACAAGGAGAACATTTATTTCTTACGTTTTCTTGATAAAACTATTTTTGTTATTTAAGAAAACTTGAGAAAACTTGTATTATTCTATTTCTAGGTTGTTGATAATAACTTCATGTTTTTGTGGTAAATCATATAATTGGAAACTTAGCTTTGAGCTCATTTAGTAAAACAAGATTCTATTTTTAGACTAGTTGAGACATTAACATTATGCAAATGCAAGTATCATGAGCATATAAAATAATAAGAACATAAGAAAATACTAAAAATAATTAATAAGCAAGAAAATAAAATATCAAGCATTGGGAACCTTAGCTTCATCAAGGAATCCCGATGAAGTATTGGAGCCTTAGCTTTATCAAGGCGTCCCGGGACTAAGAATGGGCTAGTCCCAAAAGCTTTAAAGAGAATAATAAAAGATTGTTTTGACTTGATATGGACAAGTCTAAGACTAAAAAGACTAGTCTTAATAGTTGCATAAAATAAATTGCATAACTTGAAAGTAAATAAATAACAAATGAGCTTATATGCTCTAAATAAATATAATATACATATGTATATTTATATATAAGCAAGATCAAAATATAAACAAGTAATAAAGGTAGTTCCATGAACAAGAACCAAACATGATCTTAATGTGGTTTTCTTTAGTTTTTCAACCTAAAAAACAACATCAAAACCATATAAGGTTACTTGACATAAAAAGAATAGAGTATGAGTTCTTCATTACCTAATTGGGTAAGAAGAAAAGAAGGATTGCTTGAAGGCTTTTGGTAGTGGTAAGTAGTGATGCTTTGGAAAAGAAACTTTCTTTAGTAATGGAAGAAGAGTGTTTTCTCTTTACAAGAAGAGAGTTCTTGTAAGATTATAGAGAAGAGTTTTTGGAGAGGATTTTGGCATAATTTCTTTGCTTTGGAATGGTGTGAAGAAATGAGAAGGGAAGGGGTGGTATTTATAGAATTTTGTGGAGGGAATTAAGAGGTAATTAATAAAAGAGAAATAAATTAAAATAGAGAAAGAGGGGGGTCAATTTGCATCGGTTTTGGTCTTCAAAAAGGGGGGAAATTGTTTTATTTTTATTTGTTGTGTAATAAAGAAGTAATGTGTAAAGTTTGATGTGATTAAAGTTGTGTTGGAAATGAAAAAAGTAAGAAAATAGATATGTAGGTGTAAGAAATAGGTGTAAGAAAAAGTAGAGATAGGTGAATAGTAATGAATAGTAGAAAAGTACTATGAATAGTAGACTAGACAATTAAAGTACCGGTAGTAATAAAAATATGCGTAATAATGCAATATCTGTAATTTTTAGCTACCGAAAAATCCTAAAACTGATATTTTTGGAATCCTTGTATTTTACGAGTCTATTGGTATAAACGGAATATTTTTAATATTCCGAGCTCCGAGACACAGTTTTCGAGAACCGATCCCGTTTGGGTCCAAAGGTCACTCAAAATTCGCGAATATGATATTTTTATGTTACCTTACGTTATTACGAACTATTCTAGGCCATTAACTTAATTTCGTTTTCTAGGGTTTGAAAACGCGGGATTACCGGATCTCAAACACTAGAGTTCGTTGTAGGCTTGTTGACTTTTAGGGTTCCGTTTCGATTTCCGATTTTTGTCGAGATATTCGTAATATCGTATAATTTTCGAGTTTTGATCATTTTAATATTTTATTTATGATTATTTAATAGTTTTTAGTTCTCGGAATCGTTTAACTGAGTCTAGGGTTATGAGTTGACTCAGTTTGACTTTTGGTGAGAATTTGTGATTTCTAAAATTTATCGAAGGTTTTATGATTTTGCTGTTGATCGTTATTTGGATATATTGTCTTGATTTACGTGTTAGAAAACGGTTAGGTAATTTAATTACTGTACGGACGTTGATTAAACCGGTAGTTAGAATTTATATTTTGTTTCAAGGGTTCCTGTTTTCTCAAGATTGAGAAAACTCGTTTTTGTTCTCATTTGGAATTAAGTTTTAACTTGGTTCGAGTTTTAGGGTTTGTTTCCGGTATTTGACTCGGTCTATAATTGAGTTTTAATCTCAAGTTGATTTTTCGGGTTTTTGATATTTATACTTCTAGAATTATTTTTAAGGATTATGAAGATTTTTGGGGGTTTACAAAGACGAAGTTGAACTCATTCATATCACGATGGGGATAGAGCATTAGCATTTGTTCAGTTTTTCGTGATCTTAAACTGTGTAAAGTTGGTTAATCGTTTTCCTCAAACGAATTTATAGTTCAAAGTTGCCCATAAGCTGAAAAGGCCTTGTTCATACCGCAAGATTCATTAATCTGCTAACCCGGGATGGAGGGCGCAAAAGTCCATCCACATATGATTTCCGTTTGGTCATATGTTTGTTGAATCCATATGTTTGATGCATATCACTTGTCTGAGTAATCACTTGATTGTATGATGTGTTATAAATGTGATCTTGGAAGTTCTTACTCACTAAGCTAGTATAGCTTATACCCTAATAGATGTTTAAATGAACAGGTTATCTCCAGAGTGCTAAGTGGGGACCAAGATGGTTGAAGCCGAGAATGTCTTCGGGATTCCGGCAACAAATAAGAATGCTTGAAGTTATTAGCTAGGTTTTATGATTTGTCTTGTAATAGTTTGTGTAGTGAAATCTGTGGATGAATTGTAATTGAAGTATAGTGAATTGTATTTCCTTTACATTGTTACTCGAGTTGTATCAATATAAAATGTATCACTCCGATGTATCTCCTCCATGTGTTAGACGCCTTGTACATAGTATGAAAGCCTTCGCATGACTAAAGCGGTCATTCTTAAGCTTTAATATTGTGTACAACGGACTGCCACGTTTAGGGTACTATAAACCCTAGCATCCTTAGTAGTCAAGTAAACTCCGGGAACCAAAAAGCAAAACCCTAAATCGGTCTAGTTCAAGCTTAGTGAGAGAAGCTTAGAAACCCTGGATCCGGCTTTCCTTTGGTTTCATAACAAATGAAGTTTTATAAAATAAATTAATGTGAATTATTGTTTTAAAGTATAATTCAAACCTTAGAAAGTTTTAATTTTGAAAAATTTTCTATTCCGAGCCTTCCCGAGCTCAATTATGGAAAAACGAGCCCCAGGACTAGAAACTCAGAAAAATATTCCGGAATACTCCTTAGAACCGAAATTTTATAAGGATTTCAAAAATATAAATTTTATAATTTTCTTGGCTATAAAAATTATAGTTATAGTCTTTTCTCCGTATTTTCTTTACTACCGGTAAAGTAGATGTCTTGTCTACTATTTACCACTATTCGCAAGTACAACCTACATTACACACTACCCATATCCTATTCTTACATCCTTACAACGACTCATTATATTTTCTTTTCCAAGAAAATTTTGTTTCCAACTAAATTATTACATATATTACATTTTATTACTTAAATTATAATTTAAATCAAATTCAACTCACTCCCTATCTCTCCTGTTAGTGTGGCCGGCGCACCCCATCCCCTTTTTCCCTCTAATTGTTTTATTTTACTTCTTTTTAATACAATTAAACCCTAATTCACTTAATATATAAACTCATTTTCACTCTCTCTCCTCATTTTCACTCATTCAAAATTTTTACAAAGAGCAAAACTTTCTCTTTTCTCCTCATTGTGCCGTGACACCCCCTCCAACACACACATCCTCTCTCAGTTCATTTCTTCTTCCTTTTCTCCAAAACTTCTTTAGGTGATGATTTCAAGCTTTGTTACTACTTAATCTTGCAATGGCAAGAGGTATTTTATGTGTTTTCACCTTAAAATCCCAATGAGCAAATGCTAGGGATAGAAACATAAATACATGAATCTCAAGCCATTACAAGAGTAGATCTTGTGTTTAATAAGCTTTTGTTGAAGTATTATTATGTTCATGCATTAAAAGTAAAGATCTTGCATGAAAAATATATGTTCATGTCTTTAAACTCATTTTCATGCACTATAAGTTGTGGATCTAATGTTTAGACACTCATGTTTTTCTTGACATTCATGTTCATATGAATATTTTGTGTTTTCATGCATTAATGATTATAAAAGCTTAGTCTTGTATATATAAATGTGTTAGTTGGTAGATCTTTATGAATATAAGACAAAGAACTTGAAAAGAAAAGGTTTTTGTTAGAAATGTTTAAGGGAAAATTCGGATGAACTTCAAGACCTATTTTAAAAACCCTTAAAACCACCTTGAAACTCATATTTTACATGAAAGATGAAGGGTATAAGTAATAGGTAACACTAAGTAATGATTTTTACAAGTTGAAATGAGTTTAGACACGAGTAATGTGTAAAACAAGTAGTGGAATTAAGATGGAAAATTTTGAGTTAGTGTTCAAATTGTTAAATTCGTAACTTGGGATGATGCATATGTAATCACCTAGTATTCAAGCTTAGATTGCATGTTTTATGTGTTAAATAAAGTCCTTAAGTAATAGATATAGTAAGGCTTTAAATTTTGATGCATTAAACAAGTTTTCTCAAAGGAAACATGCAAGAAGTGAATTTTTCTAAAATTCGGATTTTTGTGAAAAGCTTAGTTAAAAACATACTTGGAAGGTGAAAAATGTAAATTTTTATGTAGAAATGTAGGTCTTGGATAGTATAGATGATACAGACTCATTTTCATTTAGATAACAAGAAATTTCTAAGAATGGAATCCTAAAATACTAATGAGATGCCAAATTGGAAGAACTGGATTTTTAAAAAGTAACTATTGTTGGAGTCTTGCAAGAATTAGGAGTTTTTAAAGTTTCATTATCAAAAATCATCAAGATCATGCATATATTGAACTCATCACATGTCATTCATATTAGGAACTCATTCATATTTTATATACACATCAATCATCAACTAGATATATTTTGATCAAGTGCAAAACAATTTTTTGGAAATGGAAAAGTTACAGAACAGATCTGATCCCTCTGTTTCATAACCTAAATGTTTTAAAACTTGGAATTAATATTAGAAATAGATATCTTTCGAAGTAGATAGAAATCGATATAAAATTTGCGAAATTTCGAGTTAAAATGACCAAGTTATGGCCGTTTTAAGTTGGAACTTCCGCAAATAGCGAGAATCACGATTTTGTTTAGTTTAGATGCACAGTTTGAATTAGTTAAGTGGTGAAGTTCTCATTAGGTTATTCTTATTTGGTAGGTGATCCCGAGAACGACGAATCCTTACCGCCTGATTATTATTACTAAGAGACCGGCGTACCACGACTGAATGAGTATTACTTCCAATTTCAATTATTGCTTGTGAGTGTAGTGATAGTTGCACTAGTTGTTTTAGCAAAGACAAAAATGAATATGCATGATGGGGTATTAGGGAATTATATTTGTCTGCTATTGTTATGAGAAGTTGAACTTAAAGAATATTGAAGCCGGGTGATAATTCATTGCGTGTAGAGAGGAGCTAGAATTGATTGTCTGCGAGTATTGCTTGGTCACCTAAAAGAATTGGATTAATCGATTATTAGACATCAAATATAAATTGGATTCATTCATATCACGATGGGGATGGAGCATTAGCATTTGTTGGTTTTTCATGATCCATAAAACGAATATGTTAGTTAATCGTGATCCATAAAACGAATATATTGGTTAATCGTGATCCATAAAATGAATTTATTGTTCAGTTGACTGTAAGCTTAAATGGCGTCGTACCGCAGGATTCGTTAATCTACTAACCCGAGATTGAGGGTGCAAGTCCGTCCATATATGATTTCCGGCTGGTCATATGTTTGTTGAACTCACGTGTTTGATGCATTCCACTTGATTGATTAATGACTTGCTTGAATGTTTTGTTGAAAATGTGATATGGAAGTTTTCACTCACTAAGCTAGTTAGCTTACACCCCTATAGTTTTTACTTGTTGCAGCACAAGTTCATTTGGCTTAGGCCAAGGCAGGCTACAGCTCAGGTACCGAAGCTAGGCGTTTCCTTTAGAAGTTTATTTCGGTTTTGGTTAGACTTCCATAGGAAACCAAAAGAGACTCTGAATGACTGTAATGAACCTTAATATTCTTTTGCGGGGGAATGCCCCTTAGACTTTATAACTTTATGTATGTGTTTTGATTTATCATATAAGGCTATCGAATGCCACATTAAACTTCTTAACTCCATTAAATAGAGTATTCTATTGTCGTAAAGGGACGCCTTACATCTATTCAAGACTCCTGAAGGGTTCGGTTAGTAATTCAAGAGTCTTATATAGTATGTGACGGACTATTATGTTTAGGATACCCCTCTGGGGTGTGACAGGTATCCTTCAGGGCGTGACACCTTCTCAACATTTACCTTCTTTAGTTCTTGAGTGGAAATCACCATATGACAAATGGTTTAGCAAAGCACCTTTCTATGACCATTTGATAGTCTTTGATTTATTATGTTATGTGCATAAATCTTTTCCTCATCCTGATAAATTTGATTCTTGAAGTGATAAGTGTATATTTCTTGGATATGAATAAGGATGTAAGGGATATGAAGTTTATGATATTTCTCACAAACAAATGTTGCTTAGTTGAGATGTTGATTTCTTTGAGCATCAATTTCCTTTTCACGATTCTCCAAATCTTTTTATTGTGGTTGATTCTCCAACTCCTTTTAGTGTTGCTTTCTATCCTCTTTCTTGTGATGATGATGTGTCCTCTACACCTTTGTCTATTCCCAATTCTATTTCTTTATATGATAGTATGTAAGTAGTAGCATCTTCACACGATACTCCTGCTCTAAGACAATCTACTAGGACACAAAAACGTCCACATTGGCTTCAAGACTTTATTCATTCTTTACACCGTGCTTTTGCTGATCTAAAGACACAAGCTAAACACATTAGACACTCTACCTCATTTGTTCTTTACCGTTTGTTTGATTAACATACTTTTGTTAAATATCCCATTGAATGTTTTGCATCTTTAGCTAATGTTGTAGCTATTAAAGAGCCTACTCATTACTTAGAAGCATCTCAATATCAAGAATAGGTAGATGCAATGCATAAGAGACCTGCTGCCTTAGGGTTGAACAATACTTGGGGGCTTACTACCTTCCTACAAGGTAAGAAAGCTATCGGATATAAGTGGTTTTATAAGGTAAAATATCGATCTGATGAGAGTGTTGAAAGGTATAAGGCTAAGTTGGTGGCTAAAGGATTTACTCAAGTAGAGGGAGAAGATTATAATGAGATCTTTTCACTGGTAGCTAAACATAGTATAGTTTAATTGTTATTTGCTCTTGCTACATCTTGTAATTGGATAATTCATCAAATAGACATTAATAATGCTTTCTTACATGGCTGTTTAGATGAAGTGATTTTTTATGATTCCATCTTAGGGTTATGATAAAGCACAGGGGAATAAAGTTTTCCATTTGAAGCATTCCTTGTATGGCTTGAAGTAAGCTTCACTCCAATGGAATCTTGAGCTATCCAACTTCCTTCTTCAATAGGGTTTCTGTTACGCCCCGAAGGGTACCTTAAACGTGGTAGTCCATCGTACGTAATATTAAAGCCTAGGTGTAAGCCCTTAGATTTTTCGATAATATTAGCAAACCGTAAGAACTGGAAGTTGGAATGAAATCCTAAAGTTAACCTAGTTATACGATTAGTCTAGTGGATCTAGATCCGGCACTCCCGTGTTCTTAAACCCTAGAAAACGAAATGAAATAATTGTGGAAAATGGTTCGTAATAATATAGGGAAGCCTAAAAATATCATATTCGAATTTTTCTAGTATCTTTCTGATCCGATTGGGATCAGTTTTCGAAAACCGTGCCCCGGAGCACTCGATAGCAAAAATATTCCAACAACACCAATAGATTCGTAAAAATATAAGGTTTTCAAAAATATCAGTTTTAAAATTTTTCGGCAACTAAAAATAACAGATATAGGCTTTTTACGCGTATTTTCTTTACTACCGGTATTTTAATTGTCTAGTCTACTATTCATAGTACTTTTCTACTATTCATTACTATTCACCTATCTCTACTTTTTCTTACACTCTATTCTTACACACTACCATACCTATACCTTACAATTTACCTTCTCCATACAACTTTAATCACATCACACTTTACACATTACTTCTTTTATTACAAAACAAACAAAACAAATCAATTTTCCCCCCCTATACAAGCAAAACCGGCGCCTCTCTTCCCCCCATGCATCACAATTTATTTTCTTTTCCATTTTATTTAATTACATCTAATTTCCACTTCAAAAATCTATAAATACCCCCTTCCTCTTCCATTCTTTCACACAACAAAAATTCATACTAAAACTCTCCCAAAATCACTCCACAAAATTCCTCTCCCAACATCTCTCTCAAGTTCTCTCTTTTCCTTAGAAAATCCATTCCCACATAATACTACAACCCATTCTTTTCTTCTTCAACAACACATAAACTTTAGGTAAAACTTCTCTTATATACTCATCATGTTCATATAACTTAACATGAGTTTAGTGTATGTTTCTTAGACTCATTGAGTTAAAGAAGCAACAATTTATTCATGTTTTGTTTTTGTTCATGTTCTATTCTTTTCTTTATGTATTATGTTGTTATTGTTATTATTATTTGTTTCTAACCTAACATATATAAAGTATTATATATATTATGTATATATATATTTATTTAGAGCATATAAGCTCATTTGTTATTTATTTATTTTCAAGTCTTGCAATTTATTTATTTATTTACTTGTTTTATGCAATATTAAGACTAGTCTTTCTAGTCTTAGACTTGTCCATATCAAGTCAAAACAATTTTATTTCTTTGCTTTTCTTTTCTTTTCTTTGAGGACTAGTCTATTCTTAGTCCCGGGATACCTTGATGAAGCTAAGGTTCCCAATACTTGACTTTACTTTTATGCTCTTATATATTTTGTTTATCTTATTATGTTGTTATTTTATCCTCATTCATACATGAATATGTTGTTATTGTCTCAACCATAATAGAAATGAGTTTTCTTAAAATAAGAATAAGAACTCTTTTTAAATATAAATTTTGTCACATAAGAAGTTATTTTCCTTAAAGTTTGAAATTTATCTTAAACAAATATTTTTCTAAAGATAGTAACAATATATGGTTTTTACCAAGAAATACATAAAGTAAAGTTAATATAAATTGTCTTTTCAAATAAATAAGAAAGTTTCTTTAGACTTAAACAAAGGATTTCTTAGATTCAATTGTCAAAGTTTTCCACCAACACTAAAGTCTAAGATAAGTTTTTCAAAAATAACTTATAAGATGATTTCTTTTAAAAGTGGAACTAACCATAAAGTATTTAGAAAGATTTTGTTTTCCAAAACGCTAGAAATAGATTTATGTAAATCTTGAAAGATTAAAAATAACTTTTGAAGGAATGGAGTTAAAAGGAGGAAATACTCAATTATGACAACTTAGGAAATTTTTCAAAAATAAAATTCATTTCAAGCCTTAAGCTTATCTCACTTTCAAGACATTTGTTTTACAAAACCATTGTTGAGACAACACCAAATTCATGCATATAGTATGAGATTATACATTATGTATATACATATATTCAAGAGATTTTTCTTAACTATATATCTATATTTTTGTACAAAAGCCCTTGAGTGTGAAGTAAAGTTTGAAAACTCTAGTTTTAAAGTTTGGAAAATTCGTATCAAATATGTACGCTACTATTCCGAGACCAAATAATTTCTTTTGATGAAAATAACCTTAGAAATAGATAGATCTTTTCGAGTAGGTAGAAATTGGTATATAATATGCAAATTCCGAGTTAAAATGAGCAAGTTATGGCCATTTTAAGTTGGAATTTCCATTCCTTATGTTTTTTACGAATTCTTTAAGATAGAAGTTTAGAACTTGAATAGATCTTGGATGAAATGCTCATGTTGGGTATTTTTTTTGTTTAGGTGTCGAGGATCACGATCTTGTCTTCCCCGAGGATTACTTCGACTCCTAGAGCGCTATGGATGAGTGAGTCTCCTTTACGCTTATGTATTCGCGCATGTGCTTATAGAATAGAGTACTAGATGTTAGGGAAAGATAAAATTGATATGCATGTGGGTTATTATGGGAATTATGTATGTGATTCGTTGTGTGCGATCAATGAACAATAAGTATATCGGAACCCGATTTGTGATTGATATAAATGTTCTACGTATGTATTGTTATGTGTGCAAATATTGTTGATTGCTTTAAATGATTTATGTCATATTGAAATCCTTATAATAAATTGACTCATGCATATCACTTAGAATATCATTTAGAAGTTTTGCTACTACTCCTCAGCGTGGGACCGGAAAGGTAAGCTGCCTAACTACATCTTGAGGGTTAGGACGTACGGGGAATACGGCCTCAAGGTGTAGCCGAGCCGGATCGATCGCTTTGGGCATGGAAGGGGGGACTAGTAGTACGGTTCGTTGGAACCCCAAGACGCGCGCAAACTGTGAGGAGGTTGTTGAGACCCAGTTCAAAGCATTCCTTAACCACGATGGAGGGGTAAATCCATCAAACATACGAAACCGGATAGTCGTATGTAATGTTTGATCATATTGTTGTTGCATTCATATGCTTGATTAATAAACTTGTTGGTCGTTGTTATGAGTACTATTGCGTAAGGAATATCTCACTAAGCTAGTCATGCTTATACTCCTATAGACTTTTGATATTGCAAGATTATCTTTTGCACTCGACCACCTTGATTTCCCGGGTAGAATCCTTATTTTTGAGAAGCTTTTGGAGGCAATCTATTTTGAAGTTATAGAGTAGATTTCTTCTAAAATATTCTAGCTTTAGTTATGTTATAATTAGAACCATGTTATTATGAATTATCGGGGGAATGCCCCTTAGAAGCTTTAAGATTTTTATTTCAATGGAATATATAAATTTTACATGTTCCGCTGCCAATGTCTTAAATGCATTACTCTACCGGTGTCCCTTTGTTGTGAATGTACGCCTTGTACTGATATGGAAGCTTTCGAGTGGCTTAGGTAGTCATTCTTAAGTTTTAATATTGCGTACGGCGGGCTGTCACGTTTAGGGTACCCGCTGGGGCATGACAGTTTAAGTTAGTATCAGAGCATCAAGATTAGGGAAAGAAATAGTAAGTTAGAAATAGAAGTCTTAAGAATAGGATAAGTTTAAAATTAAAAGAGTTTTAGGAAGAACCCTAGAATTATAGGAAGTGGGGATTTATGGGAAACACATGTTTTATGACCATACCTAAGATATGTAAGTGGCCCTAGGATTTCCAAACGTTTTAAGCTTTAAGAAAACACAAAAACCTTGTAAGTTGTAGTTACTAAAAGAATAGAGTAATCTTGCTTTCTGAAACAAAAGGAAAATAGTTTACGTAAAGACTATACAACCAACCTTAGGTAACGCCGGAAATGAGTCACGCAGATGCCATCAACAGACCGAGGTGACAAGAAGGTGACCAACGCAGATTCCTCAAGTCTCAAAAGGATCGAGAAGAAGTAAGGAGCCATGATGAGAAGAAGACGTCGTATTCACCCAAGACGCAACGCCTTAGTATTAAATTGCAATAATCAAAAGATGTAGTTAAGTTTTTAAACAAATAAAAGTAACCTAATGATTTCTGATAATGAGATTCTTTGTTTTAGTTTTATTATATTATTTCTCTTTTTGTGATTAACATGCATGATTGTGATTTCTTACTTTGCAATCTCTTTGAATTGTATTTAAATTTCATAATTTCTTATTAAACTCTATCAATCCCTATTTTGTCATTTATTTTTAAGTTTTGTACTTGATTTAAATTCTAGTCTTTATATTTGAGGTTTTCGTGATTTCCGTAAACGTTAATATAGAGATAAGCTAGAAATAAAATCTAAACGATTAAAGCCGTCCAAGAAGACGTAGGAATAGGGAAAAAGAGATTCCAACAACGTACCAGCTGAACGAGGAGTACCCCACGTAACAACGGAGATAACCCTGCTTGCTCCAAACCAGCAAACGACTTTGCAGGCAATTGGACAGATGAACCAGTTATTAGCTATTTTGATTCAGCAACAAAATCGAAATAACCCAGCTGCTCCACCTCAGAATGTCCTGAAGCTACGATAGAAGCACCCGACGAACAGTCACATGCTGCACCATTTCACCACGCCACCGCAAGATACATCAAAACTTGCTCGCCAATTTCATCAAAGTAATACCTACTTTGATGGAACCTTCGGAAAACCAGCTGAGGCTGAAGATTGGTTGGCCTAGATTGAGAGATCGTTTGATGGTTATGAAGTACACCACCTAGAGTCAGTTTTGGGACATTCATGTGAAGTTCAATGCTCGCATATGGGGGAATCGAAGAAACGAGAATTACTGCTCCAGTTACGTGGGTATGTTTCGAGAAGAGTTCTTGGAGAATACTTTCCAGAGAGTCTAGAGTTCGGTACAGTGTGAGTTCTTTAACATTACTCAAAAGGGAGAACATCGAGCAGTACGAAACCGAATTCAGTCGCTTGTTGCAGTATGCTCTGACTCCTATAAGCACAGCAAGGAGTTAAAGAGACAAGTTTTCTTGAATGGGTTAGACGAAGACTTAAAGATCGCTTGGTGGAGTTTGATGTAAAAAGTTTTAAAGGGCTGTGGCAAAGGCTCGAATTATAGAGAGGCTAAGAAGATGAAAACAAAAGCTCGGAGAAGAAAGTGTTTGTGTTCGGAAGGAAGCTTATGAAGGAAGTTCTGGGTTCAAAAATAAGAGGTTTAAGCCTTTGGAAGTTTCAAAGGAAGTGGAAGCAATCAGAGGGGGATGACCAAGGTAGATGTCAATGCGGAAATTGCGAGGGAAGCCTTATTCAAGTCTTGCCAAATTGCAAAACAAGTGTTTCTTTTGTGAGCAGCAGACCATAAAATCTTGGAGTGTCCCAAGAAGAATACAGTGTCTGCTATGTGTGCAAGCAACCAGGGCACTTTGCAAATGAATGCCAAAGAGAAAAAAATGTTGTGGGTATCAAACTCGGGGGATCTGCCCTTATCAGAACCAACAATGGCAAATGTGAATGGGAACGCTCTGGACTCGATGCATGGATGAGAGTTTACAACTTGGAGGGCAGTGGATGTGCGAGGAAGCAGATGATGAGGAGGAAGAATGTGAGTTTGCTGCCTTGGAGGGAGACGAAGGCTTTGACCATGGACTCGTTGCAGGTTAGCCTTAACCTTAAGCTTTCGTTTGTTTATAGTATCTTTTTACGCTGTTAATCTGTCGCAATAGAATCCCTATACCTCTTTAGCCTAAAGCTTTAGAAAAGTTGGATAAGCATAGTATGGTTAGTAATTAGTGTGTGTTAAAACGCAGGAAGTATACGAGTAGCTAACGACACCGCTTACGCCTTGTTTGATACCGGAGCCACCCATTCCTTTATCACCCCCAACCTTGCTAAGAAGAGTGGATTACTATAGTCACTACCGCTACCAGCTTCAAGATAAAGACACCCATGGGTAGCGTCGTAACCACCCAAGAGATGTTGAAGGAATGCCCTTTAGAGATCCAAGGTCACCATACGACAAGTGATTTGATCGTATTGGAGATGAATAAGTATGAAGTAATTCTTGGAATGAATTGGTTGACCCATGTTAAAGCCACGGTAGATTGTCGAGAGAAGAAGGTGAATTTTAAGATGTATATGGGAAGGATATTGAGTTTAAAGGAGAATCCACGGTCGTAATGTAAGCCCCGGAAAATTTTAGTAAATAGTCTAGGAGATGAACTTGAAAAATAAAACCCTAAAAGCCACTCCAAATTAAAACCGAACTTAGATAGGTCCCAAACTCTGAACGGACCCGGAAATTTCTAAATCATGAGAGAAATAAGAAATCTCATAAATAAGCTAGCAACTCAACATACTTCCATTCTAAAACCCCTACGTACAACAAATTTTCTAATTAGCTATAACTTACAAATTCGGGTAAAATGGAGCCCTAAAGCAAATTGCTAAGAAGTAAATAGTGATTAATCTTCGGAAATAAAACCAATCCAAAGAATTCCGAGAACATTGTAAGATACTAAGTTCTTATGAAATCGCCCTTAAAATAAACCTCACCAATCAAATAAGTCATGTAAGTATAAAATATTAGTTTTTATTTTGGCAAAGGGGCGAACCGAGAGGCCAACCCGGAAACCTAAGTCCTCCAATCTCCCGAAAAACTCCATACCTAGACCCGGCAATTGCGTATTCCTAAACCCAGGAGTTGGAACAAGAGGAAAAAGGTGTAATCGGTTCGTATTAAGTCTAGGATACTCTGTAAAGATGAGATCAATGAAATTCCGACCTATTCCAATCAGATCAGGTGCCAGTTTCGAAAAACACGCTCTGGGATTCGAAATGTTAAGAATATGTTTTAATGCCGTTAGACTTATATTTCTAAAGGATCTCTAAGTTATTAGTTTTACAAATTTTCACATAGCTAGAATTATCTAATTTTACAAATCTGTTCGAAATTCGTTACTACCGGTAATTAGTGAGTCTTCCAGTACGACTTAATATTCTTAGTCACCTAAATTGTTGTTATTATTATTATTATTATTATTATTATTATTATTATTATTATTATTATTATTATTCTTATAAGGTATACCCTAGTTCTCCTAGTGATCGTATAGTAATCGGACGAACTTTGGAAACCGGAGAACGAAACCCTATATCGGTCCGATTTCAGCTTAGTGAGAGGAGCCTAGAAACCCTAGATCCGGCTTTCCTTCGATTTCATAATAAAAGAAGTTTTATAAAGTAAATGAACATGAATTATTGTTCTAAGGCATATTCTAACCTTTGAAAGTTCCAAATTCGGGAATTTTTCAATTATGAGCCTTCCGAGCTCAAGTACAGAAAAGCGTGCCCCGGACCACGGAGTCAGAAAAATGTTCCGGAATATTCATTAGAACCGTAATTTTATAAGGATTCCAAAAATATCAATTTCATAATTTTCCGAGCTATAAAAATTACAGTTATAGCTTTTCCCGTGTTTTCGGTACAACCGGTAAAGTAGATGTCTTATCTACTATTCATAAGTACAACCTACACTACACACTACCCATACCCTATTCTTACATCCTTACAACTACTCATTTCAATTTTCTTTTCCAAGAAATTTTTCTCTTAAATAATTATCACATTTATTACATTTAAATTACTAAATTACAAAATTCAATTTTTCAAAACACACACACACACACACATGGATGGTCGGTGCCCCTCCCCTTGTTTTTCCTTCCCATTTGATTTATTTTTGCAAATTTTATTCAACTAAACCCTAATTCACCTCATATATATACATTTTTTCTCTCTCTCTCCTCATTTCTTCTTATTTCAAAGTTTGAAAAAGAGTAAAAACTCTCTTTTCCTCCCTCTTGTGCCGAGCATTCCCCTCCCCCTTTCCAACTTTGTTTCTTCTTCTTTCCTCCTTCAAGACCCCTTTGGTATGTATATTTAGGCTTTGTTCATCCTAAATCTTGTTATGGCAAGATCATTCTTGTGTGTTTTCTCATCTAAATCCCAATGAGCATGAGCAAGGGACATGAAAACACTACTACAAGAATCTCAAGCCATCTCAAGAAGTGGATCTAGCCTTTGAATGAGTTTTGTTTGAAATATCAACTTGTTCATGCATGTAAAGTAGAGATCTTGCATATATATTGTTGTTCATGCCATGAGATCCATGATTTATACACTATATATAGTAGATCTAAGGTTTAGACATTCACAACTTCATGAACATGTATGATCATAGAGATATTTTTGCTTCCATACATTGATGATCATAAAAATGTAGTCTTGTGTATATATAGAGATGCTAGATGGTAAATATTCACATATGGAAGGCAAGAACATTGAAAAAGGAAGGACTTTGTCAAATATGAAATGTTGAAAATTAGGATGAAATGGAAACCCTACTTCAAAAACCCACAAAATCATTTTTAAACTCATGTTTCATAAGAAAAATGAAGGGTATGTATAATAGGTATATTGAAGGAATGATTTTTATAAACTTAGGTAAGTTTAGGCATAATAGAGACATAAAAATAAGGAGTAAGGTTAGAATGGAAAGTATTGAAATATGGATGAGTAGTCAAATTCGTAACTTAGGTTCATGCCCACAAGAACACTTAGAATTTAAGTCTAAATTGGATGTTTTATAAGCTAAATGAAGTCCTTAGATAATATATATATTGGAGCTTCAAATTTTAATGCCTTAGACAAGTTTTTCCATAAGAAAAATGCAAGGAAATAAGATTTACAAAATTCGGATTTCTACAAGTAGCTAGTTTAAAAAGATGTTTAGCAAATGAAAAATTTGGATTTTTATGCATGAATGAAGGCCATGACTATTATAGACCTTGAGGACTTATTTTTAGATAGCTAACAAGTGGATTACAAGATTAAAAGTCAAAGAAACCCTAAGGAACATTAAGTGGAAGAATAGCTTCTTAGAAATGATCTTTATGGGATTTTCCAACACTTGAGAGTTCATAAGAGTTTATTATCACAAAATCATTATGACCATGCATATATTAAGTCCATCACATGGCATTCATATTAGTAATTCATTCCCATACCATTCATGCATGAATCATCAACTAGGAACATTTTTATCAAAAGCAAAACAATTTTTCGAAATCGGGAAAGTGAAAGAACAGAACTGATCCCACTGTTCCGTGGCCTTACTACTTTCAAAACTTGAAAATAAATCTGGAAATAGATAGATCTTTCGAAGTAGATAGAGATCGATATAAAATTTGCGAAATTCCGAGTTAAAATGACCAAGTTATGGCCTTTTTAAGTTGGAACTTCCGCAAATAGCGAGAATTCCGATTTTGTATAGTATAGATACATAGTTTGAAGTAGTTTAGTGATGAGATTCTTATTAGGCTATTCTTATTTGGTAGGTGAATCCGAACACGACGATACCGTATCACCCGACTACCATATTGATAAGAGACCGGCATACCATGGCCGAGTGAGTTCCTCTTCCGATTTCAATTATTGCTTGTGATTGTATTGATAGTCGCACTAGTTGTTAGGTGAAGATAAAAAGGAAAATTATGTATGATGGGGTTATATGGGAATTATATATTGTCTGTTGTTATGTGTGAAATGAACCTTAAGAAATATCGAAATCGGGTGTTAAGCTATGGATTGATTATCTAGTGTGTTATATTGAATGTCTGCGAATAATTGTTGGCCACCTAAAAGAATTGAATTAATGAATATTTGACTCAATTGAAATTGGATTCATTCATAACACGATGGGGATGGAGCATTAGCATTGGTTGGTTTTTCGTGATCCATAAAACGAATACTTGTTGGTTAATCGTGATCCATAAAACGAATACTTGTTGGTTAATCGTGATCCATAAAACGAATTTATGTTCAGTTGACCGTGAGCTTAAACGGTGTCGTACCGCAGGATTCGTTAATCTGCTAACCCGGGATGAAGGGCGCAAGTCCATCCACATATGATTTCCGGCTGGTCATATGTTTGCTAAACTCACTTGTTGATGCATTTCACTTGGTTGCTTAATTACTTGGTTGAATGTGTTGTGTTTATTGTAATTCGGAAGTTCCACTCACTAAGCTAGTGTAGCTTATACCCCTATAGTTTCTTGTTGCAGTATGAGTACCTTTGGCTTTCTCCGAGGACCCGTGGACACCAGGTACGGCTCTTAGTTATTAAGGAGCTTTTGATGAGGCCGGGGTCTAAAGATTAGAAATGGGCTCTAATTCCGTTTTCTGAATCGGTAATTGAAGGGCAATGTAAGGAAATGTGGGGATTGAGAATTGGTAACTGGTGTTATCAGGGGTATGCCCCCTAGATCATGTAATAGAATAATTCTCTGTATGACGGTTATGGTTTACATTCTTGCTACTGTGTATATCTCTTTAAGCTACTACGAAACAAAGTATGATCTATAAATGTTGAGAGCGAGCCTTACACTCGATGTTTAAGCTCATGGGGAGACTAGGATTGTCTCACTTGAGATTAAATGTTGAGTGTGGCGGACTGTCACGTGTAGGGCACTTTGGGGCGTGACACGTAAGGAGGCAAGGATTAAGTTCGCTCGAGTTGATAACGGATGAGAAGGAGATTGTCACCCCGAAGGGTACCCTAAACGTGGCAGTCCGCCGTACACAATATTAAAGCCTAAGAATGACCACCTCAGTCACGCGAAGGCTTCCATACTATGTACAAGGCGTCTAACACATAAAGGAGACAAATCGGAATGATACATTTTATGTTGATACAATTGAGTAACAATGTAAAGGAAATACAATCCACTATACTCCAAATACAAAACACTATACTTCAAAATACAGTTCATCAACTTCAATTACATTCATCCAAGACTTCACTACATAAAACTATTACAAGGCAAATCGTAAAGCTTAGCCAAAAACTTCAAGCATTCTTATATCTTGCCGGAATCCCGAAGTCATTCTCGACTTCAACCATCTTGGTCCCCACTTAGCATTTCTTGGAATAACCTGCTCATTTAAACAACTATTGGGGTATAAGCTACACTAGCTTAGTGAGAATTCCCTTAATTCCGTACCATAACAAACAAGTTATTAATCAATCATATGCTATGCATGAACAAACACGTGAGCAAGCAATTATGCATGGGTAACCGGAACCCACACACAGAACGGATTTACGCCCTCCGTATCTTGGGTTAGGAATGGTATTGAGTCTACACGACCGCTGCTAGTCCCCAAGCCCTGGCTCTTAGCACTCGACTCGGCTAGGCTCATACAAGGATGCATCCACATGCGCCTTAGTACCCTAGAATGAGCTCTGATACCGGGTCTCATTACTCAAACGAGTCCTCGGACCATACCGATCGACCTGCGTAGGAGTAGCACGCTACCAAATGCAATATGTCTGATGCGATGCATGATCAATTTACTTTTTGCTTAGGTCAAAATATTTATACATTCTTTAGAGTGACCAGGCAATATCATACACATAAATAATATGAACCGTGCAGTTATCCAATCAAATCGTGGTTTCGATATGCTTTAGTATTCCTTGGCATACATTCATCACAGTCTCATCATATATCCCATCCCCATTCATATCGATTTTTATCTTGTTCCTAAAATTCTAATGCGACTAATTACAAGCACAATCAAGGTAACAAAACAAGGAGAAAACTCACTCAGCCATTGGATCACCGGTCTTCTAGTAATAATAATCCGGTGGTAGGGAATCGTCGAACTCGGGATAACCTAAAAAGGAAGAAATACTCTAATAAGTATTTCAACTCAAACTAATCCAACGACTTCATACGAACTTATCAAATTCGTAATTCGCGTCCTAAGCGGGAATTCCAACTTAAAACGGCCATAACTTGGTCATTTTAACTCGGAATCTCGCAAATTTTATATCGATTTCTATCTACTTCGGAAGAGCTTTCTAAATACAGTTTAAATCAAGTTTTGAAAATATCTAAGCCTCGGAAATGAGGGATCAGATCTGTACAGCGGTATAGATTCCGAAAATGCGGTTTTCATGAATGCACTTGAGATTCCTAAGTGTAAAATGAAACTAAATGCAATGGTAATGATTTTCCCTATCATGAATGTCATGATATGAACTCTAATGAGCCTAAGTTCTTATAGCTCTTTAGGTTTAAAGAATTTACATAAACTTTTCTTAGAAAACCATTTCATATTATGTTTAACAAGTGAGTTTACTACACTTAGTCACACCTACATATTACAAGGATTTTCTTTTAGGAAAACTCTATTTTGCTTAAAGAATTTTGACCCTCATATTAGTTATATCCTAAGGCCTTTATTTCTTAAATAAAATCTTCATTTATAAACTTTTAAGTGGGTCTTTTACTAGGGGGTTTCCAAAAATCCGAATTTAGTAAAGTCCATTTTCAAGTTGATTTCTTTAGGAAAAATGTATTTATACTTAAAACTTTAAGTGTTTATTATACCTATATCCTAAGGACTTCATTTATTTAAGAAAATACCATTTTTGAAGTTGGAAAAATAGTGTTTTCTAACCATCTATCCATTATTACGAATTTTGTCTAATGACTTTTAGCTCAAAACTTCTATTGGACTTCATTTCTTGTTTCCAACATTTTCTTTAGAAAAATCTCATTTAGACTCATGAAAAATACTACCAAACATTATCTATTACCCATAGGCTTCATTTCTCTTGTAAAATACATGTTTAGAAGTTGATAAAAGTGTTTTTAACCTAGGTTTCTAAAGTCATCCGAATTTACACAAGTTCATATTTTGAAAAGTGTTTTCCTTTTTGACTTTATTAACTTATCTAACCATAGATCTATATACTAGGAAGGTTATTTACAAGGAAAAACATTAAAGACACTAATGCACATAAACTCAAAATAAGATGAGATCTTAAATGTCTACATGAATATGAGTAGTAAAATGATAGATCTACTATATCAATGCTTAAATGAGTTTTGAAAACATAAAAACTATATTTTTTAAAAGATCTTTTGTTAAAACACTTTTTGATGGAAACATAAAGCTTTTGCATGAAAGCTCCTTTAAATGGTAGATCTACTTTGTAATGGTTCGGTATTCTTGTTTTGATCTTTCCTTGACCCTAGCAAAAGCTCATGGGGTCCTTTGGTTGGAAATATCCAAGAATCACTTAGCCATAACAAAGATCTATGAGTGGAAGGAGTGAAACTTTACTTACTTGAAGTGGAATGGAAGATGAAAAGAAGAATGGAGTTGTGTGTGTGTGGGGGGCTAAACTTTCGGCCAAGAGAGGGAATGAGAGGGTTTTTGGAGAGCTTTTCACTTTTCAAAAGTTGAGAAAATGAAAGAATGAAGAGAGAGAGAGGAATATAGTTTATATGAAAGGGATTTAGGTTAAAAGAAGAAGGAAAATTTTAAATGGAGCATGGATGGGGGGGGGGGGACTATTTCGCCGGCACTATTCATGGAGGAGGGAAGAAGTTTGAAAAACTTTTACTTTGATTGATTGATTTAACATGATGTGAAATTGTAAGAGTGTAAGAGAAGTTAAGGGACAAAATGTGTAGAGAAAAGTGAGTGATTTGAGTGATGGTAAGGGTTAGATTTGTAGGGTGGCTAATAGGTAGACTAGGTAGCATAGGTGGTACTTTTTGAATAGTAGTGAATAGTTGACAAGACAATTTAATTTCCGTAGTAAGGAAATACGAATAAAAAGGCTATAATTGTATTTTTCGTAAGCCGGAAAATTATGAAAAATATATTTTGAAATCCTTATTTTATTTTGATTCAAATGAGTATTCATAAAGAAATTTTTGAAATTCTAGTTCCGGGGCACGCTTTTCTATAATGGGTCTGGGATGACCGGAATTGAAATTTTCTCAAAATCTGATCTTTTCTTGGTTTGAAATATAATCAAGAACTATATCCAAGATTAATTTTGCTTATAAAAGTTTCTTATTTGGAAATCGTGGAAAAGCCGAAATTTGGGTTTCTAAGTCTTTTTCACAAAGCTTGAGCTAAACTGATTTAGGTTTTCATTTTCTGGTTTCCGAAGTTTATTTGATTACTAGGAAACCCAGGGTATATAAAAAAATAATAATAATAAAATTGTGTAATGAAATAAAATGAATAGTGCAAAAGACTAATCAATTACCGGTAGAAATGAAAATACGATAAAAAGGTTATAACTGTAACTTTTATAACCCGAAAAAAATTATAACTGATATATTTAGAAATCTCGTGGAATTACGAGTCTAACGGTACTAATGGTATATTTTTGATATCTCGAGTCCCGGGACATGCTTTTCAAAGTCTGTATCCGAACGGGTTCGAGATAGGTCAAAAATTTACCAATCTGATTTTTGTGAACAAACTTATATTACTACGGGTTATTCTACTTATTTAAACTACATCTCGGTCCCTAGGGTTAGGGGTACTAGATTGCCGGACTTACGCTATTGTATTCCGGTTAGGGTTTCCGGATGATTTTCCGGTTTAAACCTTTGCCAAATTGGAAACTGAGATTTTCTGTTTATACAACGTATTTAGTTTGAGAAATTTATTTTAAATTTTATTTTTATAAGTATTTAATATCTCGAACTGCTTTCGGAAATCTTGAATTGAATTATTATATCCAGAGTTATTGGTAATGGTTACCAGATATGATTTTCTTGAGTTTGAGTCAAATATCGACTTTTGGAATGATTTTGGAGGAAATCTTAATTTTTATAATTTGCTTTGAAAAAGGATCTTCATAGTGTTTTGTTTTCGAATTTATTTTGCTTCGATTTAAGGTTTTTTGAACAATTGGTTAACTTTAAGGATTATCTAATTTGTTATTTTGTTTCTTGAATTCTTCCTTCTTAAGATTATGAGATTTCAATTTCTAACTCGTTCTATGATTCTTGGGAGTTTGATTTGATCGTTAGGGCTTTATTGTGATTTCCGTCTCTTAGGATTATTAGTCTGGTCGTTTGGGGAATTTCCAAAGTCTATATTTTATTATTGGCAGATAAAGTTTTCTTAATCGTGCCAAAGCCTAATTATGGAATTGGCCTTTGGTGATTTCCTGATCCTTCAAATTGTCATGTTATGGATTAACTTGCTTTTTAGCAAATTATAACTGTTTTTTTTTTATCCCGATTTTTATGAATTATAGATTAGGTAAGCAGTTTATCTTACGTAATGGTTTTTGGACTTAAGGACTTTTGTAGTCCTTATTTTATTTTTAGATTTTCTCAAGACTAATGATTCTTACTTTCGTTTATATTTTAGAACTCGTTCAAAGTTCAGTTTTAATTTGGAGTGATTTTCAAGGTTTATTTTCGAAGTTCATTTTGAAATTATTTACTGGAATTTTCCGGGGCTTACAGAGATTGACCAGCAAATCAATGCTATAGAAGAAGAAGGTGAAGGACCAAAGGTGGAAGATATACCCATAGTCAATGAGTTTCCTGACATTTTTCCTAAGGAATTACCTGGATTGCCACCAAAGAGGGAGATCGATTTTGAGGTTAGCTTGATGCCAAATACCGAGTCGATATCAAAAGCTCCATACCGCATGGCACCGGTAGAGTTGAAGGAACTCAAGAAGCAATTACAAGAACTTTTGGATCAAGGATTTATACGCCCAAGCGTATCATCATGGGGAGCACCAGTCTTGTTCGTTAAGAAGAAGGATGGATCATGAGGTTATGTGTCGATTACCGGGAGTTGATGTCACGCCCCGAGGGTACCCTAGTAGTAATAAACAAGTTACACTTTGAATATTATCACTAGATTACCTTCAGAGAATGACAGGTTTTCAAAATAACAGGATCTTTTAAGTTGCTTGATAAGAAATAACAAATATATGAGAGAAATGATTTAGTGAATAACCATTACAAACTATTACAAACCATATATCTCTGTTGAAGTATACAACTAAATATTCTACTCTAATAGTACATAACCATCAAACTAAAATAGATCTGTAGACTTCTAGCTTCAAAGCCCTTACCGGAGTCATATTCCTGGATGTAACTAACCAGGGACGTAAAGTGAACCTGAAAAGACTGTAGGAGTATGAGCGAAACCACAGCTCAGTGAATAACCAGATACCATACATCACACAAGTTATTAACAAATCATATGCAATGCAAGCACTCAACCGTATGCACAGATACAAGTTTGGATGATCTAGAATCCAAACAGGAAAAAGATTTACGCCCTCTTTTTAATGGGTTGAAGAACAAAAACTCAATGACCCACCTGCCCAGGAGAGACTAAGTACACAGGAGAATCAACGATTTCTCGTTTTAATGTTATCACTTTGAATATAGTGGCTTCCACAAACCATCTCCTGCAATCCCCTTAGAAACTCCCTAAGTATTAATTATTTCAAAGCGATTCTACGGGCGACGTTCTTCGGTGCCTTTTAGTTCCTCATAGGACCGCCAGACCAAAGAGAACCTTGGAAGACTCACACATTGGATCAACCAAGCAAAAATAGAGATCCGAAATATTAATACGTAGCAGGCTGTCACAACCATATATGCAATAATGCAATTCGTGTAATGCATGTCCATATTATTTGTTAAGTCAAAAAGTCTTAATCAATTTCGAGGTGACCATACATTACACACATTCATCATTATACTATTGCACAACACCAACCATTGCGTTATCGCTTGTATAAAGATATTTTAGCAATCATGCAGGCATATCATATCAATCTTTCAACAAACACTCATTTGTTTATCTTGCATTACATATTCAACTATTTACAACCACAAACAGCACAATATGACTGAATTACTCACCTGCTCATACCGACTCAGTCGTAGTAGTCCACTGGTAGATCCTCTAATGAGTCAAATTCACCTATTTAAAACAAAATATTCATCAATATCATCTAACTAAATTCCTACGTGTGCCTTGTGTCCTAGACTCGATATTAATACTTAGTATCGTCGGGTTTTTCCTATTTTTATCTCACATAATTGTTTGGTTATTTTTAGAAGTCACATTGCTTAAGAAATTAACTTATTTCAATTTCCATTCTTATATATTTTATTTTGTTAAAACCAGTATTAGACTGATAATACTTTATTTAATTCTAAATATTCTCTTAATTCTAGGGTTTCCAAAAGTTAATAGATAAAAATTCTAAATAGACTTAATTATTTGTATTAAAGTCATTACCTAATACATATTTATAACAAACATATATACATACTTAGTAGATATATATATATATATATATATTCGGTTTAGGTCAGAAAAGCTTTCGTTGCAAAATTTTAGCTGTAAGCCGGCTCAAGGCCGCCGGCCTAAATCCCCAGATGCCGGTGTAGAATTATTTTTAAAGAAAATTTCATATCGAGTACACCGGTGTTGAACGCTGCCAGCTTACAACGTACGCCGGCCCTACGCCGCCGGCGTAGATCTCCAGGTAGCCGGCTTACGTCGAATTTTGCGTGAAAATTATTTTACGTAGCCTCTGTTTAAGTGTAAGCCGCCTGTAAGCCCGGCCTATCCATGTAAGCCGGCGTACATCGTTTACACTGCCGGCCTTGAGGCAGCGTTGCACTGTTCATCATCTTCCTCCTCTGTTCGATTCTTTTTCTTTGGTTTTTACACGTTAGAAACTTACTTAAACTACTTCTAAGAGTTTATACATCATATATAAGGATATACAACAACTTTTAACACGTTTAAACACATAAATATATAGATTTCGATTTTGTGAAAGTAAAACTAGGGTTTTGAAGTTTTACCTCGTTGGAGCTCTTTGAGTGTAATCCGAAGCTTGTGTTTGTGTTTAATATGTTCCTAAGATGATTTTAAGTCAGATGCAATTCATATAATCGAACGAAAATCCTTTGAATTATGTCAACTTACCTTTGAGCTCGTTTTTGAGGGTTTTAAGTTTTGTTCTTCCTTTGATTCGAACTCAATAGTTTTGGTCGATTTGTTTTCTGTTTTGGGTTGGCTTTGATTGCTCTTTGGGAGTGGATTCGTGCTAAGGAGTTTGAGTAGTAATGATATTTGTTTGTTTACTCTTTAATGCATTTGTTTACATATATATAGAAGGAGAGAAGGAAGAATGTCATGGCTGCTTCTCCCCGATTTTTCTTCCGGTTTGATCTCATTTTGGCTGTTATTTTCACTTCATTAATTGCCAATTTGAGCTGTCAAATGATGATTGGTCCTTGGGTCACTTTGTTTGACAAATTTGGGTGAATTATTGTAGAATTTCGGCTCCTTCTCTTCTCCAAATTCCTCCCACCGAAATCAGCCGCATGGTATATATATATATTAGTTTATTTATTTAGTTAAATTTTGAGTGAATTATACGAGTTATACGGGTATATATTAGCTAGTATTTGGAAGTTTTTGTACAAAATATGAGTATAAATTTATACAAAACACTTAGATTTTCAAACAACACAAATTTAGGGTATATATATACGTAGTTAATTATTCGTATAATTTTATCTCCCGCGATTTGAATTTCTTAAGCTCATTGGGTCAATTTTTGTTTCAGGCTCCGATAGCTTAAGAAAACTCGGTTTAGAACAATAGCGTGATCCGATTATTTATTTGAAGTTTAGATTTTGAGTTATTTGTCAGTTTATATTTTCGTTGTGTATTTAAAATCTTGACAGTTCATTTTTGGATCATCGTTTTTTAGTTATAAGCGTATGTGATCATTTATACCGTATTGGGCTTCATACAGAAATTAAACTATATTTATATCTTTAGCTTTGATACTAAACATAAATTCTTATTATTAGCTTTTAAATTTAACTAAGAATCTCAAAATTAGGGTTTAAGTATATATATAAACTCGTTATTAATCATTATTCTAGTCTTGAATCATTATCGGGATCAAAAACAATCATTTAATCTTTATATTCACATTTTCTATTTAAATCTATTTGTATACTAGGTTTTCGGGTCTTAGATTTTAGATCATATCTCGAATTAATTATTCCAGATACAATATCTCGGTTTCGGTATTAATTAGGGTTAAAGAACTCTTTATTCAGTTCCTAAATCTTTTATTCATCCAAAAATCTAAATGTTATCCTAATATTAGACTTCAATCAGAATCTAAATCCATTATCTAATTTATACTATCTATTATAAAATCGGGTACTAAGGTGAAAATTCCCGGGGTTTACAGTTGAATAAGGTTACAATCAAGAATAAGTATCCATTGCCCCGGATTGATGATCTCTTTGATCAGTTGCAAGGAGCAAGCGTGTTTTCACGCATCGACTTGAGATCTGGATATCATCAGTTAAGAGTAAGGATGGAGGATGTACCAAAGACGCTTTTCAAACTCGATATGGACATTATGAGTTCTTAGTAATGTCTTTTGGATTGACAAATGCACCTGCCGCTTTCATGGACTTGATGAATCGAATTTATAAGCCCTTGTTGGATAAGTGTGTTATAGTTTTCATCGACGACATTTTGGTCTACTCAACCACACGAGAGGAACATGAGGAACATCTCCGTATGGCGCTTCGGACGTTAAGAGAACATAAGTTGTATGCCAAATTGTCAAAGTGTGACTTTTGGTTGGATAAGATATCCTTTTTAAGACATGTTGTTTCAGGAAGTGGCATATCGGTTGATCCCGAAAAGATTAAGGCAGTGATGGAGTGGAAGCAACCAAAGACGGTAACGGAAATGAGAAGCTTTCTTGGACTAGCTGGCTATTATCGAAAGTTTGTAAAGAATTTCTCAACTATAGCCAAGCCATTAACACAACTTACTCAAAAGAATGAGAAGTTCATTTGGACCGATAAAAGGGAAAGGAGTTTCCAAGAGCTCAAGCAAAAACTTGTATCCGCACCGATACTTGTTTTGCCAAACCCAGAGAAGCCTTACACGGTGCATAGCGATGCATCAAGAAATGGTCTTGGATGTGTGCTAATGCAAGAAGGAAAAGTGATTGCTTATGCTTCGCGACAGTTGAGACCTACGAGCAAAATTATCCGACGCATGACTTGGAGTTAGCTGCCGTTGTTTTCGCACTTAAGATATGGAGGCATCACTTGTATGGACAAAGATGCGAAATATATACGGATCACAAAAGCCTCAAGTATCTATTCACTCAGAAGGAGTTGAATATGAGACAACGGAGATGGTTAGAGCTTATAAAGGACTATGATCTTGGAATCAACTCTTGTCCAGAAAAGTTAATGCCGTCGCAGATGCCTTAAGTCGGAAGAATCATGAGGAAGTTGCCGCTTTGTTGACCGACCAAAAGGAGTTGGTAAGAGAATTCGAAAGGCTGAGTATCGAATTCATTGGAAAAGATGTAGAGGTGGAAATGTCTAGCTTGGTGATGGAACCAACCCTTGTGGAACGGATTAAAGAGGATCAACGATATGATGAAGTCATACAAAGGATCAAACGGGAAGTGCAAGCGGAGAAGTATACTGATTTCACCATAGATGAAGAAGATGTAGTGAGGATGAAGGGAAGGTTATGTGTGCCGGATGATGAGGATATGAGGAGAGAAATCATGAGTGAAGCTCATAACTCAGGATACACGGTGCATTCGGGAGGAACTAAGATGTATCAGGATCTTAGGAGCCACTTTTGGTGGAATGGAATGAAGCGGGATGTAGCTGATTATGTGATGAAGTGCCCGACTTGCCAACAAGTGAAGGTGGAACATCAAAGGCCAGGAGGATTGCTAAAGCCTTTGCCGATACCCGAATGGAAGTGGGATCAAATCTCGATCGATTTCGTATGTGGACTACCAAAGACATCGGCAGGGTATGATGCCATATGGGTCGTAGTAGATCGCTTGACCAAATCAGCTCATTTCATACCAATCAACATGATTACTCAATGGACAAGCTAGCCAAGCTTTACATAAGGGAAATAGTACTTTTACATGGAGTACCTGCCGGAATTATGTCAGACCGAGATCCCAGATTCGTGTCTAAGTTTTGGACAAGTTTACAAAGGTGTATGGGGACAAAGTTGCATTTTAGCACGGCTTATCACCCCCAAACCGATGGACAATCGGAACGGACGATCCAAACCTTGGAAGACATGTTGCGTGCTTGTGTTATGGAATTTAAAGGAAGCTGGGATGTTCATTTGCCGCTCATAGAGTTTGCCTACAACAACAGCTATCACTCGACCATACAAATGCCGCCATATGAAGCTTTGTACGGACGACGTTGTAGATCACCTCTATTTTGGGATGATGTCGAAAAGCTTGCTATTGGACCGGATTTGGTACAAGATGCAGCAACAAAGTGAGGATAATCCAACAGCGAATGAAAGAGGCCCAAGATAGACAGAAAAGCTGGGCAGATCTGAAAAGGCGAGTTCTCGAATTTCAAGTAGGAGACCATGTGTACTTAAAGATAAATCCAATCAAGAGTATACATAGAGTGCGCTCACAAGGAAAGTTGAGCCCACAGTACATTGGACTTTTTGAAGTACTTGAACGAGTGGGAGATCTAGCCTATCGCCTAGCCTTGCCGCCAAACCTGTTAGGTGTGCACAACGTGTTTCATGTATCAGTCTTACGCAAGCATGTAGCGGATCCAGAACGAGTAGTAGAGTTAGAGCCAGTGTTGCTAAAGGAGAACCTCACTTATGAGGAACACCCGGTACGGATTTTGGATAGAAAGGTCCAAAAGCTTCGGAATAAGGAGATCAAATATGTCAAAGTCCTCTGGAGGACATCACACCCATGAGGAGGCAACTTGGGAAGCCGAGGATGAGATCCGACGCAAATATCCGAATCTTTTTGAAGAATCAGGTACGATAGCCAAGTTTTGAGGACAAAACTTTCTTTAAGGAGGGTAGGTTGTAAGCCCCTAGATTTTTCGATAATTTAGCAAACCCTAAGAACTAGAAGTTGGAATGAAATCCTAAAGTTAACCTAGTTATACGATTAGTCTAGTGGATCTAGATCCGGCACTCCCGTGTTCTTAAACCCTAGAAACGAAATTGAAATAATTGTGGAAAATGGTTCGTAATAATATAGGGAAGCCTAAAAATATCATATTCGAACTTTTCTAGTGTCTTTCGGATCCTATTGGGATCAGTTTTTGAAAACCGTGCCGGGAGCACCGGATAGCAAAAATATTCCAACAACACCAATAGATTCGTAAAAATATAAGGTTTTCAAAATATCAGTTTTAAAATTTTTCGGCAACTAAAAATAACAGATATAGGCTTTTTACGCGTATTTTCTTTACTACCGGTATTTTAATGGCTAGTCTACTATTCATAGTATTTTCTACTATTCATTACTATTCACCTATCTCTACTTTTTCTTACACTCTATTCTTATACACTACCATACCTATACCTTACAATTTACCTTCCCCATACAACTTTAATCACATCACACTTTACACATTACTTCTTTTATTACAAAACAAACAAAACAAATCAATTTTCCCCCCCTATACAAGCAAAACGGCGCCTCTCTTCCCCCATGCATCACAATTTATTTTCTTTTCCATTTTATTTATTACATCTAATTTCCACTCCAAAATCTATATAATACCCCCTTCCTCTTCCATTCTTTCACACAACAAAAAATTCATACTAAAACTCTCCCAAATCACTCACAAAATTCCTCTCCCAACATCTCTCTCAAGTTCTCTCTTTTCCTTAGAAAATCCATTCCACATAATACTACAACCCATTCTTTTCTCTTCAACCAACACATAAACTTTAGGTAAAACTTCTCTTATTTATCATCATGTTCATATAACTTAACATGAGTTTAGTGTATGTTTCTTAGACTCATTGAGTTAAAGAAGCAACAATTTATTCATGTTTTGTTTTTGTTCATGTTCTATTCTTTTCTTTATGTATTATGTTGTTATTGTTATTATTATTTGTTTCTAACCTAACATATATAAAGTATTATATATATTATGTATATATATATTTATTTAGAGCATATAAGCTCATTTGTTATTTATTTATTTTCAAGTCTTGCAATTTATTTATTTACTTGTTTTTATGCAATATTAAGACTAGTCTTTCTAGTCTTAGACTTGTCCATATCAAGTCAAAACATTTTATTCTTTGCTTTCTTTTCTTTTCTTTGAGGACTAGTCTATTCTTAGTCCCGGGATACCTTGATGAAGCTAAGTGCCCCAATACTGACTTTACTTTTATGCTCTTATTTATTTTGTTTATCTTATTATGTTGTTATTTTCATTCATACATGAATATGTTGTTATTGTCTCAATCATAATAGAAATGAGTTTTCTTAAAATAAGAATAAGAACTCTTTTTAAATATAAATTTTGTCACATAAGAAGTTATTTTCCTTAAAGGTTTGAAATTTATCTTAAACAAATATTTTCTAAAGTTAGTAACAATATATGGTTTTTACCAAGAAATACATAAAGTAAAGTTAATATAAATTGTCTTTTCAAATAAATAAGAAAGTTTCTTTAGACTTAAACAAAGGATTTCTTAGATTCAATTGTCAAAGTTTTCCACCAACACTAAAGTCTAAGATAAGTTTTTCAAAAATAACTTATAAGATGATTTCTTTTAAAAGTGGAACTAACCATAAAGTATTTAGAAAGACTTTGTTTTCCAAAACGCTAGAAATAATTTATGGAAATCTTGAAAGATTAAAATAACTTTTGAAGGAATGGAGTTAAAAGGAGGAAATACTCATTTATGATAACTTAGGAAATTTTTCAAAAATAAAATTCTTTTCAAGCCTTAAGCTTATCTCACTTTCAAGACATTTGTTTTACAAAACCATTGTTGAGACAACACCAAATTCATGCATATAGTATGAGATTATACATATATGTATATACATATATTCAAGGGATTTTTCAATCATACAATATCTATATTTTTGTACAAAAGCCCTTGAGTGAAGTAAAGTTTGAAAACTCTAGTTTTAAGTTTGGAAAATTCGTATCAAATCTGTACGCTACTATTCCGAGACCCAAATAACTTCTTTTGATGAAAATAACCTTAGAAATAGATAGATCTTTTCGAGTAGGTAGAAATCGGTATATAATATGCGGAAATTCCGAGTTAAAATGAGCAAGTTATGGCCATTTTAAGTTGGAATTTCCATTCCATACGATTTTACGAATTCTTTAAGATAGAAGTATAGAACTTGAATAGATCTTGGATGAAATACTCATGTTGGGTATTTCTTTTGTTTAGGTGTCGAGGATCACGATCTTGTCTTCCCCGAGGATTACTTCGACTCCTAGAGCGCTATGGACGAGTGAGTTTCCTTTACGCTTATGTATTCGCGCATGTGCTTGTAGAATAGAGCACTAGATGTTAGGAAAAGATAAAATTGATATGCATGTGGGATATTATGGGAATTATGTATGTGATTCGTTGTGTGCGATCAATGAACGATAAGTATATCGGAACCCGATTTGTGATTGATATAAATGTTTCCATGTATGTATTGTTATGTGTGCAAATATTGTTTGATCGCTTTAAATGATTTAATGTCATATTGAAATCCTCATATAATAAATTGACTCATGCATATCACTTAGAATATCATTTCGAAGTTTTGCTACTACTCCTCAGCGTGGGACCGGAAAGGTAAGCTGCCTAGCTACATCTTGAGGGTTAGGACGTACGGGGAATACGGCCTCAAGGTGTAGCCGAGCCGGATCGATCGCTTTGGGCATGGAAGGCCCGGGGACTAGTAGTACGGTTCGTTGGAACCCCAAGACGCGCGCAAACTTGAGGAGGTTGTTCGGGACCCAGTTCAAAGCATTCCCTAACCACCGATGGAGGGGTAAATCCATCAAACATACGAAACCGGATAGTCGTATGTAATGTTTGATCATATGTTGTTGCATTCATATGCTTGATTAATAAACTTGTTTGATTGTTGTTATGACTATTGCGTAAGGAATATCTCACTAAGCTAGTCATGCTTATACTCCTATAGACTTTTGATATTGCAGGATTATCTTTTGCACCCGAGACCACCTTGATTTCCCGGGTAGAATCCTTATTTTGAGAAGCTTTTGGAGGCAATCTATTTTGAAGTTATAGAGTAGATTTCTTCTAAAATCTTCTAGCTTTAGTTATGTTATAATTAAGAACCATGTTATTATGAATTATCGGGAATGCCCCTTAGAAGCTGTAAGACTTTTATTTCAATGGAATATATATATTTTACATGTTCCGCTGCCAATGTCTTAAATGCATTACTCCACCGTCTCCCTTTGTTGTGAATGTACGCCTTGTACAGATATGGAAGCTTTCGAGTGCTGAGGTAGTCATTCTTAAGTTTTAATATTGCGTACGGCGGGCTGTCACGTTTAGGGTACCCACTGGGGTGTGACACTAGGAATGACCTTCTCCATCACACGAAGACTTTCATACTATGTACAAGGCTTCTAACACATGGAGGAGACACATCGAAATGATACATTTCATATTGATACAACTTGATAACAATGTAAAGGAATTACAATTCAATACACTTCAATTACAATTCATCTAAAGATTTCACTACATAAAACTATTATAAAGCAATTCACAAAACTAGCTAATATCTTCAAGTATTCTTAATTTCTGCCAGAACCCTGAGGTTATACTGAACTCTAGACATCTCGGTCCCCAGGTAACATTCTTCCGTTAACTTGTTTATTCAAACATCTATTGGGGTATAAGCTACATGAGCTTAGTGAGAGTTCCCTTAATTTCGTACCATAACAAGCTAGTTATAAATCATCCATATACTATACATGAAACAAATACATGAGTAGACAATTATGTATGGGTATCCACAACCCATACACAGAACGGTTTTACGCCCTCCGTATCTAAGGTTAGGGATGGTATTGAAGAAGTCTACATGACCTCCTACTAGTTCCCAAGCCCTCCAGCTTTTAGCAATCGACTCAGCTTGGCTCATTCATGGAATACATCCCTGATGCACTTTAGTTTCCTATGAATGAACTCTGTACCGGGTCTCATTCTCCAAACGTAACCTCGGACCATATCGATCTTCTTGTGTAGGAGTTGTCACGCCCCAATGGGTACCCTAAACGTGGCAGTCCGCCACACTCAATACTAAAGCTTAAGTATGGCAACCTTAGTCATTCCAAAAGCTTTTATATTGAGTGTAAGGCTTACTTTCACAATTTTAGAGGACCATATATGGAATTATGTGGCTTAAGGAGGTAAAAAAACATATTAAGAAAAGAAGAATCACAATAATTAATTGTCCATGGCATAAATTTACAAACTTAAGAACAACTCCCTAAATTACTAATCCATTATACACATATTTACATGCTAATGCTAAGCTACTCTTTACTCAGATTCCTGATATGCAAGGGGGATTACCTGCCCACAGGTCCACGTGGCCTTAACCATAGGTACGGGAACTGCAAAAGATAGCTATCGGGGTATAAGCTAATAAGCTTAGTGAGAAATTCCCAAAATTCATACTTGAAGTAGATTATCAATCAAGTTTTAATTATTCAAACGTATGAAATCAACAACCACGTGAGCATACAACATATGACTTCCAGAATCATATGTTGAATGAATTTACGCCCTCATTCGGGGTTGGGTTTCAGCCAATTACAGCCACCATATTTAAAAACACTTTTATAGTCATACTGCCCTATAACGCCATCAAAAATTTTGGTTTTACAGGCTCCTACTAGCCACCAAAGATTTTGTAGTTATTACAGCTCTACTAGCCATGAAAAACTTGTAGTTATTACAGGCTCCTACTAGCCATCAATTTAAGTAGTTCTTACCGGCTCCTACTCGCCACTTACATGATATACCGGTTATGTCTACCACCACTATTATACACTTGTCCCACCAATTGTATAGTAGCGAATGCAATGTGACTCAACATATGAAGTGCATGAATAATCTCTTTAATTACAGTCTAGTAGTTACATTTAACTTCTTTCAAGTGATCAACTAATTTCAAACACTTCAAGATATTAATACATACAATTTATTACAAACAAATCGAGTTCCGATATACTTAGTATTCTTTCAACATATTATCATACACTTTCGTTTTATTTTTCTTAAGTTCTAGTGTAACTAATTTTACAAGCACAATCAAGAGTATGAAAAATAACGGGGAAATAACTCACGATGCCATTGCCGTCTATTTCTCTTAAGCGGATGAGTCGTTCACATACTCCACTAAATCGTAATAGTCCTCGGGGTGAAGAAATCTTTCATCGGGATCACCTAACCAAAGAAAATACCCATAATGAGTTTTTCTTGAAGATTTTCTTGAATTTTGACAAAACAATGTCAAAGAACGTCAAAGTTCGTATGAAAGAATGTTCCAACTTAAAATGGCCATAACTTGGTCATTTTAACTCGGAATCGCGCATATAATATATCGATTTCTATCTACTCGAAAAGATCTACCCATTTCTAAAATTATTTCCCACAAACAAAGCCATAAAGGCTCCGAAAAACTAGTGACAAAATTCACCACGGATTTTCAAGTAAAAACAACTTTGGTTCAAGAAATCAAAATTTGTTTGATAAATACTTAGTTATCTATATAGTTGAAAAATTCTCTTTTTATAACTACATAACTCATATTTAAGCATGCTCAAGTGTTTTGTTGTCCAAATTATTTTTCCTAAGTAAAACAATGTCGGGTTGAAGCTTTTCGGAAATTGTTTTCTTTGAAATGAATACCTTGTTTTCTTTATTTTCTAAAAACGTTTTATGTTGGTTTTATTTATCTTTTTCTAAGTGACTTTTGAAAATAAAATTTTCTACTTTCTAAGTTACACTAATAATATTTTTGAAGTTTTTCTAGAAAATATGCTTTTCCCTATTTTCTTGTGTAAATTCCTTTGTTTACTTGTTTTGGCAAAAATCTTTACTTGATATTTCTCATTCTTTTTCTCATGTCTCCTATTTTCAAGAATAATTACCCATGCATGAAAATTGGGTTTCTTTATGAAAACAAAGTGGAACAATTAAGGACTTTTTGTAGAAAAACTAATTTCTATAATCTTATTAACTTTTTCTTGTAACTTGAAAAGTGAAAATTTTATTCTTTTCAAACCATAAATTTTCTTTGCCTATTTGTTTGCAAAGGTCTTAAAAATTTCCTTAGTTCTCCATCTTATTTTCTTTCTTTATGAAAACAACCATTTTTGTCAACAAAATATTTTCTTTTGAAAAGCAAAGTAGAGTAACAAAGATTTAACTAGCTTTTAAGTAAAAATAGTTTCTAAATTCATAGTGAATTCTTTTTGTAACTTGAAAATGAATGAGTTTATTTTTGTTATCTTTATTTTTATGTTTCACAAACTTATTCCTAAGTGACAAAAAGTCTTCTTTTATTTCATTATCTTTAGAAAATAAAACTTTTGGACAACAATCTAAATGAACATGATTATGAGAATAATAATAAACAAAATAACATAAAGCATAAATAATAAAATCAAGTATTGGAGTCTTAGCTTTTTCAAGGCTCCCGGGACTAAGAAATAAACTAGTCCCATAATAAAATAAATGAAAGAAAAGCTTGTTTTGACTTGATGAGGACAAGTCTAAGACTCGAGACTAGTCTTAAAAAAATCTTGAATTAAATAAATTGCATTGAAGTAAATAAATTGCATGAAAGGTAAATAAATTGCAAGATTATGAGCTTATATGCTCTAAAGAATATATATATAGTTATATAGATATAGTAGATAGTTAGGAACATAAAAGAAACATAAATGAACATAAGAGGAACATAAATGAATATAGAGGAAACATGAACATAGAGGAATTATGATTATGAACAAAAACAAAGTATGAACTATTGTTGCTTTCTTAACCTTATGGTTTTAGAAAACACACTAAGCTCACACTAAGTAGATGAACATGGAGACTTCTTGAAGAACTTTTACCTAAATAAGATGAGCTTAAAGAGAACTTCTTGAAGAGCTTCTTGGAGAGAAATTCTAGAGAGATTTTGAGAGAGTAATTTTTGTGTAGAAGTGGTGTGAAAGAAGTGAAAGAGAAGGGGGGTATTTATGGAAAATGTGGAGTGATTTTTGTATGATTTAAATAAATGCAAAATTGGAACAAATTGGGCAAGAGAGAGAGAGGGGCGCCGGCCATTGTCCTTTAGGAGGGGGGGGGGGGGGGGGGGGGGGGGTGGGGGGGCGGCGTGGAGATTTTATTTTGTGACTTTTTGATAATTAAAGATTGTAATATGTAAGGTAGATGTGATAAAGTTATGGGAAAGGTAAAAAGTTAAGATAATAGGTTATGTAGAGTGTAAGAGTAGGTGTAAGAAAAAGTAGAGATAAAAGAATAGTGTAGAATAGTAATGAATAGTGTAATGTAAAGTAGATATGACAATTAAAGTACCGTAGTAAGAAAATACGCGTATAATAGGTATATCTGTTATTTTTACTTACCGAAAAATTATGAAACTGATATTTTTGGAAAACTTATATTATTACGAGTCTAACGGTGTATTCGGAATATTTTTACTATTCCGAGCTTCCGGACACGTTTTTCGAGAACTGTGTCCGAGGGTTCAAAGGACTCCGAATTTCGCGAAACGGAAACTTTTATGAAACCTATGGTTATTACGAGCTATTTGAGCTAATTGTCCCAACTTCATTTTTCCAAGCCAAAGAAAACGGCAATGCCGGAGTTAAACGGTTACGGTAAACTAGGGTTTTGTTGACCTTTAGGGTTTCGTTTGACTTCCGGTTAGGGTTTTGTGCTAAACCGATTCCGAAAATTTAGGGGTTTACAGGAGTAGCATGCTACCAAATGTAACTCAACCAATGCGATGCATGACCAATTTATTTTTTTGCTTAGGGCAAGTTATTCATACATTCTTTAGAGTGACCAACCAATATTATACACATAAACAAAAACAATATGAACAGTGCAGTTATCCAATCGATTCATGGTTTCAATATGCTTTAGTATTCTTTGGCATACATACATCAAAGTCTCATCATCTATCCCATCCCCATTCATATTGGTTTTTATCTTGTTCCTATAATTCTAATGAACTAGCTACAAGCACAAATAAGGTAACAAAATAAAAGGAAAACTCACATGTCCATTGGACTCCGGTCTTTTAATCGTAATAGTCGGGTGGTAATGAATCCTCGAAAACAAAGTCACCTAAGGAAAGAAATACCCAAATGAGTATTTCAACGTAAAACTAATCTATTATATCTCATTCAAAATCAAGTTCATAATTCTCATCCTACGCGGCAATTCCAACTTAAAACGGCTATAGCTTGGCCATTTTAACTCAGAATTTAGTAAATTATATAACGATTTCTATCTACTTTGAAAGATCTATCTAATTCTAATATCACATTTAAGTTTTGAAAACTTTTAAGCTTCGAAAAGATTTGATCAGTTCATATCAGTAGCGAAAACAACTTTAGAAAATTGAATTTGTGAAAGTTTATGAAGTTTCTACTATCCAAAGCAAGTATACATGCAATATGAACAAGTTAATATCATAAATAATATGTCATGAGATATATATGTACATGTTCTTGATGATATTGAATAAAAGAAATTTTTAGAAAACTTTTTCCTTGTAAGACTTATGAAAAATCAACTTAGAAAGGCTAGTCTTATATTCTTGACAATTCCTACTTGTTTTTAGAAAAATTCCTTGATAAACTTTATTTATTCTTATTAAAATTAAGTCCTCATTATGTATATTCCTTAAGGCCTTTATTCTTCAATAAAAATTCCCATTTTACACTTTGTAAACATGTTTTTACATATGGTTCATCCCAAAATCCGAATCTTGTAAAAATTATTCTTGTGGTGATTCTTTTAAGTAAACTCTTTGATACTTAGAAACTTAAGGCTCAACCTACCTAGCCACTAAGGACTTCATTCCTTTAGTAAACTTTCATTTTGAGTTTGAAAAATAGGGTTTTCATATCATTATTTCCTAGATACGAATTTCACAAGGTTAGGATAAAACTCAAATTCTATATATTGTAATCTCTTCCTATTTTGAGAATCTCTATTAGTAGATCTACTGTCACCCCAATGGGTACCTAAACGTGACAGCCAGCCATATGCAATATTAAAACTTAAGAATGACTATCTCAGTCACTCGAAAGCTTCCATATCGGTACAAGGTGTATATCACATTCAAAGGGAGACCAGTGGAGTAATGCATTTTAAAATATTGGTAGTGGAACATGCAAAATATCACTTAATAATTCATTGAAATATAAAGTCTTACAACTTCTAAGGGGCATTCCCTCGATAATTTCTATAACAACATGCTCTTACTAAGAGAAATAACAAAAACTAGAAAATTTTAGAAGAAATCTACTCAAGGGCTTCAAAATAGAATTCCTCCAAAAGCTTCCTAAACAAAGGATTCTACTCGGGTGATCAAGATGGTCTCGGGTGCAAAAAAATAATCCTGCAATAATCAAATGTCTATTAGGATATAAGCATAACATAGCTTAGTGAGATATTCCTTACACAAAAGTACTCATAACAAGCAATCAACCAAGTTTATTAATCAAGCTATGAAATGCAACAACTATATGATCAAACAGTACATACGACTATTCGGTTTCGTATGTGTGATGGATTTACCTCCATTTGTGGTTAGAAAATGATTAGAACTGGGCCCCAAATGACCTCCTTAAAATTACGCTCGTCTTGGGGTTCCAACGAACCGTACTACTAGTTCCTGGGCTTTCCATACCCAAAGCGATCGATCCGGCTCGGCTACAACTTGAGGCCGTATTCCTTGAAAGTCCTAAACTCTCAAGATGTAGCAAGGCAGCTTATCTTTCCGGTCCCACGCTGAGGAGTATTAGCAAACTTTCGAAATGATATTCTAAGTGAAATGCATGAGTAATTTATTATATGGGAATTTCAATATGACATTAATTCATTGAAAGTGATCAAACAATAATTCACACATAGCAATACATACATGAGACATTTATATCAATCACAAATTGGGTTCTAATATACTTATTGTCTATTGATCACACACAACGATTCACATGCATAATTCTCATAATAATCCACATGCATATCAATTTTATCTTTTCCTATCATCTAGTTCTCTATTCTACAAGCATACATGAATACATAAATGTAAAGTAAACTCATCGTCTTTAGCAATTTCTATGAGTCGAATTAATCATCGAGGAAGAGAAGATCTTGGTCTTCAACACCTAAACAAAAGAATACCCAAAATGAGTATTTCATCCAAGATCTTCAAAATCTCTAATTCTATCTTATTGAATTCGTCAAAATTCGCATGAATAAAAATTTAAACTTTAAATGGCCATAACTTGCTCATTTAACTCGGAATTTCGCATATTATATACCGATTTTACCTACTCGAAAGATATAACCATTTCTAAGGTTATTTTTATCAAAAGAAGTCATTTGGGTCTCGGAATAGTGTCGTACAAAATTGATACTAAAATTCAAGATTTCAAAACTAGAGTTTTCAAACTTTTCTTCATTCAAGAGTTTTTGTACAAAAATATAGATATTTGTACGGTTGAAAAATCCTTGAATATATATATATAATTATATATAGACTCAAACTATATGCATGAATTTAGTGGTGTTGTCTCAACAATGATTTTGCAAAACAATGCGTCTTAAAAGTGAGAAAAGCTAAGACTTGAAAAGAAATTGGTGTTGTTAGGAAAATTTCTTAATTTATTATAAGTGATTATTTCCTTCTTTTAACTCCATTTCTTTATTTGAGAATAATTAAATTTCAAAAAGTAATTTTAATCCTTTTAAGATTCCCATAGCTTTATTCTAGTGGTTTGGAAAACATAATTTTTTTCTAAATATTTCTTGGTCATGTGTTCTAAAGTTTTTCTAAAGTTAGTTCCATTTTAAATAATATCAATGATCTTATAATTTATTTATTATTTTATTTCCTAAGAAAAGCCCACCTTAGAAAGGTTATTCTTTGATAATCTTATCTAAACTTTAGTAATTGATGGAAGCTTTAAATATGAGTTTAAGAAAACTTTTGCTAAAACAAAGAATTAAGTTTAAAGAATTTTTCTTTTCATTGGTTTGAAAAGAGAGTTTGTGATAACTTTATTTATTGATAAAATCCATATAATATTACTAAAACTTGAGCTAAATTTATATAACTTTAGAAAATATTTGTTAAGATAAACTTTAAGTCTTTATGGAAAAATAATTTCTTATGTGGCAAAGTTTATTTCTAAAGAAAGTTCCTATATTTATTACTTAAGAAAACTCATTTTCATTAAGGTTGAGACACTAACAATATGTTCATGCATGAATGAGAATATGCAATTATAAGAAATATATATAAAAAAACAACATAATAAGATAAATATAATAAGAGCATAAAATTAAAGTCAAGTATTGAGAACCTTAGCTTCATTAAGGTATCCCCGGACTAAGAATAGACTAGTCTCAAAAGAAAAGAAAACCAAAGAAAGAAAATTGTTTTGACTTGATATGGACAAGTCTAAGACTAGAAAGACTAGTCTTAATAATTGCATAAAACAAGTAAATAAATTGCAAGAAATAACTAAATAACAAATGAGCTCATATGCTCTAAATAAATATATGTACATAATATATATAATACTTTATATAAGTTAGATTAGAAACAAATAATAACAATAATAATAACAACATAATGAAAAATAGAAACATGAACAAAAACAAAAATAAAACAGGAATATATTATTGCTTCTTTAACTCTCATGAGTCTAAGAAACATACACTAAACTCATGTTAAGTTATATGAACATGATGAGTGAATAAGAGAAATTTTTACCTAAGGTTTATGTGTTTATTGAGGAAGGATGGAATGAGTTGTAGTAATATATGGGAAAGGGTTTCATGGAGAGAAAAGAGAAGTTGGAAGAGAATTTGAGAGAGGGATTTTATGGAGTGATTTTGATAGAGTTTTAGTAGGAAATGAATTGTGTGAAAGAATGAAGGAGGAATGAGGTATTTATAGAGTTTTGGAGTAGAATTTAGGTATAATTAAATAAATTGAAAAAGAAAGCAAATTGAGAGGGATAAGAGAGAGGGTGGACGGCAAGGTTATGAGAGAGAAAAAAATTGATTAAATTTGTTGTTTTATAATAAAAAGAAGTAATATATAAAATGTGATGTGATTAAAGTTGTATGAAGAAGGTAAATTGTAAGGTATAGGTATGGTAGAGTGTAAAAATACAGTGTAAGAAAAAGTAGAGATAGATGAATAGTAATGAATAGTAGAAAAGTACTATGAATAGTAGACTAGACAATTAAAATACCAGTAGTAAAGAAAATATGAGTAAATAAGCTATATCTGATATTTTTAGTTACCAAAAAATTCTAAAACTGATATTTTTGAAATCCTTATATTTTAGGAGTCTATTGGTGTTATCGTAATATTTTCACTATCTAGTGCACCGGGACACAGTTTTTGAAAACTGATCCCGTTCGGATCCGAAAGACACTAGAAAATTATGAATCTAATATTATTAAGTTTTCCAATATTATTACGAACCATATTCCGCAATTATCTCAATTTTGTTGTCTAGGGTTTAAGAACATGGGATTGCTGGATCTAGATTCACTAGACTAAATATAGAACTAGGTTAACTTTAGGTTTCCGGTTTGACTTCCGGTTCTTAGGGTTTACTTATATTATCGAAAAATCTAGGGGCTTACATCTATCATTTACTTATAAAAAACGTCTCCTATTGATACCTATTCGTAAGCCTTTCATATTTTAAATAAATCATTCATTTTGGTGTTGAAAAATAGGTTTCCAAAATTGGTCTTGGTTTATATCCGAATTTACAAAATTTGATTTTGGACATATCTTTTGATAAAATCTATCTACGCTTACGAAAATTCATCATTTACGTAGCCTATCTTAAGAGCCTTCTATATCTTGAATAAAGTTTTCATTTTTTATGTTGGAAAATATGTTTTTAAATTATGCCTCGGTTTAGATCCAAATATAGAATTTTAGTTTTGAAAAATAATCTTTGAAAATCACCTTTGAATCATATAAAATGAAGTCTTGATGATATATACCCACTAAGCCTTCATTATTTCAAGTAAAACTTCCATTTTGACACTTGGAAAGAGGTTTTTCAATATGGGTCTTGCCTAAATACGAATTTCATCATTTTTGTTTGAGTTCAAAACCAAGATCTACACCTACTATGAATATAAATATAAGAGAAATCCATGGTAGTAAGCTATAAACTCATAGATCTAAACATAAATATAATCAAAGTTACGTAAAAGTTAGATCTACAAAATATAACTATTTCTAGTAAGAAAATAATAAGATCACAAGAGAATAATTATGAGTAAGATGAGTGTTTCATTTTGGCATCATCATCCTTAGCTTTTAAGCTTATGGAAGGTCATTTGATGCATGGAACTCTCATTATACTCCACCTACATCAACTATGGAAGCTTGGAATAAAAGTTTTACCTAAGAACCTTCAAGAAGTATGTATGGGAGCTTACATATAGAATAGGGGTAGCAAAATCCTCTTGCAAGAACAAAAGCAAATGAAAAGAGAAAGAGAGGAAATAAAGAGGAAAAATTGCAAGGAATGATAAAGGGTTAAAGGTGTGAATGAGAGAGGATATATATAAAAGATAGGAGAAGTTAAAACACTCAAAATGAAATAAAAAGAAAAAAGAAATGGCAACGCTATATATACTATAGCAGGAGTGAATTTTGGAAAGAGAGAGGGAGGGGAATTTAGTTGGTTTTTGACTTAAAGTTGTAATGTGTAACCAAAGGTATGTGTTACTTCCTAAAGAAGGATCAGAATAGGTTTATTTTAATCAAATTTGGAGTGTTCCAAAGGACAAAAGGGCAGCAAAAAGCTCTAAAAATTACACCATGAAGTGATACATGAAGTGTAGAAAGTGTAAAATGAAAAGAGGTGATGTATGAAAAGTGTACTAATAGTTATGGTTTGTAAGAGTACTTTTTTATAAAAAAAAATAAAAAAAATGCATTCCAAATTTTTGTAGCAAATTTTCATAATTAAAATAAGATTATTTATTTATTTATTTTAGTGAATTATCAAATAAGTTACCAGTACGATCAAAACGCGAATAGACTACAATTGATATTTTTATGACTCGAAAAATTCTGAAAGGTTATTTTATGAAAATAACAATATTTTTCAAATAATTTACAATTATTAAATTAATTTATTTTATTTTTAGTATAAGGTCTTAAACAGAAACTGATCTCGTAAAAACCCGAAACGAACTAAATTTTAGAAATATAGAATTTTCTATGATCTATAAATATTTATCTAAAAATATAAGGGTTTACAAGAGTAGTAAAATTGTGTAACAAATAGTAGTGAAAGTGCAAAAGACTAGTTAATTACCGGTAGTAAAGAAATACGAATATAATCGCAAAATCAGATATTTCTAGTTATCGAAAAATTATAAAACTAATATTTTTGAAATCCTTATGAAAATACGAGTCTAACGGTATTAATGGTATATTTCTAATATCTCGAGCCCTAGGACACGCTTTTTAAAGTCTATATCCAAATGTGTTCGAAATAGGTAAAAAATTTACCAATCTGATATTTTTAAGCGTCCTTATATTACTACGAGTTACTCTACACACTTAAACCACACCTTGGCCTCTAGGGCTAAGAGCACGAGATTGCCGGACTTAAACTACTATATTCCACTTAGGGTTCCTAGGTGACTTTCTGGTTTAGATCTTTTCCAATTTGAAAACTGAGGGTTTATATTTATATAACACATTTAGTTTGAGAAATTTATTTTAAATTTTATTTTTGTAAGTATTAATATCTCTTAACATTTTTAGAATTTTTGAATTGGGTTTTATTTCCGAAGGTTTATCGTTATTTACTTTTTAATAATTTGTTTTTGGGTTCTATATTACCAGATTTTACTAGTCAGAGTTAAATATAGAATTCGTCATACGTAATGGTTTTGAATTTAAAGACTATTGAGTTTTTATTTTATTTTTAAAGATTTTTATTTTCTCAAGATTAAGAAGTTTCTAGATTCATTTGTGATTTAGGACTAGTCGAAGTTTGGTTTTAATTTGGAGTCATTTTTAAAGTTTATCTTCGATGTTTATTTTGGATTTATTTACTAAAATTTTCTAGGGCTTGCAGTTTCACTCAATTGTCTCCCAATCATTCCTTGTTTGTGCAACATACATCAACTAGTTCTATCGCCATTCTTTCATATGTTGACAACATGATTATTACTAGCACTAATACTTTTACTATTGATGATTTGAAGCATTTTTTGGAGTTCAATTCACCATCAAAGTCCCAGGTCTAGCTCTTTTCATCTTAGATTAGAGATATGATGTACTAATGTGGGTCTTTTCTTTAATCAACACAAGTTCATTGTGGACATCCTTTTGAATGCAGGTTTGACAATGTTTAAAGGGACTTGTTGGATAATCCTTCTTTTTATAGGTAATTAATTGGTCAGTTGCTTTATGTTACTTTCACACAACTCAACTTAAGTTTTAGTGTTCATTGCTTAAGTCAATTTGTTGCGCATCCTAAGAATCCACACCTTCAAGCCTTGTTTCATCTTCTTTGATTTTTGAAAGGTATAGTTTTTGAGGATTACTCTTTTTAGCTACGAGTTCTTTGGTTTTGTGAGGATTTTCTAATGCTAATTAGGCTACTATTGTGTGGATTGGAAATCCATTTCTAGTTATTGCATATTCCTTCGAGATTCCTTGGTTTCTTAGAAAGCCAAGAAGTAACCTACTATTTCTATTCAAGTACTAAAGTTAATTATAGGTGTAAACCCCCAAAAATTTTCATAATTCATAGAAAATAATTCTAAAAGTTTAAAAATTGAAATCCCAAAAATCGACTCAAGTTAAAACCAAATTCTAAATCAAGACAAACGCCAGAAACAAAACCCTAAAAGCGATCCAAGTTAAAAACCTAATTCTAAATAAAGATAAAAAACGAGTTTTCTTAATTTGAGAATAGGGAATCCTCAAAAACAGAATAGAAAATCCAACTATCGGTTGAAACAACATTCGTAATCAATTAAATCACCTAACCGTTTCCTAATACGCAAATCAAGACAATATATCCAAGTGACGATCAACAACAAAATCCTAAACCCTCGATAATTTCGAATCAAAATTTCAATTTTCGCCAAAAGTCAAACTGAGTCAACTCATAACCCTAGACTCAGTTAAACGATCCCGAGAACTAAAAACTATTAAATAATCACAATTAAAAATAAGATAAAACATAAAGGTCGAGCTAAAATATATAAACGATCAAAACTAAAAAAAAAAAAAATTATACGATCTTACGAATAACTCAATAAAATCAAAGTCAAACGAAACCCTAAAGGTCAACAAACTTATAACGAACCCTAGTGTTTAAGATCCGGTAATCCCGCTTTTCAAATCTAGAAAACGAAATTAAGCCATAGCTTAAAATAGTTCGTATAATATAGGGTAACAAAAAATATCAATTCGCGAATTTCGAATGTCCTTCGACTCAAACAGGACAGTTCTCGAAAGCTTCCTGGAGCTTGGAATATTTAAAATATTCCGTTTATACCAATAGACTCGTAAAAATACAAGGATTCCAAAAATATCAGTTTTAGAATTTATTCAGTAGATAAAAATTACAGATATCGCTACCGGTACTTTAATTGTCTAGTCTAACTATTAATAGTACTTTTCCACTATTCATTACTATTTCACTATCCCTCTTTTCTTACACCTATTTCTTACACCTACATACCTATTTTCTTACTTTTTCATTTTCCAATAACAACTTTCACACATCAACTTTACACATTACTTCTTTATTACACAAACAAATAAAATAAAATCAATTTCCCCCCTCTAATGAAGCAAACCGACGCCCCCCTATTCTCTCTCCACCAATTTATTTTCTTTTTCAATTTATTTTATTACATCCAAAATCACTAAAAAATTCATAAATACCCCCTTCCTCTTCATTCTTTCACACAATTCTTTACACACCAAACTCTCTCAAAATCTCTCCATAAATTCTCTCTTCAAGAATTTTCCTACCAAAACTCTCTCAAACAATTCCTCACAAAAATCATTCCTCATACATAAACCATCTACCACATATCACCACTCCATAATGCCCATTTCATCTACCATCTCATACCTTTCTTACATACTTTTAATATTAATAATTCTCTTCCATCTATTATTCACTCATGTTATGTAACTTAACATACTATGTTTGTTTGAAACTCATAGGTAATAAAAGCAACAACATGTTCATGTTTTGTTCTTGTACATAAGCTTCCTAAGTTATTAGTTGTTAATATTATTGTTATTATTTGCTTCTAATCTAACTTATATTATGTATATATATATATAATATATTATTTATTTAGAGCATATAAGCTCATTTGTTATTTACTTACTTTCAAGTTATGCAATTTATTTATTTCATGTTATTATTATTAAGACTAGTCTTTCTAGTCTTAGACTTGTCCATATCAAGTCAAAACAATCTTTAATTTATTTTCTTAATCTTTGACTAGTCATTCTTAGTCTCGGATGCTTGATGAAGCTAAGGCTCCAATACTTGATCGGGATTCCTTGATGAAGCTAAGGTTCGCAATGCTTGATATTTTATTTTCTTGCTTATTATTTGTTTCTAGTATTTTCTTATGTTCTTATTATTTTATATGCTCATGATACTTGCATGTACATAATGCTAATGTCTCAACTTGTCACGCCCCAACGGGTACCCTAAACGTGATAGTCCGCCATACTCAATATTAAAGCTTAAGTATGACAACCTTAGTCATTTCCAAAAGCTTTTATATTAAGTGTAAGGCTTACTTTCACAATTTTAGAGGACCATACATGGAATAATGAAGCTTAAGGAGATATAAAAACATATTAAGAAAAGAGGATTCACAATAAATATTTGTTCATAGCAAAGACTGTGCATACTTAGGAACAATTCCCTAAATTACTAAGCTATTATATAAATATTTGCATGCTAATACTATGATGTACTTTATCCAGAGTTCTAATATTCAAAAGAGATTACCTGCCCACATGGTCTACGTGGCCTTAGCCATAAGTACGGAAACTGCAAAAGTAGCTATCGGGATATAAGATTCACACAAGTTGGTTAATCACACATATGTAATGCATCAAACACGTGAGCAAACAATCATATAGCTTTCCGGGAACTATATGTTGAATGGATTTACGCCCTCCATTCGGGGTTTGGTGATACTCAAAACAAGTAGTTTTAATAATAGAAAATTTAAGCTTGCGAGCACACATCGCCAAGCATTCAATAAAAACTTTTATACTTGTGAGCACTCATCGCCAAGTATTCCGAACCTACTTGATTTGACCTTGCTTTCGGATCAATCGCCAAGCATATTCCATTAAGCCGCTAAGCAATCGCTTCCGGATCTTCCGCCAAGTGTTGCTTTCGACATGAGCCTACTATCCTTCTCACCCAAGGATAATAACCCAACCATGTAATGTGACTCACTTCGTGGTATGCATGAGTTCATTAATTTATAAAGTCATAACATAATTATTTTCAATTTTATGGTGATCAAGGAATTTCACACAAATCAATATTATACTAAAACAATCACTTAGAACAATTCGGGCTTCGATATTCTTAGAATTCTTTCAAGGAATTATTTTACATGCATATGTTTATCTTTTCCTAACTCTAGTGCAACTAATTTACAAGCACAACAAGTGTAGCATTTAATGGAAATAAACTCACGATGCCATCGTCGTCTATTCCTCTAAGTGGATGAGTCGTTCGCACACTCCACTTAATCGCAATAGTTCTTGGGGTGAAGAAATCCTTCCTCGGGGTCACCTAACCAAAGAAAATACCCATAATGAGTTTTTCTTGAAGATTTTCTTGAATTTTGACAAAACAATGTCAAAGAACGTCAAAGTTCGTATAGAATAATGTTCCAACTTAAAATGGCCATAACTTGGTCATTTTAACTCGGAATCGCGCATATAATATACCGATTTCTATCTACTCGAAAAGATCTACCCATTTCTAAAATTATTTTCCACAAAAAAAGCCATATAGGCTCCAAAAAAGTGGCGACAAAATTCTCCACGGATTTTCAAGTAAAAACAATTTTGGTTCAAGAAATCAAAATTTGTTTGATAAATACTTAGTTATCTATATAGTTGAAAAATTCTTTTTTTTATAACTATATAACTCATATTTAAGCATGCTCAAGTGTCTTGTTGTCCAATTATTCTTCTTAGGTAAAACAATGTCGGGTTAAAGCTTTTCGGAAATTGTTTTTGTAATTTCCTTTGAAATGAATACCTTGTTTATTTCCTAGAAACGTTTTACGTTGGTTTTATTTATTTTTTTCTAAGTGACTTCTTGAAAGTAAAATTTTCTACTTTTCTAAGTTACATTAATACTATATTTTGAAGTTTTCTAGAAAATATGCTATTCTTCATTTTTCTTGTGTAAATTCCTTATTTACTTATTTTGCAAAAACTCTCACTTGATATTTTTCATTCTCTTTCTCATGTCTCATATTTTTCTAAAGTAATTATCCATGCATGAAAATTTGTTTTCTTCATAAAAACAATGTGGAACAATTAAAAACAAATTTCTATAACCTTATTAACTTCTTATGTGACTTGAAAAGAAATAACTTTATTATTTTCAAACCATAAATTTTCTTTGCCTATTCGTTTGCAAGGTCTTTTACTTAAAAATTTCCTTAACCATCCATCTTATTTTCTTCTTTTATGAAAAGAACATTTTTGTCAATAAAATATTTTCCTTTGAAAAACAAGGCAGAGTAACAAAGATTTAAGTAGCTTTTTAAGTAAAAATAGTTTCTAAATTCATAGTGAATTCTTTTTGTAACTTGAAAATGAATGAGTTTATTTTTGTTATCTTATATTTTTATGTTTCACATAAACTTATTCCTAAGTGACAAAAAGCCTTCTTTTATTTGATTATCTTTAGAAAATAAAACTTTTGGACAACAATCTAAATGAACATGATTATGAGAATAATAATAAACAAAATAACATAAAGCATAAATAATAAAATCAAGTATTGGAGTCTTAGCTTTTTCAAGGCTCCCGGGACTAAGAAATAAACTAGTCCCATAATGAAATAAAATAAATGAAAGAAAAGCTTGTTTTGACTTGATGAGGACAAGTCTAAGACTAGAGACTAGTCTTAAAAATAACTTGAAATAAATAAATTGCATTGAAGTAAATAAATTGCATGAAAGTAAATAAATTGCAAGATTATGAGCTTATATGCTCTAAATAGCATATATAACTATATAGATATAGTAGATAGTAGTAAACATAATGGAAATATAGGGAAACATAAAGGAACATAATAGAAACATAAATGATCATAGAGGAATTTTGATTATGAACAAAAACAAAGCATGAACCTAATGTTGCTTTCTTAACCTTCATGATTTTAGAAAACACACACAAGCTCATACTAAGTAAATGAACATGAAGAAAATCTTGAGAAATTTCTTACCTAAAGAAGCTAAACTTAAGAGGACTTCTTGTAAGAACTCTTGAGAGAATTTGAGAGAGATTTTGAGAGAGTAACTTTAGAGAAGAAGAAGTGTGTAAGAAGTGAAAGAGGAGGGGGGTATTTATAGGAAAATGAGGAGTGGTTTTTGTGTGATTAAAATAAAAGAAATTTAAAACAAATTGATGGGCATTATGAGAAGGGGGGCGCCGGCCATATGGTGTAGAGGAGGAGTTGATTTATTTTTTTGACTTTTTGGAAAGATAAAAGATGTAATATGTAAGGTAGATGTGATATAAAGTTATGGGAAAGGTAAAAAGTTAAGATTATAGGTTATGTAGAGTGTAAGAGTAGGTGTAAAAAAGTAGAGATAAAAGAGTGTAGAATAGTAATGAATAGTGTAATGTAAAGTAGATATGACAATTAAAGTACCGGTAGTAAGAAAATACGCGTATAATAGCTATATCTATTATTTTTACTTACCGAAAAATTACGAAATTGATATTTTTGGAAAACTTATATTTTTACGAGTCTAATGGTATATTCGGAATATTTTTACTAGTCCGGGCTTCCGGACACGTTTTTCGAGAACTGTGTTCGATCGGGTTCAAAGGACACCCGAATTTCGCGAAACTGAAACTTTTATAAAACCTATGGTTATTACGGGCTATTAGAGCTAATAATCCCAACTTCGTTTTCCCGGGCCAAAGAAAACGGCAATGCCGGATTTAGATTGATACGGTAAACTAGGGTTTTGTTGACCTTTAGGGCTTCGTTTGACTTCCGGTTAGGGTTTTGTGCTATACCGATTCCGGAAATTTTAGGGGTTTACACAACTAATCTAAAAATAGAATTTTACTTTACTTAATGAACTCAAAGCTAAGTTTTCAATTATACGATTTATCACAAAATCATGAAGTTAGTATCAACAACATAGAAATGGAGTTTTCTCAACGTTTTCATAAATAACAAAGATAGATTTCCAAGGAATCATAAGAAATAAATATTTTCTTTGTATAATATGTTAACCTAAGCTTTTAGTAATATAATTTATTAATATTAAAAGTTTTTACAAAAAGCTTGAGATTTAAATTCTTTTAAACTTCGAAATAAAACTAAGAAAACAAATTAGTTTTCAAAGTTAAGATAAACTCATAAGGTGATGAACCCACTTAAGAAAAATAATGATTTTCTAATTTCTAAAATGAAGGAACTCATTTTCAAAAGAATATAAATAGATTAAACAATAATGGATTTTATCAATAAAAGTTGATTCTTTTCAAAAGAAATAAAAAAACAAGTTTTGGAAAGTAAAAGCTTATATTTTAGAAGGGAATATAAGAAAACAAGACTCATTTTCTAAGACCATCCTAAATAAACAGATTATGAAAAGGTTTTCGACAACTTAATATACTTTTATCACTAGAAGTGAAATTTATGAAAAACTAAGGTTAAAGGAAAATTGGCTTGATTTGGAAAAAGGAATGAAGGACATAAAATAAAATATACTCATTATAATGAAACTATAAAGTTTCTTCTAAATACTTGAAAAGGAACTTATCAAGATAAGTTTTAACACTTTAAAAAGGAATTGTTTTATGAAATAGATTGTTGAGACACTACCATTAGAAATCTTGTATATGAAGTGAGCTTACCTATATACTCAAAGGATTTATCAATATATATATATATATATATATTGTTACAAAAAGATTTTGTCACGCGCCGAAGGGTACCCTAAACGTGGCAGTCCGCCGTACACAATATTAAAGCCTAAGAATGACCACCACATCACGCGAAGGCTTTCATACTATGTACAAAGCGTCTAACACATAAAGGAAACACATCAGAATGATACATTTTATGTTGATACAATTGAGTAACAATGTAAAGGAAATACAAATTTGCTAAACTTCAGATACAAATCACTACACTTCAAAATACAAATCATTCAACTCCAATTACATTCATCCACAGACTTCCCTACATAAACTATTACAAGACAAATCATAAAACTAGCAGATAACTTCAAACATTCGTATTCTTTGCCGAAATCCCAAAGTCATTCCCGGCTCCAACCAATTCGGTCCCCACCTTGCATTCTTGGGATAACCTGTTCATTTAAACAACTATTGGGGTATAAGCCACACTAGCTTAGTGAGAATTCCCTTAGTTCCGTACCATAACAAACAAGTTAAAATCAGTCATATGCTATGCATGAACAAACACGTGAGCAAGCAATTATGCATGGGCATCCGGAACCCACATCTAGTCCCCAAGCCCTCGGCTCTTAGCACTCGACTCGGCTAGGCTCATCCAAGAATGCATCCACATGCGCCTTAGTACCCCTGAATGAGCTCTGGCACCGGGTTCGTTATCCAAACGAGTCATCCACGAACCATACCGATCGACTTGCGTAGGAGTAGCATGCTACCAAATGCAATATGTCCAATACGATGCATGACCAATTTAATTTTTGCTTAGGTCAAAAATATTTATACATTCTTTAGAGTGACCAATCCATATCACACATATAACAGAAATAATATGAACGGTGCAGTTATCCAATCAATTCGTGGTTTCGATATGCTTTAGTATTCTTTGGCACACATTCATCACAGTCTCGTCATATATCCCATCCCCATTCATATCGATTTTTATCTTGTTCCTATAATTCTAATGCAACTAACTACAATCACAATCAAGGTAACAAAACAAGGAGAAAACTCACTCGGCCATCGGATCACCGGTCTTCTAGTAATAATAATCCGGTGGTAGGGAATCGTCGAATTCGGGATCACCTAAAAAGGAAGAAATACTCTAATAAGTATTTCAACTCAAACTAATCTCAACGATCTTATACGAACTATCGAATTCGTAATTCTCGTCCTAAGCAGGAATTCTAACTTAAAACGGCCATAACTTGGTCATTTTAACTCGGAATCTCGCAAATTATATATCTATTTCTATCTACTTCGAAAGATATATTTAATTCTAATATTATATTTAAGTTTTGAAAATATTTAGGTCTCGGAACAGAGGGATCAGATCTGATCAGTAACGATTTCTGATTCCGAAAAATAGTTTTGTAAAAGTTTGTAATGTTTTTATTATATAACTTAGCTATACATGCAATATGAATGATTTCCTAACATGAATGACATGAGATGAGCTTAATGTAGGCATGATCTTAATGATTTTTGCTAAAAGGAAATTTTATAACTTTTTATTTGCATGACCATAATAACAATTACTTAAGAAAAGTCTAGTTTTCTAACTTTGATTATTTCCATTTGTTTTGGATTTATTACTTAAGAAAATATAATTATTTTTGTTAAAATTGAGTCTTCATTATATATATTACTTATGACCTTCATTTCTACATAAAAATTTCCATTTTACACTTTGTAAACATATTTTTAAAATTGGTCCATTCCAAAATCCGAATTTTTGTAAGTAATGTTTTTGATGTTCTTTAAGTAAAAATCATTTGATAGTTAGAAAATTAGGGCTCAATCATGCATAACCACTAAGGACTTCATTCTTACACAAAAATTTGCATTTTACACTTTGCAAATATGTTTTCCAATGATTTACTCAAAAATCCGAATTTTAGAAAATCCACTTTTTGAATGATTACTTTGGGAAAAACTTGTTTAATGCATTAAAATTTAAGGCTTCACTATATCAATTACCTAAGGACTTCATTTAACACATAAAACTTGCAATTTGAGCTCAAATACTAAGTGATTACATATGCATCATCTAAATTACGAATTTGACAATTGATCATTAACTCAAAGTGTTTCATTTTAATTCCATTACTTGTTTAACACTTACTCATGCCTAAACTTATTTTAACTTGTAAAAATCATTGCTTAATAATATCTATTACCTATATACTTCATTTTTCACATAAAACATGAGTTTTGGAGTTGATACATGGGTTCTAAAAATTGGTCTTGGTTGGGATCCGAATTTACAAAATTCATTTTTGGTTATATCTTTTGATAAAATCTATCTAAGCTCATGAAAATCCATTCCTTACATATCCTATCCTAAGAGCCTTTCATTTCTTAAATAAAAACTTCATTTTTGAGTTGGTAAACATGTTTTTAAAATAGGCCTTGGCCAAAATCCGAAAATGACATTTTTTTTTGAAAATAACTTTTGAAAATCACATTAGATTCTTAAAAGAAGTCTTGATGATATACATATATTAAGCCTTCATTTTCTTAAGTAAAAATTATATTTTGACACTTGAAAGGTGGTTTTCAAATATTGGTCTTGCCAAAATACGAATTTCACAATTTTGTTTGAGTTCATAACTAAGATCTATACTTTATAATATGAACATAAACATAAAACAAATGCATGGTATCAAGCTATAAACATCATGGATCTAAACTTTACTTATCAAAATCTTTATTTATGGTATCTATACCCTAAGCCCTTCATTTTAAATGAAAAATACACATTTTGAAGTTGAAAAACCACTTTTCTAAATATGGTTCCACTTTCATCCGAATTTTCAAAATAAATTTTTGTTGAAAATAAGATAGATCTTGAGTTTCTACAACCTTCCTACCATCATCATGCTATCACAAGTTGCTCATGAACATAAAACAAAGATCTAATGCATTTTATGAACTCAAACTCTAGATCTAGTTTTCTAAACTAGTTATAAGTGCATGAATACATGTGGATGATAGATCTATGCATAAATCATAAGAAATAACAAAATAACAACTTAAATAACAAGATCCATGGCATAAACAAAATCAAAGTACAAAAATTTAGATCTACAAAATATATCAACTTTAAACAAGAAAATAATTGAAATACAAGATAATAAAAGTAGAGAAAAGGAGAGTTTCATTTTTGGCATCATCATCCTAAGCTTTTAAGCTTATGGAAGGTCATTTGATGCATGAAACCTTCATTACACTTTACCTATATCACCTATGGAGCCTTTGAGATGAAGATTTGCTTAGAAATCTTAAGAAATATGGGTGGAAGCTAATGGAAGATGTGGGGGCAGCATGTGTTCTTGAGGAAACAAGAACAATATGAAGAAGAAAAGAGAGGAAAATGAGAGAAAAAGCTAAAGAATGAAAGAGGGAAAGTGAGTAAATGAAGGAGTGAGAGAAAATGAGTGTTTTAATGAATGAAAGAAGAGAAAAAAATAAAACAAGGCAGCCAAATAATCCATGCTGCACGTGAAATGTAGAGAGAGGAGAGAGAGGGTTTTGTTGAAATTTGACTCAAAATTGAATTGTATAATTAATGTGTAATGTAACTTTTTGAAGAAGGATTGAAATATAATTAATTTTAGTCAAAATAGGAGTAAATGAAGGACAATGGCAGCCATAAAGAGGGTCAAAAATCTGCCATCAATTGTGGGATAAAGTGTAGAAAGATTGAAGTGAAAATGAAGTGATATGTGTAAGGTGTACTTGAACGTATGGGTTGTAAAGGTACTTTATTAATAAAATAAAATAAAATTAGAAAATTTATTCCAAATAATTGTAGCAGATTTTTCATAATTAAAATTAAATAATTATTTGAATTATTTTAGTATTTTAACAATTATGTTACCGGTATGATCAAAATACGCGAGTATAGGCTATAAATAATATTTTTATAACCCAAAAAATTCTAAAAAATTATTTTATGAAAATATAAATATTTTTCAATTATTAAATTAATTTATTTTATTTTTAGTATCGGGTCTTAAACAGAATCTGATCCCGTAAAGACCCGAAACGAACTAATTTCTAGAAAAACAAAATTTTCTATAACATATAAAATATTTATCTCAAATATATAAGGCTTTATAAGAATAATAAAATTTTGTAATGAAATAAAAATGAATAGTGCAAAAGACTAATCAATTACCGGTAATATGGAAATACGATAAAAAGGTTATAACTGTAACTTTTATAACCCGAAAAATTATATAACTGATATATTTAGAAATATTATGAAATTACGAGTCTAACGGTACTATTGGTATATTTTTGATATCTCGAGCCCCGGGACACGCCTTTCGAAATCTGTGTCCGAACGGGTTCAAAATAGGTCAAAAATTTACCAATCTAATATTTTTAAACAAACTCATATTACTATGAGCTATTCTACATATTTAGCTACGCCTCGGCCTCTACGGTTAGGGGCACTAGGTTGCCGGACTTAGGCTATTGCATTTCGATTAGGGTTTCCGGGTGATTTTTCTGGTTTAGGTATTGGCCACATTGGAAACTGATATTTATGTTTATACAACATATTTAATTTGAGAAATTTATTTTACATTTTATTTTTGTAAGTATTTAATATCTTTTAACGTTTTTGGAATTCTTGAATTGTGTTTCATTTCCGAATGTTAATCGTTATTTGCTTTTTAATAATTCGTTTTTGGGATCTATATTACCCGACTTTATAAACCAGAGTCACGTATGGAATTTGTCGTACGTAGTGGCTTTGGAATTGTAGCATGTTGAGTTCTTACTTTGTTTTTGGGAATTCTTATTTTTCCCAAGATTCGGAAATTTTTTTCGAGTTCGTTCATGAATTAAGACTAGTTGAAATTCGGTTTTAATTTGGAGTGATTTTTAGGGTTTATTTTCGAAGTTCATCTTAGAATTATTTATTGAAATTTTCCGGGGCTTACAGATTTTCTTTAAAATGGAGTTGAGTTAGAAATTGGATTTTTGCAAAAGTTTAGAAAAATTCGTTTTAAATCTGTACCCAATGTTTTCGGAACCCATATGACTTTATATGACAACGGTAACCATAGAAATGGATAGACCTTTTCGAATAGGTATAAAACGGTATATTATATGTGAAATTCCGAGTTAAAATGAGCAAGTTATGGCCATTTTAAGTTGAAATTTCTTCTTATACGAATTTACCGCAATTTAAGAAAAGTTTAGAATCTCCCAGAATAAAAATTCATGAAAGACTTATCCTGGGTATTTCTTTTGTCTAGGTGACGAAGGATGCGAGAATACCCTACCCGAGGATTACTACGACTAAGAAGATAGCGAAATGGACTAGTGAGTTATTCCTCCTAAATTCGTTACTTTGTTCGTGCTTGTAAAGTAGTAGCATTAGTATACTAGGAAAAGATAAAAATGGATATATATTTGGGGAATTCAGGATTATGTATATGATTCTATATTTATGCGTGAAACGAGAATTAAGAATATCGCAACTTCAAACTGTTTGTTTAAATAATATTGTTTGCTTACTTGTATATCCATTTATTGTTTGCTAAATTGATTGATCGCCCCTAATGAACCTTAATAAGGTTTGGCTTAAGAAAAATAAAACGCTCACTCATAGCATCCATCGAGTCACATCTATTTTGGAAGGCTGCTACTCCTATGCGTAGAGTTGGATTGGCTGTGATCGTGTGGTGCCACGGGCCATGTTCCTTCCTGGAGAATCTAAATCGCTGAGGAAAGCGACTCTAGGTTCGGAGCCTAGCCAACCAAATGCTGTGGGAGAGGACTTGGGGACTAGTAGTAGAAGGTCGAGGACCTTCAATCCCGATTCCCTAACCTTTGATACGGAGGGTAAATCCATTCTATATATGGTTTCCGAATAACTATATATATTTGCGTAATCACGTGGTTGTTGCATTGTATGCATAGCATATGTGTGATTAAATAAATAAACTTGTTTGAAAATATGGTGCGAATGAAAAGGAATATCTCACTAAGCTAAGTTGTAGCTTATACCCCTATAGATTTGATTAAAACAGGTATATTCGCGGATTAAATTTGAGGATCATGACATTAAGGAAGTCATGGACGGATGATTAAGGATATGGAATCATACGATGAAGAAATTTTGTAAGGTTCTTTATATGTGCTAACCTATATGATTGGTGATGTACATTTATTTGAAGATAATAGAAGAATATGCCCTTAAGAATTGAAATGTGATATGTTTATGTTTTATATTCTCTTTACCTTGTTACTTAATTATTATCAATATAATTTGCGCTACTCCGATGCGTCCCTTTGGTTGTGATGTACGCCTTGTACATAATATGGAAGCCTTTGCGTGACTAAGGTAGTCATTCCTAGGCTTTAGTATTGTGTACGGGGGACTGCCACATTTAGGGTACCCCTCGGGGCGTGACAATAGGAGCTTAGCTTTTGCTACTAAAGAGCTTCTCTGGCTTTCCACTTATTGTGGGATTAATTGATTCCTTTATGATTACTAGTTGTTCTTGAATGTGATAATCATTCTACTCTCTTGATAGCTTCAAATCTTAGCTCACATGGATGAACGAAACATATTGATATTGACGTTCATTTCATTCAAATCTTCAAATAGGCTTTCTGCAGGGAGTTCTTTCCCGATAGTGTGAAATAGAAGATGCTTCAGCAGCATGATACATTGCAGCAGGGTAAGATGACAATAGAAGAGTATGAAGTCGAGCTGCACCGATTGATGGGGTTTCTGCCGGACCCTCTAAAGGAAAGTGAAGAGACTAAAGTGAGTAGATTTATCACTGGTCTAGAGCCCGAAATTCAACATCAAGTCAATTTGATGGACTTGAATAACAACTCTACTGTGGCCAACAAAGCAAAGACAGTGGAGCATGGCTTAAACAAAATTAAGGGGCGTGAAACTTAGAAGAGCCAGATCTACTATAGGAAGCGACCATCTGCTAGTGTTCTTTATCAAGATAGGGGGAAGAGACCAGTTACACAATAGCACAGGCCAATAATTCAGGGTGCTGAAAAGAAGTGCATTAGATACCTTAGACCTCATGACATTAGGGAGTACAAGTGGCTCGAGAACACATGTTTTTCATGTGGCAACGTAGGACACAGCCACAAGTTTTGCACAGAGAGAAGCATTCCCCAAGTCTATTGCTTTAAGTGCAGGCAAAGAGGGCACAAAACCATTGATTGCAAGGAGCTAGGAAGGCTTATAGGTTCAGTAGCATAGAAGCGTCGAACTCAAGTGGACTAGGACAAAGGGCACCAGCTAAGGTATATGCCCTCCAGCATCGAGACACCTCCTGTGTGGACATTATAGCAAGTACGCTTTGCATACTATTGCATAGTGCCTATGTTCTCTTCGATACCGGTGCAAGTTTTTCTAGTATATTTGAATCTTTTGTTGTTGTTTGTGGTGTGCATGTTGAACTTATGCTTGTATGCTTGTTTGTGAATACGCCTCTAGGGAGCAAGGCTATGTTGAGTAAGATATGTAAAAATGTGGATATTGAGATGATGGGTAGACATCTACCTGCAGATCTTGTAGTCATGCATATGGTAGACTTTGATGTGATATTAGAAGTAGACTGGTTAGTGGAACTGTAAAGCCCTAACCTGAAGATATTACAACCAGCTACGTGTCCTCTTTTATATAGGATACGCAAAGGCTCTAATATCCACAATAATACATTAGTAACCTCTAAACACACATAGGGTATCTCATACGATACGAACCCTGTTTAAACTAAAAACATATACTTTATAAAACATAAACTCCTGGTTCAAACATAAAATCCAAGTCGGTATAACACAGCCAACAAATCCAACAGAAACTAAAAACTGTTTACATCAAAATCTTTTCATTAAAACTAACCTAAACATCCAACTACAACTTCAAATAACCTAAACGTATCTTTTCTTTAGAAATCTTGATATCTGAAGCCTAGCTTTCGGCTGAGTAGTTGGGTCCACTATCTCCATCACCATGATCAAAGAAAAACTCATATCTAGAAAGATCATATAATATATCCTCTTCACCTGTACTTGAAATTAAAAGAATAAGCGGTGTCAACCCCTAGTTTTCTGATAATTTTTAATCTTAAATCTTAAATTGGGAAGTCAACCGGAAACCCAAAGTCAACAATTCCCTAGTGAAATTTAACAGTTTAGATTCGACATTTCCGTATCTTTCAACCCTAGAAGAATAAATAGAAGTTATGTGTGTAGTATAGTATATAATTATATAAGAAAATTTAAAAATATCATATTAGATAAAATTCGGTTTATTCCGAGCTCAATCGATACGATCCTCGAAAAGCGTGTCCGAGGTTCGGAATTTAAAAATAATTTATTAATACCATTAGACTCATAATATTATAAAGATTCCAAAAATATCAATTTTATAATTTTTTCGATAAAGAAAAATATCTGATATGGCAATTGTACGCGAATTGTCTTACTATTGGTATTAATTTTTGTCTTCTATACTATTTTATACTATCCATTGTATAATACTATTCTACTTTATACTACTATACATTGTTTAATACCTATACTTTATTCCCATTGGATCTTATTCCTTACCAATCCTCTATTTTTACTTTTATCTTTTCCATGTCTCTTTTCTTACATCAACTACTCATATTACATCTCTTAATCATCAAAACAATTAAAAAATATATATTTTTTTAATTTCCTCTTTAATGGCTAGTGCAATATATAATATTATATCTATATTTTTCTTTTCTTTTGATTTAATTTAATTCCACACTAACTCCACTTCCCTTCTTCTATAAATACCACCTCCTCCCTTCATTTCTTACACCACTCCTCCAACATAAAGTTACTATGTCAAAATACTCTCTTAAACACTCTCTCTAATCCTCTCTTTTACTACCAACAAACCCTCTTTACATTTTCAAACTAATCCTTTCCAAACACTATCCACTTCACCAAAATTTTAACTTCTCTTCTTCATTTCTCGTACAAATTCTTCAAGGTAATATTCTTATTCTTTCATACAACCATGTCATAAAACTCAATATGACCATGGTGGTATTTCCTAAACTTCAATGTTATGGAAATAACACTATGTTCATGTTTTGTTCTTGTTCATGGAAATATCTTTTCTATTATATTATTTTATGATGTTTTGTGTTGTTGTTTATTTGCTACTCTTGTTATATTTAAATTTCTACTTCTCGCTTTCGTTATAATTTATAATTGGGATGGAATTTATTCTTTGTCCCGGAGCCTTTGACTCCCAATACATGACCTATACGACAATACATGACTATATTATTGAGTTTGTTTAAATTTTTATTTTCGTATTTGTTTATAATCGGGACGGAATTTGTTCTTTATCCCGGGAGCCTTGACTCCCAATACATGACCTATATGACAATACATGACTATATTATTGAGTTTGTTTAAATTTTTATTTTCGTATTTGTTTATAATTGGGACGGAATTTATTCTTTGTCCTGAGAGCCTTGACTCCCAATACATGACTATATTATTAAGTTTATTTAAATTTTTATTTTCTTATTCATTTATAATCGGGACGGAATTTATTCTCTGTCTCTGGAACCTTGACTCCCAATGCATGACCTACATGACAATACTTGATTTTATTATTTCTCTCATTGTTATTTTGTGTACTATGTTATGATATATGAGTGTACTCATATTATTACAAGATTCATGGTGTTGCTCAAATAATAAGAGATGAGATCTTATTTTACGTAGAATAAAATAATTATTATCATCAAGAAAAAGGAGTACTAAACTTAAAGTTTTTCCCTAACAAGTAACAAAAATTTTCGACTAAAACAAACTTACCATCAGATGATAGTTTATGCCTTGTAAATTTTTTTTTTAAAGCAAATTCTGATCCATCTAAGAAAATCATGACTTTTGTCTTAAATTAAAGGAAGATTATTTAACTTTGATAACCTTTTTTCACAAATAAATTTTTCCTAAAAATATACTTTATGAAAATCTATAATCACCAAGAACTCCCAAGTTTTTAAACCTAGATAAAAAAGGGATTTAATAGATTTAGTGAAAAGGGATCCAAATGTGAAAATAGCTATGAAAGAAAGATCTAAGGATCATTTTTTTTAATTATCACAAAGGTAAAGGAACGAGAATAAAAAAAATGAAATCTTTTAAGATGAATCCACATTCTAAACTCTATTTTAAAAACTTTTCAAAGTAGACAAAAACATGATTTTTCAATCATCAAGGACATTGTCTTGATAAAAATAAAGGTTAGACAATAACATTTGAATCTTGTGTTTAATGTGAGTTTACTTATGTAGAAATAAATTTTTCAAACTATATTGATAACTAAGTATTTATCAAAAGGAATTGAATGTGGAAATGTTAGAAATTGTTTGTTTTGAAGAATAGAATTTTCATGATGATTCTGTGACAATTCAATTTTCAACCAAAATGACCATATATGATGAAAATAACCTTAGAAATGGATAGATCTTTTTGAATAGGTAGAAATCAGTATATTATATGCCAAATTTCGAGTTAAAATGAGTAAGTTATGGACATTTTAATTTGCAATGTCCTTCAATACGAATTTTGACGAACTTAGAAATTTAGTTGACAAATTTCTTTAGAACTTCCAAGAAATACTCATTATGGGTATTTCTTTTGTTTAGGTAACGAGGAAGACGAGTTTTCATACCTCGAGGACTACTTTGATTAAGGAGATTCGTCATGGCCGAGTGAGTTCATTATTTAAAATTTGTGCTTATGATTTTGTTTGTAAAGTAGTGGCATTAGACTTAGGGAAAGATAAAATTGGAAATGTGCATGTGAATTATCTTTGGATGAACGAATGTTAAGTATATCGGAATGGGAGTGGAGTATAATTTATGATTGTTTAGCTAAATCTTGATGTGTCTGAAATTTCTATGGTCACCTTCAATGAATCAACTAATATGCTATGATATCATAAATAAACTATACATGCATACCATGATTGAGTCACATTGCATTGGTTATTATAAGTTTAGTGGGACAAACATATAGTAACTAGGCCGTAGTGCCGTAATTCTGTTTGGAGGTGGAGTAGGCACCAGTATTAACTACAATTTTTATGGCGGTATAGGCACATGAAATAACTATAAAAGAATGATTTTAAAACTATGGTCATATGGGCCTGTAATACCTAACCCTGAATGGAGGGCGCAAATCCATTCGGCATATGATTCCCGGAAAATCATATGAATTGTTTGCTCACGTGCTTGTGCATTTCATATGCTTCTCTAAATAACTTGTCTTCCTTTGAAATGGTTGAATACTTGTTTTTGGTAATGAATCTCACTAAGCCCGTCAGCTTACCCCTTATAGTTATCTTTTGCAGCACCCTTACTTGTGGCTTCAACCACGAGGTTATTTTACTCAGGTACTACTTCTTGAGATAAGAAGCTATTTGGAGAAGATAGATCTTAACTATAGGCATAGGCTTCTAGTTAAAATTTCCTTATATGTACTTGTTAAAGACATTACTACCAGACTGCGGAAATTTTATATTGACAGGTGTATGCCCCTTAGAATTATGTAAAACTTAAACTAAATTTATTGTTGTGATTTCCATTCTTAATTGTTTATGTATGCCTTCTTAAGCAACTCATTGCAAAGGTCGGTCCTCTATATTGGTGAAAGTATGCTTTACATTCGGTGTCTAAACTTATGGATGACTAAGGTTGTCATACTTAAGTTTAAATATTGAATGTGGTGGACTGTCACGTTTAGGGTACCCTTTGGGGCGTGACAAGCGATAACGCCTAGTACGAAAACTCCAATCCAAAAAAAAAAATACATATGCACATACATTAGATAGGTAATTCATGCAACTTAAGCTAATGCAAACAGCCATATTATTATCTTTCTTAAGCCAACAAAACAAACACAATCCAGTATTAGGTATACTCTAATCCCGAATTCGGGGTTACTCAGACTCCTTGAAAATCAAACAACTCATTGAAAATAATAATCATATACATATATGAATAAGTGGGTACTCCCTAAACACCCCGAATCAAAAACACCTAATTTTATTGGAATAATCTCAATGCACGAGTCTACTAGGGACAACATCACACAAAGATCATCAAGGTGCCACACTAATATCACCGTCTGCCAGGTTTTTACTGGCCATAGCCAATCACACTTAACAAACAAGTTATTGAGCCAATTATCATTAGATTCATTATGAGTCTATTTCCTACAATCAAACACACAATACTAACTTACAAGCACAAACAGCAAATAAGGATTGGTCGTACCTTTCTCAGTTTCAGGAACTTTAATCTGAATCTCCTAAAAATCCTTTATCGACAACACTCAACCACAACCAAATATCCCGAATCTCCACAATACTTCAATCAATAATGACAATACAACAACAACCCAAATCTCTAAATTCCTGTCAACAACCTACATATTAGAATAGATAAGAACACGATATAAACAAACCCTAATGAACTAAAATCCTGAAACCCTAACTTGATCAATCTTCCACAACAATCTACAGAAATCAAAAATCCTCCAAAACCCTAATATTCATAACAACAAGAACAATCACATTCATATCAAGAATGAACCTTTGTTGAATCTTTATGTTTAAAAAAAACTTACTTACTTGTTTGGATCACCAAACTCGAATCCTTTCTTAAAATTTTGGATTCCACACAAAGCTAGAGTTTTTCTCGTAAAACCTTCATGAAAAATCCATAAGACCCTTAGAAAAACTTATACAAATTCGTATACAACACATAAGAGAAGGTTAAGATCAATTACTTTGGATAAAAAACATACTCTTTATGGTTCTCCAACCCTAGAACTCTAAGACCGCTTCAAAACTCTATTTTATAAGGAAGAAGATAATAAAATGTTTCTGTCGAAAATGTCTTCTTGCGTTTCGTATATATAGAAATTGCTCATACTCCAACTCCTATATCGGCGGCGTACATATTATTTTGTCGGCTTACACTCTATACTGGAAAAAATAACACGAACACGGCGACGTTCATCGAGGCGTTGAATTTCCCAAAATTTCGATCCAACAACATATGTCAATAAATCCATGACCAACACCGGCGGCATTGTTATTGGCATTAAAAAAATCACACTGATCAAAATCAATGCTCGCGTACACTAGCGGCGTTCCATCCAGCGTTAAAAGAAAAGCTACTGTTCCTTCCTATGCCGACAGCGTAGCTTCTCTAGATGGCGGCGTTACATCTGTCAAAAATTGTAGAAATCCGAACTTCAACATTCATTCCACAATCAAATTTAAACTTTTACAACTTAATTGTTTTGACTTTAAACTCATCCTATATCATCTTATAATTTATAATCCATTATATTTTATCTTCATATTTCCGTACATTACAGAAACATCATGTTGTGATAGACTGCTATAACTTAGCTGTGAAGTTTAGTTTGCTTGATGGAGATCAATTTGAGTATAGGCTTGATGTATAAAGACCTCTAACTCTGCTTACTTACGAGTTGTGGGGAAAGTCATCTTTGGTAGCTATGACAATAGAAAAGGAATAAAGGACAAATGTTACACAGATAGCGGTTGTGTGTGAATACCCTGATGTGTTTCCAGAAGACTTACCAGGGTTACCACCAGAGAGGGAAGTAGAGTTCTGTATAGATTTGAAGCCAGGTACCTTACATATTTCAAAGATACCTTATAGAATGGCTCTTATAGAACTTGCTGAATTAAAAGTACAGTTGGAAGAATTGCTTCAAAAGAAGTTTATCAAACTGAGTGTGTCGCCATGGGTAGCTCCAGTGTTTTTTGTAAAGAAGAAGGATGGGAGCATGAGATTATGTATAGATTATCGGGAGTTGAACCAGGTAATGATCAAGAACAAGTACCCGTTACCTAGATACATGACTTATTTGATCAGCTAGTAAGAGCAAGAATATTTTCTAAGATTGATCTAAGGTCTGGATATCACCAGCTACAGGTCAGAGTAGAGGATATTCAGAAGACAGCTTTTAGGACTCGATATGGGCATTACGAATCATTGTTATGCCTTTTGGTCTGACCAATGCACCGATAGTATTTATGGATCTCATTAATAGAGTCTTTAGAGACTATTTTGACCTTTTTGTGGTAGTGTTCATTAATGATGTGCTGGTGTATTCTAAGTCAAATGAGGAACATGAAGAGCATTTAGGACTAGTTTTGACCAGACTACAAGATGAGAAGCTATATGCTAAATTCACCAAGTGTGAATTCTTATTAGAACAAGTGTCTTTCTTAGGATATTGTAGATAGGAATGGAATTTTTGTGGATCCTGACAAAGTGAAGGCAATGGTTGAATGGCCAAGACCTAAAAGCGTATTTGAGATCAGAAGTTTTCTAGGAATGGTAGGTTATTACACAAGATTTATAGAAGACTTCTCAAAGATAGTAAGTCCATTAACTAGGTTAACACAGAAAGGGGTGAAGTATGTATGGGGTGATGATTGTGAGAGCAGTTTCTAATGATTGAAGGAGAAGTTAGTGTTAGCCCTAATGCTGGCTTTATCTATGAGTGGTGAAGAGTATACTATATACAGTGATGCTTCAATACAGGGGTTAAGTTGTGTGTTGATGCAAGGGGGCAGGGTTATAGCATATGCTTCCAGAAAATTGAAGCCATATGAGAAAAACTACCAATGCATGACCTGGAACTAGCAGCAGTGGTTCATGCATTGAAGCTTTGGAGACATTACTTGTATAGGGAGAGATGTAAAGTGTACATAGATCATAAAAGTCTCAAGCATGTCTTTACCCAAAGAGAGCTAAACATTAGACAGAGGAGATGGTTGGAGCTCATAAAAGACTATGACGTGGACATACAGTACGACCAGGGAAGGCAAATGTTGTAGCAGTTGCCCTCAGCAGAAAAAGAGAAATGAATTTAGCAGCCTTGGTCACATCAGAAAGGTACATAATTGATGACATGAGGAAACTTGAACTGGAAATAGTGACTAGACGAATGGGTGAAAGATTCGCGAACCTACAAATTTAACCTACTTTGATTGAAAAGATCAAAACAGCTTAGATAGATTATCAAAGCATCCTGGAGATAAAGAGGATAATAGAGATTGATAGAGCACCTGAGTTCTGCATTGATGAAGATGGTGTGATGCGATACAAAGGAAGACTATATGTGCCAGAACAAAGAGAATTAAAGAAGGAATTATTAGTAGAAGCACACTATTCTAATTATTCATCTATCCAGGAGGAAATAAGATGCACCATAACCTGAAGAAGTGGTATTGGTGGAATAACATGAAGAAGGAAATCGTTGAGTATGTGTCTAAGTGCCACACCTGTCAGATGATTAATATTGAGCATAGGAAACCAACAAGTGAGCTGAAGCCTTTGCTAGTACCCTAATGGAAGTGGAAGCATATCACCATGGATTTTGTCACAGCCCTACCTAGAATAAGAGAAAATTTGACTCAATATGGGTGATTGTAGACAAACTCACTAGCTCACTTTATACCTATTAGGACAGGGTATAAATTGGAATGTTTAGCACAATTATATATCAAAGAGATCGTGAGACTACGGAGTCTAGTGACCATTGTGTCTGACAGAGATACTAGATTTGTTGGAAGATTTTGGAAGAGCTTACATCAAGCTTGAGGCACTAAAGTTGTGTTTAGTACTGCCTATCATCCTCAGACAGATGGACAGTCTGAGAGGACAATCCAGATTCTTGAAGACATGTTAAGGGCTTGTGTATTAGACTTTAAAGGTAGCTGGGATGAGTATTTGCCTCTAGTGGAGTTTGCATATAACAATAGTTATCAAGCTGCAATCGAGAAGCTACTGTATGAAGCCTTATATGGTAGAAAGTGCTGATCACCGATTCAATGGGATGAAGTAGGTGACAAGCAGATTTTGGGACCAGAATTGATACAAGATGCAACGATAAAGTTCAAATGATCCAACAATGATTGCAAGCCATACAGAGCCATTAGAAAAGCTATGCTGACAAAAGAAGGAAACCTTTGGAGTTTCAGGTTAGAGAGCATGTGATGCTTAAAATTTTGCCAACTAAAGATGTTGTCAAATTTAAGCTAAGATGCAAGTTGAACCCTAGGTACGTGGGACTATACGAGATCTTAGAGAGAATAGGCGATGTGGCTTAAACTAGCTTTACCACCTAATTTAGAGGGAGTAGACAATGTGTTTCACGTGTCACTATTAAGGAAGTATGTGAAAGACCCTGAGCAGATAGCAGAATTAGAACCTCTAGATGTGCATCCTAATCTCACTACTATTAAAAGACCCATGAAGATCATTGATACTAAAGAGAATACGTTGAGGAGACGAGTAATCAAATATGTGAAGGTACAATGGACGAATCAGACGGAGAGAGAAGCTACTTAGGAGCTTGAGGAGGAAATGCGAGCAAAATATCCCTAGCTATTCAATGAACAGGTAACTTTCGAGGACGAAAGTTTCTTTAAGGGGGAGAGAGATGTAATATACAAGAAAATATTTCATAGCGAGGGGTATTAGTGTAATATATAATTGTTTAAAGGGGTATTTTTGTCTAGGAACAGATGAATTTAGACACGAGGAAGTTGTACGCGAATAACCGGACGATTTTAGAGTAGGCCAGCATATAGGTCGCCAACTTATAATTCTAGCCACCAGCCTATATCCAAGGACGACGACCAATAGCACTAGCTTTGGAGTTTTTGGATTTATCGAAGTATTTGGCTGTAAGCTAGCCTTTAGGCCGTCGGCGTACAAATGTAGGTCGTCGACCTAAGTGGCAGCCTTGGATGATTTTGTGCGACCCGAGAGTTTTAACCCACAGCTTTGTTTCCTATGCATCTAACCTATATTCCTTTGAGAATTAACGCTATAAATTCGTCCAAAAACTCAACCCTAACCCTCATAACCTTTCTTAAACATAAACAAACCCTAGCCGCACTCTCTAAGGTGGATTTCATCAAGGAATCGGGTAAGTAACCTATCATAATCCTTTAGTTCATTTTAAGATGTTTACTTTCTGAGATTTTGTTGTTGGTTGGTGAAGGGAGTTGATCATTGGTGGAAATTGGAGGAAACCCCTAAGTGTAGGAATTGAGGATTTAGATCTATAATCGATTGAAGAAGGTAAGGCTCAAACTGGAACTATAATTCATAGATCTTAAGTTGTTAGGAGAATTTGAATCATAATTAATGTTGAGGATGATTTGTGAATGTATGAACAATGGTGAATAGGTATTTGTTTGAATTAAGGTTTTGTTATTTCGTGGTGTTGATTGGAGATCTGGTGATTCTACGAGTTTCACAGGAGAAATGTGTGTTGGAGATTCTAGATTGATGAATTAGGGTTTAGGGTTTATATTTCTTATGTTGTTATCAATGTGTAATTGATTAGTGGAAGGGGTGATTCTTTGTTCAGGTGTTTAATTAAGAATAGGATTTCGATTTCTGAAGCGGAAATAGGTACGTCCTTACCATGCTTGTTTGTTTATGTTTGTAGGATTAGTTTATAAATCTAACCTAATTTATGTTTGACTATAATCAAATTGAGTGTTGGTTGTGAGTGGCTACGGTTAGTAAAGACCACGCAGAGTGTGATACTAACGCTGGTAACCTGATGATCTATATGTGAGGTTATCTCGAGTGGACTTGTGCATAGAGATGATTCCAGTAGTTTAGGAGTAGTACGGGTACGACACTCGGGTGTGTGGGAGATTCCCAACACCATATATGTAATGTATTACTTATTGCCCTATACTACTTGTTTTTAAGGAGTCTGAGTTACTCCAAGTTTAGGATCAGTCGCAGATGATCTTGAACTGTGTTGTATGCTGGATTAATGAAAAGATAATAATTGGTGCTTGCTGCATTAGATACTAAGTCGTATGTGAACTATTTAATGTATGGTCATATGCCTATTTTTTCGGTTCGGATGTACTGGGTCTTTGTGCTCATTCTTTTTATTTTTCAGGAGCAGGTAAAGACCAGATAGTGTATGATTTATTTGGCTTTGATGTATTCATAGAGCCTGGGGAGGACGATATTGGACCCGATTACCCAGCTGATATGTAGATGGATGGAGTGAAGTTTTACTGATCATATTGAGTTATTAGATTTCCTTTAGACTTCCAATTGAAAAGATTTTATACGTTATAGTTTTATGTTTCTTATAAAGATTTTTATCAGTTGGCTTGGTTTATGTCGACATAGATGTTATTGAAGTTATATTATATGGATTTTCATATTGAGTATCATTTATATGAGTTATGGAGTTTCGTGATGATATATATATATATGTTTGTTTAGATATTTATAGCCTTTGCGTGTACCTTTCAAGAGATGACACATAACGGGCTATAATGCCTTAGTTTAGGGTGCTATACATATATAATGTTATATAATTGCAAAGAAGTAACAAAACAAATAAAAATTGGAAGAATTATGATAAAACTAAAGAATTACATCGTTAAAATCATTAGTTTTAATAACATGGAGTGCAATGGAAGGAATAGTTAGACAACAACAACAAGAAACCCTTAATTATATAACGACATGGCTAGAGGAATTACAAAAGAATTAGGAATTTAGGATTTGTTTAGGTAAGAAGTTCTAAATCTTCATTAGTCATAAAGATAAAAGATTTAATAAAAAAAAATGACGATTTTATGGAATTATGAAAAAGTTTCAATTTGCAGTTGTTAAAATAGATGATTAATAAAGAAATTGGGACATTTTGAACTAAAAGCTCGTTAAAGAGGATTTTAAAGCGTAAAACAAGACCCAAGAAACCTAAATCAAATTTCTTGAATAAATATATTGAAATATATAATTTCAGAAGCATTATATTATTATACCTTTTGACTCTAAATATTATACCTTTTCATTTGAAGTGTCACCTATTTAAAATTTCAATAGTTAACCATTGTATCTTTTTGTTTCAATCACTTTTAAATTATGACCTTTTTAAAAATTTCTAATAGTTGTCACATTTCATGAACTAGTATATCATATTTTTTTTTATTTAACCATTTTACCTTTCGATTTTTACCAATTTAGAAATATTGTACCTCTTCATGATTATATTTTTGTATTGTAACTTTTTAATATTACCCTTTCATATTACTTTTTATATTGGTACCTTTTTAGTCTTATTCTTACTCTTATTACCTTCTTGTATTATGCCTATTCAATATTGTTTTTTTTTTCATATTATTTAATTTATGAAAGATTACCTTTATGTATTGGTATTTTTCTTGTTTTACTCCTCTTCACTATTACCTTTTTATACTTACCATTTTAATATTACCATTTCCTAAACTATTACCGTAACTTTTCAGTGTCACCTTTGTATGCTACTATGTTCTCGAAAAAACAAATTACCTTATCAATATCTTTCAATATTACATGTAAGTTATAACTTATGCAAAAAGGAAAATTCGGTAAGTAAATTATGTGACCAATCGTATCAATCACATTAAAACTTATATGTACTATATGATTAATCATAAGCAAGTGTACATATTTATTATAGTATAGATTAGCATAGTGATCGTTGTAAACCCCCAAAAATTTTCATAATTCTTAAAAAATAGTCCTAGAAGTCTAAATATCAAAATTTAAATCCCAAAAATCAACTTTAGTTAAAACCAAAGTCTAAAGCAAGTCAAACACCAGAACGAAACCCTAAAACGTGAACCAAGTTAAAACCTAATTCTAAATAAGATAAAAAATGAGATTTCTTAATTTAAGAAATAGGGAACCCTAAAAAAAATAGAAAATCTAACCATCGGTTGAATAAACATCCGTACGCCCATCAAATCATCTACCCGATTCCTAAAATGCAAATCAAAACGATATATCCAAATACTGCTTAACAACAAAATGATAAGATCTTAAATCCTTCGGTAAATTTCAGAATCATAATTTTCAATTTTCACCAAAAGTCAAACTGAGTCAACTCATAACCCTAGACTTGGTTAAACGATCTCGAGAACTAAAAACTATTAAATAATCACAAATAAAATAAGATAAACCCTTTATATCAAACTAAAAAAATAAAACGGTCAAAAATCGAAATTTATATGACCTTACGAATAACTCAACAAAACCGAAAGTCAAACCGGAACCCTAAAAGTCAATAAAGCCTATAACAAACCCTAGTGTTTAAGATCCGACAATCCCGCATTCCCGAACCCTAGAAAACGAAATTAAGTTAATAGCCTAAAATAGTTCGTAATAATATAAGGTAACATGAAAATATCAGATTCACGAATTTCGAGTGTCCTTCGGACTCAAACGGGATCGGTGCTCGAAAAGGTGTCCCAGAGCTCGGAATATTAAAAATATTTCGTTCATACCAATAGACTCGTAAAAATGTAAGGATTCCAAAAATATAAGTTTTAGAATTTTTCGATAGCTAAAAATTACAGATATAGCTCGATTACGCGTATTTTTATTATTACCGGTACTTTAATTGTCTAGTCTACTATTCATATACTTTTCTACTATTCATTACTATTTCACTATCTTTACTTTTTTTTACACCTATTTCTTACTACGTACATACCTATTTTCTTACTTTTTTCATTTTCAATACAACTTTATTCATGTCAACTTTACACATTACTTCTTTATTATACAAACAAATAAAGTAAAATCAATTTCCCCCTCTCCCATAAAGCAAAACCGGTGCCATCCTCTCCCCTCTTCATCACAGTTATTTTTCTTTTTCAAATTATTTTACTACATCCAAAATTCACTCAAAAAATTCTATAAATACCCCCTTCCTCTTTTATTCTTTCACACAATTCATTTAACTACCAAAACTCTCTCAAAATTTCTACACAAACACTCTCCATAAACTTTTCCTTACCAAAACTCTCTTCCACCAAATACCCACAAGAATTTCTCTTTATACAATATAACTGCCATCTCTCCATAACCATATAACCACATAACCATACATTCACTACCATACCACATAAATACTTTAGGTAAAAATTTCTTCCAACTATTATTCACTCATGTCATGTAACTTAACATGACTATGGTGTTGTTTTGAAACTCATATGAGTAGTAAAAGCAACAACATGTTCATGTTTTGTTCTTGTACATAAGCTTTCTATTTTATTATGTTATTATTATTATTATTGTTATTATTTGTTTCTAACCTAACTTGTATATATAGTATTATGTATATATATTTATTTAGAGCATATAAGCTCATTTTTTATTTATTTACTTCCAAGTTATGCAATTTATTTATTTTATGTTGTTATTAAGACTAGTCTTTCTAGTCTTAGACTTATCCATATCAAGTCAAAACAATCTTTTATTTATTTTCTTTAATCTTTCGGGACTAGTCCATTCTTAGTCCCGGGATGCCTTGATGAAGCTAAGGCTCCAATACTTGATCGGGATTCCTTGATGAAGCTAAGGTTCCTAATGCTTGATATTTTATTTTCTTGCTTATTATTTGTTTCTAGTATTTTCTTATGTTCTTATTATTTTATATGCTCATGATATTTGCATCTACATAATGTTAATGTCTCAACTAATCTAAAAGTAGAATTTCATTTTTATTAAAGGAACTCAAAACTAGATTTTCGATTATCTAATTTTTCATAAAATCATGGAGTTATTATCAACAACACATAAATAGAGTTTTTTTTTCTCAAATGTTTCCTTAAATAACAAAGATGTTTTTACCAAGGAAACGTAAGAAATAGATATTTTCATTATATTAGGTTAACCTAAGTTTTATTAAAATAATTTGTTAGTTTTCAAAGTTTTCACAAAAAGCTTAAGAATAAACTCTTTTTAACTCCATAACAAAACTAAGAAACAAACTAGTTTTTAAAGTTAAGATGAATTCAACCAATAAAATTACAAACCCACTTAGGAAAAATAATGATTTTCAAATTTCTAAAAAGAAGGAACTCATTTTCAAAAGAATATAAATAAAAAGTAAGATTAACAATAATGGATTTTATCAATAAAGATGATTCTTTTCAAAAGAAATAAAAGAACAAGTTTTAGAAAGCAAAAACTTATATTTTAGAAATAAATATAAATACAGGATTCATTTTTTTAAAACCATCCTAAATACAAAATTATAAAAAGGTTTTCAACAAACTAATATACTTTTTGATAAAAATTGATCTTTTGTCACTAAAAGTGAAAATTATGAAAGACTAAGGTTAAAAGAAAAATTTACTTGTTTTGGAAAAAGAATAAAAAAAATAGAGTAAGAATATACCCATTTATAACGAACTAAGAAAATATAAAGTTTCTTCAAATACTTGAAAAGAAATTATCAAGGTTAAAGTTTTAACAACTCAAATTGAATTGTTTTATGAAATAAATTGTTGAGACACTACCATTAGAAACTTTATATAAAGTGAGCTTATCTATATACTCAAAGTATTTATCAAATATATGTCCATATATATATATATATATATTGTTACAAAGGGATTTTTCTTTAAAATAAAGTTGAGTTAGAAAACGGATTTGCAAAAGTTTAGAAAAATTGTTTTAAATCTGTACCCAATGTTTTGGAACCCAAATGACCTTTTATGACAAAGATAAGTTTAGAAATAGATAGATCTTTTCGAATAGGTAGAAAACGGTAATTATATGCGAAATTCCGAGTTAAAATGAGCAAGTTATGGCCATTTTAAGTTGGAATTTCTTCTATACGATTTTACCGCGATTTTAAGAAAGGTTTAGAAAATCCAAGAATAGAAATTTCATGAAAGAATTATCCCGGGTATTTCTTTTGTCTAGGTGACGAAAGATACGAGATTACCCTACCCGAGGATTACTACGACTAAAAAGATCACAAAATGGACGAGTGAGTTATTCCTCCTAATTTCGTTACCTTGCTTGTGCTTGTAAAGTAGTAGCATTAGTATACTGAAATAACATGAAATTCCCAATTTATATTCTATATGTGTGTTAATAAATTTATACATACTTTTGATATGTATTGAATATGATTTTTTTTTTCATGATGAATTATGTGTTTATTATTATGTTAAAATATTGAAATATTCTAGAATTTATTAAATATTTAGTTCATAAAATTTTAATTGTATTCATATGTGTAATTTATGATTTGAATGTGTTGAATTAAGTGGAGGAATGCATGTAACTAAGTCCTTATGTAGCAGAATTTTTTAGGCAAAAAAAAAAATAAATAAATAAAGCTATTAAACACTCATTAAGGCCTTAAGACAATGTCATTAAGTAACAAAAGGTTAAGTCATTAATTGCCTTAATATCTACTCTTCAAACTTAAATTTTCGGGCAAAATTTCAGACCTTAGCCAAACCATTTCTCCAAGCTTCAAAACACCTCTTAACCCTCTCAAAAGCTCCTCCAAGGTGTGTCGAGCCTGGATTTTTTTCCACTTAATCTGGTCTGATTCATTTCTCTTAACCCGATTCACATTAAACCCGAACCCATTTAACATGAATCCTCGACTAGGGGTTAAAAGAAATTTTAATTTTTGAAAACCTTTTAGAGTCGCCACCCGATATGAATCGGGAAAAAATAAAAAGCTAGGATCAATGGGTCGGTTGATCCTAACTTAGCTACTAGTCTACGAAAATTTGATTTGAAAAATCAACTTTTAAAACCAGATATCATGGATTCGGGGATAACCTATTAAAACCAAATCGGTTACCACTTTCGGAATTTTAAACTTATGATCTATCCTTTTCATGCTCAAAAAAAAAAATATTATATATTATATATTATTAACAAATATTTGCAAGTCCAATCATTTATTTTTATTTTTTATGTGCTTTTCTTCATTTTTATTTTTTATTATTTTTTTATAACATAAACATCAATAAAATATCTTATATTTACAAAATATTTATTTACTAAAAAGAACAAAATTTTTTTTTTTTTTATGTCGCCCCGCAGGTGCCTACGTACTCGCTAATCGAGATCAGACAAAACGTAGTTCTTTTAAAAAGAACTTAGTTTGTTGATAAATTTTAATTTTTGAACTATTTTCAATTTAAATTCATTAAATTTTAAATTTTTATGAAAATCATTTTTTGATGATCCTATGATCTAATCAATTGATTTTTTATTTTATGAAAACATATTTTTCTAAGTCCGAAAATCTTTTTTTTTTTTTAGAAATTTTGTTCTTTGGAAAATCCAATTTATTATTTTTATTTATTTTATTTATTATTTTATTTATTATTTATTTTAAAAAAATCATCACATAAATTCACAATATATCCAGAATAATTTACAATATGTTAAAATTATTTTTCATGCATTAAATATGCATTTCTAAGGCAATTTATGTATAAATACATATTAAAAATATTCAAAAATATTCAAAAATATCAAAAAAAATAAATTTATATAAAAAATAATTATTTATATTTTTCTGGATTTTTCTGTATTTTTCTGAAATTTTCTGAATTTTTTTATGAATTTTTCTGAATTTTTTATGAATTTTTATGAATTTTTTACTATTTTTTGCTATTTTTTATTATTTTCTGAAATTAATTATATAATAAAAATATAATAAAATAATGCAGATTAACCTGGACCGTTGGATGAAGCGGACGAGATTTGGAGCGTTGATCGCGCTGACCGATCTGGATCGTCTGATCTTGTTGACTTGATCTGAGCCGTCTGATCGCTTGATTGAATCTAAGCCGTCTGATCGCTTGATTGAATCTGGGCTGTCTGATCGCTTGATGAAATTTGGGCCGTCTGATCGCTTGATTGAATTTGGACCGTTGATCTGCTTGATCGAATCTGAGCCGCTGATCTGCTTGATCGAATCTGGGCCGTCTGATCTGCTTGATCGAATCTGGACCGTCCGATCTGAGTTGACCGTTGACCAATGACCGACGACCGTTGACCGATGACCGACCGGGTTGGATTTGGATCTTCGGGTCGGATCTCGGAGCTCCGGCGGGTGAAGAAGACGATGACGCGACTTTTCGGGGCGGATTCCGGCTGCTCCGGTGGTCCTCGGTGACTGGAAGCTTGTCGACCCGACTCCTGCTGCGACGGCGCGTCCTCTGAAGGTGGTGGCGTTCACTCAGAACGGCGGCAAGGGACAGTTCCGGCGGCGGTCGTACGGCGGCGTTGATGAACAAAAATAAAAAAATTTTCAGAGAGAAATCCGATCAATTTGATCAAATCCAAGCACACTAAAACATCAAAATCAAGTTTCTAACATTCCTAAAACACTCAATTTCAATCAAATTCGATTCAATCACCTCGAATTTGAAAAATTTTGAATTTTTTGTCCTAAATTCAAAAGTTTCGAATTGATATGGTTGTGTATGTGTTTTCTTCAAATTTACTTGTGCCTTTTGATCCTAGGACCTCCTATTTATAGGTTGCAAGCTCAATTTTACGTTTCAAACAGTTTCGAAAATGAATGGATTTTTGCCCCTTTGTTTTTCCACGAATTTAATTCGAAAATCCATGATTAAATTGTTTGAAACTGATGAATTGATGATTGTTTTTCATATTCCATGTCAGATTCATCCAATGTATGTAGATTAATTGTCCAATCTTTCCAATTCTTGTAACTCCTCATTCATGTGCAATTGAATGCTCACAAATTGCATTTTTTTTCCAATTTTTTTTTATACGAATTTTGTGACTTTTGGTTGTTTTTTCTCTAATCTTTCATGTTCTATAACCACTTTGCAATTCCATCATCAATTTTGACAATCAATGTTGTTTTGTCAGTTAAAAACCGATGCAAAGTAAGGCAAAAAGTCACATTTGAGGAAGATGCAAAGGCAAAAATAATGAGATGATAAAAAAGACAAAATTTTGCCTTTGCTTGGGTTTGAACTTGTGTCATTGAGCTTGGATGTGTGTTTGGATCAATGCATTTAACCAACAGGCTATTTGGCCTGTGCCTTGATTACTTAGCCAACTTCATCAATACTTAAGGCTTTTAAAAAAAATGAGTTTAATTAAATTTTAAGCCTTAATTAATTGGGCAAAAATTAGGTTTCTACAAGGTGGTATAAGATTAAGCCCTTCATTTTCCATCACTTTTACCACCAAAAGATTGCTATAGGACCATTAAACTAAAGCCTAAAGTTCTATTGGTGAGTTTGTCTTTCATGTCTTAATCTTATGCATATATGTGATTTCTTGATAATAGGGTACTTATGCTAAATATGAGAAATGATGTGTTCTATATGTTAATGGTAGTTTAAGTAGTATATTAAGGATACAAGAACTTATAGTATATGTTTTATGTGTAGCAAGAAGTATGGGTGTTGTTGAATTTGGGAAGAAGATAATTTAGGTAGTTGAAGTGTGGATTTGGAGTTTGAAGTATGATAAGTATTAGAAGTGTTTGAAGTGTTGTATGAAGTTTTCATAAGGTTTAGGACATGTTAGGAGTTGAGAAAAGTTGTTTTTTTTTCAAGTTCAAAGTGTTAACTTTGAAAAATTTCTTATAACTATCACTACACCTGTCAAAACACCGTTGCCAAGGTTGTAGTGCTCTCGGATCAAAAATTTCATTTCCCTGAGTTGAAACGGCCTCCAAAACACCCCGTTGCCAAGGTGTAGTGCTCTCGGATCAAAAATTTCATTTCCCCTGAGTTGAAACGGCCTCCAAAACACCCCGTTGCCAAGGGTGTAGCGCTCGCGGTTTTCTTCCCCTGTTGCGATGCTGTCTTGTAAATTATCCATAACTTTTTCACTCGACCTCCGATTGAGGTGATTCAAGTTGCGTTGGAAAGATAAAAAAGAGATCTACAAATTTTATGTTTTAAGCTTTCACAAATTTTAAACTTAACAATGCTTAAATTTTGATTCTTTCCCGATGCTACTCTTTCCAAAACAATGTTAAAAGCTTATATTGGTTTACTAAATGTGTTTCAACTTATGAAATGAATCTTTTTGAGTTAAAATGAAATAAATTAATGATATATGATATGTAATGATGATCGAGTAATATAATTAAGCATGATTTAAGGATATTTGTATGATTTAATAATTATTGATTATCTTTACTTGTTTTAGGATCTTGTGATAACTTATTTGAATGTATTTGTATGGTTATGTATGAGATTAGTTGAAATGAGTTTAAACTAAGTGTGAATTGTGATAATTCTTGTTGAACAGTTATTGATCCTCGCTTGGCCACCCCCATTAATTCCCAAGCTAATACAGGTACGCAGTAACTTGCTTGTATGCTTGTTAGGATAGGCATACTTAAATTTGATATAAGTTCTAAATGACTTAAGTATTGCTTGAATTGCTTGTGTTTTCACCGTTAAATCTGGTTCGATGAGCTGTAACTTATCATGATGCAATGATAGGTTAGTGTAGACGTTTAGGCCAATAGTCATGATGCAATGACTAGGCTCGGGATAATCGATAGGAATGTATAACTGAGCAACATTTACTTACTCTTGAGAGGAAATAATATAATCTAATTCAATGTTTATGGAGCATGTGAATTGCTTTATATTATGGATTGAGTTAAGTGAAGATGAGTAACGGCTATATAACCTGGATGAGATTATTATTTGCAATGTAACGTTATCTAGGAGATATAGGTATTCGGGCTACCTATATCAACCCCCTGAGCGTTGTGAGCATTACTCAGGACCCCCAGATATCCTCAGCTTGTCCCGGAGTTTGAATACTCCAGTGTTGATTTGTTTAAGAAATATTAAAGAAAGATAAATGAAGCAATTGTTTTTGCATTGCATTAGTATAGGTGTGTATGGCTTCGCTTTTGTTTGTGTTGCTGTGTACTGGGCCTCTGGCTCACTTTTTGCTATTTTCAGGTGTTGATGATGATTGTTACGATGATATGGGATTCGGTCAGATTGGGAGAAGTTTATGGACGAGTGGGATGAGTAGGACCCTGTGGCGAGAAGTTTTTGAAGAAAGTTTTATTTATGTGTTCGTTTAACAAAGTATTTTGTATTTTGGAATAGAGGCTTGTTAGTTAAGCCTGGGTTGTATTAAAAGACTTAAAGTCTATTTTCTTCATTTTGTAAGACTTATGTATATTTTGTTGTGTCCTATGCTGGACACAAGGACGTAAATATTTCCTTAAACTATTTTATGTAAATAGATTACTCAAGTGAGTAATCCTTTTGTAAAAGCTTTTATAACAAGTTTTAGTAGTTTTAAACAAACAATTCACATAACTGTAGATTAGGACAACCTTCCATATAATACGAAAGTATTATATGTGGTTGGGAACTTAACTTGCTAAGTCTTAAGGATTAGTAGGTCGGGTCTTTATATATAAGAAAAGATAAAAATAGATATATTTGGGGAATTTGGGATTATGTGTATATATGTGATTCTATGTTTATGTGTGAAATGAGAATTAAGAATATCGCAATTTAGAACTACTTATTTAAATAATTTTGTCTACTTACTTGTATGATTGTTTATTGTTTGCTAAATTGATTGATCGCCCCTAATAAACCTTAATAAAGTTTGGCTTAAGAAAACTAAAACGCTCATGCATAGCATCCATCGAGTCACATCTATTTTGGAAGGCTGCTACTCCTACGCGTAGAGTTGGATTGGTTGTGATCTTGTGGTGCCACAGGCCATGTTCATATTTTGTTCTTGTACATAAGCTTCCCATTTTATTATGTTGTTATTATTATTATTATTATTTGTTATATAATATTATGTATACTATGTATATATATATTTATTTAGAGCATATAAGCTCATTTGTTATTAATTTACTTTCAAGTTATGCAATTTATTTATTTTATGTAATTATTAAGACTAGTCTTTCTAGTCTTAGACTTGTCCATATCAAGTCAAAACAATCTTTTATTTATTTTCTTTAATCTTTCGGGACTAGTCCATTCTTAGTCCCGGGATGCCTTGATGAAGCTCAGGCTCAAATACTTGATCGGGATTCCTTGATGAAGCTAAGGTTCCCAATGCTTGATATTTTATTTTCTTGCTTATTATTTGTTTCTAGTGTTTTCTTATGTTCTTATTATTTTATATGCTCATGATATTTGCATCTACATAATGTTAATGTCTCAACTAATTCAAAAGTAGAATATTATTAAAAGAACTTAAAGCTAAAATTTCTATTATATGACTGTCACAAAATAATGAAGTATTATCAAACAACATAAAATAGATTATACAAGTTTTCTCAAAGTTTTCTTAAGTATCAAAGATAGTTTTATCAAGAAATGTAAGAAATAAATATTTTCATTATGGGAACCTAAGTTCTAGTAAATTAATTGGTTAATTTTCAAAGTCCTTACAAAAGCTTAAAGATTAAACTCTTTTGAACTCCATGACTAAAATAAGAAAACTAGTTTCAATTAGATAAAATCAACTCATAAAGTTATGTACCCACTTAGGAAAATAATGATTTTCAAGTTCCTAAAGAAGAGACTTGTTTTCAAATATATAAGAGATAAGATTAGAAACAAATGATTCTTAGCGATAAAGAGAATTCTTTCAAAGGAAATAAAAGAACAAGTTTAGAAGATAAAAACTTATATTTTAAAATAATAATATAAGAAGATAAGACTCATTTTCTAAAACCTTTAAAAACAAAATTATAAAAAGGATTTTAACAACCTATTTATACTTTTTGATAAAATTGACCTCTTATCACTAAAAGTGAAATTTATGAAAGACCAAAGATAAAGGAAAATTTACTTGCTTTGAGAATGGAAATAAAATAAGGATATACTCATTTATATGAAAATATAAAGTTTCTTCCAATACTTGGAAAGGAATTTGTCAAGATAAGTTTTAACACTTCAAAAAGAATTGTTTTATAAAATAAATTGTTGAGACACTACATTAGAAAATTTTGCATATAAAGTGAGCCTATCTATATACTCAAAGTATTTATCAAATATATATTCATATTTATATATATATATATATTATTACAAAAGGATTTTCTTTAAAATAAAGTTGAGATAGAAAAAGGATTTGCAAAAGTTTGGTAATTTTCGTTTTAAATCTGTACCCGATGTTTTTGGAACCCAAATGACCTTATATGACAAAGACAACCTTAGAAATGGATAGATCTTTTGGAATAGGTAGAAAACGGTATATTATATGCGATATTTCGAGTTAAAATGAGCAAGTTATGGCCATTTTAAGTTGGAATTTCTTCTCATACGATTTTACCGCGATTTTAAGTAAAGTTTAAAATCTTCAAGGATAGAAATTCCATGAAAGATTATCCCGAGTATTTTTTGTTAGGTGATGAAAGATACGAGATTACCCTACCCGAGGATTACTACGACTAAGAGGATCGCAAAATGGACAGTGATTATTCTTCTAATTTCGTTACCTTGCTTGTGCTTGCAAAATAGTAGCATTAGTATCTAAGAAAGATAAAACGAATATATTTGGGGGAATTCAGGATTATGTGTAATTCTATGTTTATGTGTGAATAATGAGAATTAAGAATATCGCAGCCTTAAATTGCTTGTTTAAATAATTTTGTTTATTTACTTGTATGATGTTTATTGTTTTACTAATTGATTGATCACCCTAATAAACCTTAATAAGGTTTGGCTTAAGAAAACTAAAACGCTCACGCATAGCATCCATCGAGTCACATCTGTCACGCCCCAAAGTGTGCCCTACACGTGACAGTCCGCCACACTCAACATTTAATCTCAAGTAAGACACTTCTAGTCTCCCCATGAGCTTAAACATCGAGTGTAAGGCTCGCTCTCAACATTTATAGATCATACTTTGCTTCGTAGTAGCTTAAAGGGATATACACAGCAGCAAGAATGTAAACCATAACCGTCATACAGAGAATTATTCTATTACATGATCTAGGGGCATACCCCTGATAACACCAGTTACCCATTTCTCAATTCCCACATTTCCTTACGTTGCCCTTCAATTACCGATTCGGAAAACGGAATTAGAGTCCATTTCTAATCTTTAGACCCCGGCCTCATCAAAAGCTCCTTAATATCTAAGAGCCATACCTGGTGTCCACGGGTCCTCGGAGAAAGCCAAAGGTACTCATACTGCAACAGGAAACTATAGGGGTATAAGCTACACTAGCTTAGTGAGTGGAACTTCCGAATTACAATAAACACAACACATTCAACCAAGTAATTAAGCAATCAAGTGAAATGCATCAACAAGTGAGTTTAGCAAACATATGACCAGCCGGAAATCATAGTGGATGGACTTGCGCCCTCCATCCCGGGTTAGCAGATTAACGAATCCTGCGGTACGATGCCGTTTAAGCTCACGGTCAACTGAACGTAAATTCGTTTTATGGATCACGATTAACCAACAAGTATTCGTTTTATGGATCACGAAAAACCAACCAATGATAATGCTCCATCCCCATCGTGATATGAATGAATCCGATTACAATTGAGTCAGATATGCATTAGTTCAATTCTTTTAGGTGGCCAACAAATATTCGCAGACATTCAATATAAAATACTAGGAAATCAATCAATAGCTTAACACCCGGTTTCGATATTTCTTAAGTTCCATTTGTCACATTAACAGCAAACAAATATAGAATTCCCATATGCCCCATCATACATAATCATCTTTTTATCTTTACCTAGCAACTAGTGCGACTATCATTATAATCACAAGTAATAATTGAAATCGGAAGAGGAACTCACTCGGTCATGGTACGCCGGTCTCTTAGTGACGAAGGTAGGGTGATATGGTATTGTCGTACTCGGGTTCACCTACCAAATAAAGATAGCCTAATGAGAATCTCATCACTAAACTAATTCAAACTATGTATCTATACTTCACAAAATCGGAATTCTCGCTATTTGCTGAAGTTCCAACTTAAAACGGCTATAACTCGATCATTTTAACTCGGAATTTCGCAAATTTTATATCGATCTCTATCTACTTCGAAAGATCTATCTATTTCAAGTATTATTCTCAAGTTTTGAAAATAGTAAGGCCACAGAATAGTGGGATCAGATCTGTTCCGCAAGGGTTCCAATCTCAAAAATTGTTTTGCTTTTGATAAGAAGTGTTTCTAGATGACGATTCATGCATGAATGATATGGGAATGAATTACTAACATGAATACCATGTGATGAACTTAATATATGCATGGTCATAATAACTTTTGTGATAATAAACTCATATGAACCCTTGAGTGTTGGGAATTTCTCATAAAGATTATTTCTAAGAGGCTATTTCTCCGCATTAGACTCCTTAGGGTTTCCTTGACTTTTAATCTTGTAATCCACTTATTATTTAAAAAAAAAAAATAAGTTCTCAAGGTCTATATTAATGATGGCCTCCATTCATGCATAAAAATTCCCATTTCTCATTTGGGAAACATGTCTTTGAACTAGCTTTTTGTAAAAATCCGAATTTTCTAAATTTCATTTTCTTGCATTTTTCTTAAGGAACAACTTGTCTAATGCATGAAAAAATTGAAGCTCCAATGTATACCTTATCTAAGGACTTCATTTAGATTATAAAACATCCATTTTAGACTTAAATACCATGTGTTCTTGTGGGCATGAACCTAAGTTACGAATTTCTACTATTGATCAACATTCCAACATTTCTCATCCTATCTCCACCACTTGTTTTACATTCCTATCATGCCTAAACTCATTCAAACTTATGGAAATCAATCTTTCAAGGCATCTATTACATATAACCTCCATTTTTCTTGTGAAATATGAGTTTAAAAAAGATTTTGGGGGTTTTTGAAGTAGGGTCTCCATTTCATCCGAATTTTCAACATTTCATATTTGACAAAATCCTTCCTTTTTCAATGTTCTTGCTTCCTATATGTAAAGATCCACTATCTAGCATCTCTATATATGAACAAGACTACATTACTATGATCATCCATGCATGGAAATAAAAATATCTCTATGATCATACATGTTCATGAAGTTGTGAATGTCTAAACCTTAGATCTACTAAGTATGTTGCATAAATCATGAGTCTCATGGCATGAACAACAATATATATGCAAGATCACTACTTTACATGCATGAACAAGATGAGATCTTAACAAAAACACATCTAAACATTAGATCTATGTCTTGTGATGGCTTGATATTCTTGTTCATGTGTTTCCATGTCCTTGGCATAAGCTCATTGGGATTAAATGAGAAAACACACAAGATATAGCTTTGTCATTACAAGATTAGGAAGAAACAAAGCTTAAATCAACATACCAATGGAGTCTTGAAGTGAAAAAGAGAAGAAACAAAGTTGGAAAGTGAGGATGGGGAGGGGGAGCAAGCTCACGGCACAAATGGGAGGAAGAAGAGAGGGTTTTCTTCTTTTAGAAAAATTTGAACAAGTGGAAATGAGGAGAGAGAGAGAAAAAGGTGTTTATATATGAGTAGTTTAGGGTTTGTTATTAAAAAAATAGCAAAAACAAATCAAATGAGAAGGGGGGAAAAAGAGGAAGTGGCGCCGGCCATTGGGGGGGGGGGTTTGTGTGTGTGTGTCGAATTTGAAAATTGTATTTTGTGTAATAATTATAATATTTGTGTTAATTAATTAGGAAACAAAATTTCTTGGAAAAGAAAATTATAATGAGTAGTTGTAAGGATGTAAGAATAGGGTATGGGTAGTGTGTAGTGTAGGTTGTACTTGTGAATAGTAGACAAGACATCTACTTTACCGGTTGCTCCGAAAACACAGGAAAAGCTATAACTGTAATTTTTATAGCTCGGAAAATTATGAAATTGATATTTTTGGAATCCTTATAAAATTACGGTTCTAATAAATATTCCGAAACATTTTCCTGAATCCGTGGCCCAGGGCACGCTTTTCCGTAATTGGACTCGGGAAGGCCCGGAATTGAAAAATTCCCGAATTTAAAACTTTCAAAGGTTTGAAATGTACTTTGGAACAATAATTCATGTTCATTTACTTTATAAAACTTCTTTTATTATAAAATCGAAGGAGAGCCGGTCTAGGGTTTCTAGGCTCCTCTCACTAAGCTGGAATCGGACCGATATAGGGTTTCGTTCTCCGGTTTCCAAAGTTCGTCGATTACTATACTATCAATAGGAGAACTCGGGTATACCTTATAAGAATAATAATAATAAAAATAATATCAACAATTAGGTAACTAATAATATTAATCGTACTAAGAAACTCACTAATTACTAGCAGCAACGAAATACGAATAAACTGTAAGATCAGATAATTCTAGCTATTTGAAAATTTGTAAAACTAATAGCTTAGAGTCCTTTAGAAATATAATTCTAAAGGCACTAGTAACATTCTCAACATTTGCATCCCCAGGCTCGCTTTTTCGAAACTGGCACCTGATCAGATTGGAATAGGTCGGAATTTCACTTATCTCACCTTTCCAGGGTATCCTATACTTAATACGAACCAATTACACTTTTTCCTCTTGTTCCAATTCCTAGGTTTAGGAACGCGAGATTGTCGGATCTAGGTTACTGAGTTTCTTGAGAGCTTTGAAGACTCAGGTTTCCCGGTTAACCTTCCGGTTTACACTATTGTCAACACAAGAACCGATATTTCACGCTTATATGACTTGTCTGATTGGTGAGTTTTATTTTAAGGTCCACTCTCATAAGTATCAAATATCTCACCACATTCTCGGAATTCTTTTTGGGTCGAGTTCTATTCCCGAAGCCAATCACTATTCACTCCTTAACAATTTGTCTTAGGGCTATATTTTATCCAGATTTATAAGTCGGAGTTAAATAGGAAGTTTATCGTACATAAAGGTTTCAGAACAGAAGTATTTTAAGTTGCTATTTTATTTCTGAGATTTCTTATTTTCCTCACAATTCAGAATTTTCTGGATTCGTTCGGAGTTTGGGACTTGTCAAAGTTCGGTTTTAACTCGGAGTGACTTTCAGGGTTTTATTTCCTAAGTTCATCTTTAGAATTTATTTGTTGAAATTTTCCAGGGCTTACAACATCTATTTCGGAAGGCTGCTACTCCTTTGCATAGAGTTGGATTGGCTGTGATCATGCGGTGCCACGGGCCATGTTCCTTCCTGGAGAATCCAAATTGCTCGGGGAAAGCGACTCTAGGTTCTGAGCCGAGCCAACCGAACGCTGTGGGTGAGGACCTGGGGACTAGTAGTAGAAGGTCGAGGACCTTCAACCTCGATTCCCTAACCTTTGATACGAAGGGGTAAATCCGTTCTATATATGGTTTCCGGATAACTATATATATTTGCGTAATCATATGATTGATGCATTGTTTGCATAGTATATGAGTAAAAATCTAAAAGAACTTGTTTGATTATATGGTGCGAATGAAAAGGAATATCTCACTAAGCTAGTTGTAGCTTATACCCCTATAGATTTTGTTGAAACAGGTATACCCGTGGCTTAAATTGAGGAAATCATGGAAGGATGGTTAAGCTTCTATGAAGGAAATAGAATTATAAGATAAGTGATTTTGTAAGATTCTTTATATATAATGACTTATATGAATAGTGATGTATATTTATTTGAAGATAATAGATGGACATGCCCTTAAGAATTGAAATGTAATATATATGTTTTATGATAAGTATTCTCTAGAGCTGGACAAATGGGCTTTAATAAGTATTGAATTTTAAAGCATATTTCTAGCAAGCGCACTAGGTCTTCTATTGTAATATAGCATGAATAAAGTGTCGATCCCACAAGGATTTACTAACTACTAGACAATTATCAACTAATACTAATATTTAGGCAATTGATCTTTTTAAGATGATTAAGTTAAACTAACTTATCTAACTAATTATCTATATGAATGCAATGAGCTTTTTAAAGAGAGGGAGATGATGAAAAGTGTGGGAAGGAGCAGAATCCACTTTAAACTATTGCTAATCAACTTGAACTCATGTTATAATGATAATTAGATTCATGAACATTCATAAGAAATTGTCAAGATTTAAAAACAAAGTTTGAAAATCTTTTAAACCACAAAACAATTCAATAACTTCCGTTAAATAAATCATTAGTGGAATCAAAATTACAATTATAAACCTCCCGATTCTATAATTGACTAATACTTTATATTAAAATCTCCTAATTCCTTAGTGAGAAATCAACATAAAACATTGCATTAATATTTATGGATAATTTCTAAACTAGATTAAACTACGCCGCTTCCGCAATTGCAATTTAATCTCAATTTATGAATTCATGTGAACACTAATTTCCCTTCCGAGTTATTAGAATTCTTATACACCAAAACATGATGAATAATCAGAATTCAATATGAATATTTCATGATTCTAAATATCTTATAACATGGATTCAAAAATCATCTTAGCATGTTTAAAGCTTCATCAACTTCCCACAAAAAGAATTTAGCTACTCATGGATGATGATTCAACAATCAAATAAGAAATTGCAAATGATTTCATTATGATCAGAATATTCAAGTATATGAATTGCATAAAAAGAATAAGATTAGAAATCACCAATTCAAAATACTAAAGCTTCACTTGCAAATCTTGTATAACTTCAAATATCTCTTCAAAATCTCTTATGAAATGCCTATTCTAAATATTCTAAAGCTACTTGGAGTATTGGATATTTGGATGCTTGGATGATTCTGAGAATGAGGGGAAGACCCCCTATTTATAGGAAAAATTTCGTGAAAAACATTTAATGAACTTTGCTGTTTCTCAATGTACGCCGGCCGTTATGGATCCTACGCCGGCGGCTTACAGGCGGCGTATCTTCAAATTGTCCTTTCGCAGGCAGTGCACTGGCAGCCTTCAATATCTGTTACAATGTAGGCCGCTTCAACGCCGGCGGCTTTGAACGTAGATCTAGCCGGTATAGTCAGAAATGAAGCGTTGGGCAGATTTATAACGAACGTCCAAGGCCGGCGGCTTTGACACCGGCGTAGGCATTCCAACAGATGTGTTGCTTCATTTTCCCAAGTTATGTCTTCATGTCTCTTCAATTCTTCCATGTACACTGCCTCAAGGCCGGCGGCTTTCATGCCGGCTTAATGTAACTCCTTCAAAGCTGGTGATGTTTCAGTTCTGGGCTGCCGGCCTTCATTTACGCTGGCTTCTTCATCTTCTACGCCGGCAGCTTTGAGGCGGCTTTGAATGTTGTTTAACTTGTGCTGGGCAAAGCTGGCTGTGCTGCAACGGCCTTGGATTTTACGCCGTCTAAAAGCCGGCGGCTTTCAATGATGAATTGCCGGCCTTGACTTCAATTTTTCCTCTTTTCAATTCAAATTCACTTGTTTTGATTTCTTTATCCAAATTAGTCCTGAAACATAAAATTTAATCAAAACAAATATCCATTCTAGCTCAATTGATTATCAAGATTTGTATAAAATATGATCTTATCAATTCCCCCACACTTGAACTTTTGCTTGTCCTCAAGCAAAATGAAGAATAAATGAAATCTCTTTTCAGATAGTACAATTTTCAATCTCAACTTCTTTAACTTGTTTTCTTGTATCTACAGCTCTAACCATACCAATTCCTTGCAATTAGAGTACTATAATCAAAATTTAGGAGTTAATCCAAACAAAACAAGTTTTAATCTCAACTTTTAACAAAAGAACTTTCAATTCAAAAGCAAATACTCAATCCACTAAGGAAAAATACTCATTTAAACTTCATTGGATTTCTAGCTTATATATATTCTAAGTAACACAAAATGAAAGCATGTGGTATCTACTTTTTCCTTAGAATTTCTCCTTCTTTATTATAAGTCTCCTTCCTTTGCATATTTTGCATTCATTTTTCTTTTTCTTTCTCAAGCATTTATTTTCTTTTTGGGAGGTTTTTGCCTCCATCTTTTTGTTTTTCAAAGCTCATGAATTGAACTTTTGCCATTCTTCCCTTCTCGTTACAGTGAGTTCATTGAGTCGGCACATCCCAGGCTCATCACCTAAGTGACCAGGTTTCAAAATACCCCTAAGAACTCTTCCTCACTTTAACATTCAAGTTCAGATACTCATAACTCAAATTTCAAGTCAGAGGAGTAGTGGCTATGCTTGTTTCTTTCTTTTTGAATGCAATACAATATCAAAGACTTATTTTTATAAGGATCACTAAGTTTAAAAGTTTCTTCTACCTCTTTCACCAAGTGTTAAAATTCAAAGAATATATACAAATTAAAATTTCCAAGAAGTAGACCTGTTTATTTTTCAACAAAAGGACTCGACCAGCTCTTAAATTTCCAATTCCAAAGTTAAAAATAAAGTAAACTTGTTCCTTAAGGATTTTACAACTTAATTTTAACTTAGTAAACCAATCACAATAGCAGGTGAGTAAGACACTTTCACAAGTCAATTTCATTGATTTTCATTCTTTGCTTTGTACTATCTCCAATTTCAAGAGATTTTTGAAAAAATTTTGGCAGAATTTCCTCATGATTTGCTTTCAAACCAAAAATACAAGGTGGAGATTTTTCAATATAAACAACAGCAAACAGATCATATTCATCACTTCAGCACTTCATGTAATTCTATTCCTTCCCCCACACTTCAATTAAACAGTGACCTCACTGTTTTTCAACAAATAAAACAGAGGAAAGAAAAGAAATGAATTGGATACTTCCCTGAAGTCAGTTGATTCATAATCATCAAAATTTGGCATTGCAAGAGATTTGCTTTGCTCGATTCCTGTAATCACTACAAAGAAAAACAAAAAAAAAACAAAAACAAATAAAAGCAGAAAAATAAGAAATGAGTTCACCCACAGGAACTTGGGTACTCAATAAATATACAGGCCAATAATATAGATATCAAATAAAAGCAAATAAGAGCTAGCAGGGTCTCTAGCTCTCTGGCCCCGGGCTCTGTCTGCTGCTGCCCTCAGGTGTTGTCTCGCAGTGTCTCTGGGCTGGCTGTCTGAGTATGCTCTGAACTGAGCCTATCTGAGTGATGAGACTCAGATGAAGTCTGATAGGTCATGCCAGCCCCTGTCTCTGGGCTAATGCAGCAGATGGCCGTCTTCAGCGCATCAAAGATAGTCTTTCTGAATTCTTGTTCTTCTTTCTCTCCCTTTCTTGACTATCTCTGAGCTCCTGACTCTGACGCTTCAGCTCTTCAACATCCAGCCTAAGCTGGTCCATACCGTATGCGATGAAGCGCCTGTAGGAGGAGGTGGAGCAGATGTAGATGGCATCTCAAATGGAACGTCTCCAGGAAAAATATCCTGGAACTCAACCTCCTCCAATACCGGTGGCTGTGCTGGCCTGGGGTTTTTCAGCAATCCCCAGCCTCTAAATGGTGCAGATGTGATCCTCTTGCATCATACACCTCATCATCCTGTGGAGGCTCAAAAAGATTCATCCCCTTCAATAGCCGAGTGATGTAGCCTCCACAACCCAGACCTCGGGTCCTCGTGTCCTCAGCCTGCCGGTATATAAAATTTGCTACCTCCACCCCAGATCAATCCTGTAACCTCTAATAAGGCTAAACAGGTAGAACATATCAAATGTAGTCACCTTGCTGTGACTCGTCTTTTTGCAGCTCAGGGTGTGTGCAATAATGTGATGGAGGAGCTTGTGCTCAACGCACTGAATGACGTGGCCAGTGATTTTGATGGGACAAAGTGCTCATTTGATCCAGGACCAACTAGGTGGGCCCAGTAAGCCTCCTGTGTCATGTCCTCTGGCCAACTGTTTGGCAAAGTCCTGTTCTTTCACTATCATACAGTCCCATAATGTGGCCTATCTGCTTCAATTTTACTTCCCGTATCTGTCCATAGGCCTGGAACTGGAAGGTGGACTCCTCACGGTCTGGATATTTTTGACCGTACAAGAACTCTATCGTCAGATTCTTGTATGCAGGCTCCCGAAGGTCAAATAATCTCAGCCACGCTGGATCTTGAATAATCCCTCGAATTTGTCTACCATATCAACTGATCCAGCAAGCACCAGTCTAAATACTGGATGTTTATAAAGTCGTTCTTGACCAGCCTTTCTTTCTGTCCTTGGCGTACTGCTGACTGGACAGCAGATTTCGGGTATCTGAACCCGATGTAGAAGCATCACCCGTTCTCGGTCTTTTTTGTTTTGGGGCCATTCCTGTTTTAAGCTTCTGCACAATGTATGCCGGCATTTCTGCAATGTAAGCCGGCGGCTTTCAGCCAGTGTAAGTGAAAAAAATACATACCGAGAGCTCAAAGCTGGCCGCTTATCGATTTACGCTGCCGGCCTAAATGGATACGCCGGCTGAAAGCTGGCGACTTTAAATCCTAGATGCCGGCCTTGATCGGGAATTGCCGGTGGCCTTCACCTTCCCTTGCCAGCGTAAATCTTGTACTCCAACGCCGGCATATAAGCCGGCGGCCTAGACCTTTCCACTGCCGGCCTAAATTACGATGCTCACCTACTTCTGTACTGACTTTCACGCTGGCACTAAGTCGGCGGCTTTGAGCCGGCCTTCCTTGTATTCTCAGAGCTTGCTCAAGGTTGGCAGCTCTGAGCCGGCCTTCAACCTTTTGAAATTTTTTTAATTATATATTTTATCCTACCACACTAATAGCTAAGTTAGTAAAAACAAACAAATAAAAATTATTCTACAATTAGACATGGGTTGCCTCCCAAGAAGCGCTTAGTTTTAAAGTCGCTTAGCCCGACTTTCCTGACCTGATCATGGTTCTTTAAGATTCATGACAGTAGTAGTACTGTCAAGATTTTCCCCCTCAAAATAATGCTTGAGCAGTTGCCCATTCACTTTAAAAGTCCGATTATCCTCAGTCTTTAATTCAACCGCTCCATATGGAAAAACTCTTGCAATCTCAAATGGTCCTGACCATCTTGATCTTAATTTTCCTGGAAACAACTTCAAACGAGAATGTAAAGTAACACTTTTTGTCCAGGAAAAATTCTCGTTTGATGATGTTCCTATCATGCCATTTCTTTGCTCGTTCCTTATAAATACGAGTCTTTCAAATGCTTCATTTCTCCATTCTTCCAGCTGATTCAATTGGAGCAATCTGTTCTTACCTGCAGCTTTTTCATCAAAATTAAGAAATTTTATGGCCCAAAATGCCTTGTGCTCAAGTTCTATAGGAAGATGACATGATTTACCAAAAACAAGCATGTATGGGGACATTCCAATAGGGGTTTTAAAAGCAGTCCTGTAAGCCCATAATGCATCATCTAATTTTGAAGACCAATCTTTTCTTGATGCATTAACTGTTTTTTCCAAAATTCTTTTTATCTCCCTATTAGAAACTTCAACTTGCCCACTTGTTTGTGGATGATAGGGGGTAGTCACTTATGTGTAACACCGTATTTGCCAAAAGTTTTTCAAATTGCCTGTTACAAAAATGAGACCCCCCATCACTAATTATAGCTCTAGGCACACCAAATCTGGTAAAAATATTCTTTTTCAAAAATTTCAAAACTACTCGGGCATCATTTGTTTGTAAAGCAACAGCTTCCACCCATTTTGAAACATAATCAACTGCCACAAGTATGTATTTATTTGAAAAAGATGAGGGAAAAGGACCCATAAAGTCAATCCCCCAAACATCAAAAAGCTCTATTACCAGAATATTGTTTTGTGGTAATTCATGTCGTTTAGAAATGTTACCTGTCCTTTGACATTGAGCACATGACATAATGAAATTCCTGCAGTCACGAAACAAGTTAGGCCAATAAAATCCAGATGACAATACTTTGCTGCAGTCCTTTGAATACTAAAGTGTCCCCTGCTTCCCTTGAATGACAGTGTTCTAAAATGCTAAGCTGATCAGATTCAGGCCCACATCTTCTAATTATTTGGTCAGCACATTTTTTAAAAGATATGGTTCATCCCAAAAATAGTATTTTACATCATGCAAAAACTTTTTCTTTTGAGGATATGACAAACCAATGGAATAATCTTACTAACCAAATAATTCACAATATCAGCATACCATGGCAGATCTAGAATCTCTACTGCATGCAATTGTTCATCAGGGAACTTCTCATTGATGGAATGTCGAGACTATCAGATTCAAGTCTAGACAAATGGTCAGCAATAACATCCTCAGTTCCCTTTTTATCTTTAATTTCAAGATCAAATTCTTGCAGTAGTAAAACCCATCTAATCAACCTAGGTTTTGCATCAGCTTTAGCAAACAATACTTGAGAGCTGCATGGTCAGTGTATACTATAACTTTAGAACCTATCAGATAAGGCCTAAATTTATCACATGTAAAGATAACAGCTAAAAGCTCTTTTCAGTAGTGGCATAATTTCTCTGGCCTCATTTAGTGTTTACTTGCATAGTATATAACATGAAAGATCTTACCTCGTCTCTGACCAAGTACCGCTCCTACTGCAAAGTCGCTGGCATCACACATGAGTTCGAAAGGAAGCTCCCAGTCTGGTGCAATGATCACTGGTGTAGAAATGAGCTTTTCCTTTAATAAATTGAATGCCTGCAGACATTTGTCATCAAAATTGAACACCGCATCTTTTTCCAGAAGGTTGCAAAGAGGTTTGGAAATTTTGGAGAAGTCCTTGATGAATCGTCTGTAGAAGCCAGCATGTCCAAGAAAACTTCTGACTCCTTTAACAGTCGTGGGTGGTGGTAACTTCTCAATAATCTCCACTTTAGCTTTATCCACTTCAATTCCTCTCGCAGAAATTTTGTGACCCAACACTATCCCTTCTCTAACCATGAAGTGGCATTTTTCCCAATTCAGGATCAGATTGGTATCTTTGCATCTTTGTAGAACCGAGGCTAAATTCTCAAGACATAGATCGAATGACTTTCCAAAGACTGAAAAATCATCCATGAAGATCTCGATAAAATTCTCAAGCATATCTGAGAATATAGCCATCATACACCTCTGAAATGTAGCAGGTGCATTGCAAAGTCCAAAGGCATTCTCCTAAAGGCAAATGTGCCATAAGGACAAGTGAATGTTGTTTTCTCTTGATCATCGGGTGCAATAGAATCTGATTGTATCCAGAATATCCATCAAGAAAACAGTAATAATCATGCCCTGCAAGTTTCTCCAACATCTGATCAATGAAGGGAAGTGGAAAGTGATCCTTTCGAGTGGCATCGTTCAACTTCCTGTAATCAATACAAACTCTCCACCCAGTCACAGTACGAGTAGGAATCAATTCATTTTGCTCATTCTTCACTACAGTCATACCACCTTTCTTTGGCACTACTTGAACCGGACTAACCCATTTACTATCAGAGATAGGATAGATGATACCTGCGTCAAGCAGCTTCAAAACTTCTTTCTTGACAACTTCTTTAAGTGTCGGGTTAAGTCTCCTTTGTGGTTGAACTGTAGGTTTACACTCAGCTTCCATAAGAATTTTGTGAGTGCAAATGTAGGGCTAATACCCTTGATATCAGCAATGGTCCATCCGATTGCTTCTTTGTGCTTTTTCAACACATCAATCAACTGTTGTTCTTGTTATCTGTCAATGCAGATGAAATGATATTGGCAAAGTATCGCCAATTCCAAGAAAAGCATACTTCAGATGGTCAGGAAGTGGTTTAAGTTCCAAGGTCGGTGGCTGCATCAAAGATGGAACTTGCTTCTGCTCATTTGTACCCAAAGATTCATAATATCTGGTTTTGATCATTGGTACATCTTCCATTGTCTCTTCTTCCTCTTCATCATCACTCCAATTGTCCACGTCTCTCAAGACGACTCCATAGTCTCCACACCAGTTTGTTCCTCAAGTGACTCAGAAACCAGCTCATCAATGGTATTGATGGTGTAACAGGCATTGGCATCATCAAATTTCTTCATTGCCTCATAGACATTGAAAGTAACCTGTTCATCCATCACCCGTAATGTAAGTTGCCCTTGTTCCACATCAATTAGTGCTTTTCCTGTTGCAAGGAACGGTCTGCCCAAGATCATGGGAACTTCCCTATCTTCATCCATGTCAGCACTACAAAATCCACAGGAAAAAAAATTTGTCAACTTTAACTAGGACATTTTCTACAATACCCCTAGGGTATTTTACACTTCTATCAGCAAGTTGCAAAGTTACATGTGTATCTTTGCAATCTCCTAATCCTAGTTTTTGAAATATAGATGAAGGCATTAAGTTATACTTGCACCAGAATCAATTAAAACTTTATCAAAATAACAATCACCAATGGTGCAAGGAACAGTAAAACTTCCCTGATCTCGGAGCTTAGTGGGCAGACTGGTTGTTTGTTTCTGTAGGATCATGGAACATTCTCCAGTGAGTATCACATTTCCATCAATCTTCCTCTTGTTAGACAGCAATTCCTTGATGAATTTGGCATAGGAAGGCATTCCTTGAATTACTTCTAAGAATGGAATGTTGATGTGCAGCTTTTTGAAAACATCCAGGAATTTTGAAAATTGCTCATCAAGCTTTTGTTGCTTTAATCTTCCTGGAAAAGGAACGGGAGGAACATATGATTTCACCTCAGGTGGTTTTTGAATAGTTTCCTCCATCTTTCGTTTCCCTTTGTTGTTTTGTGGTGGAATTTCCTCTTGATCATTAGTAGTCTCCTCAACTGGAGCAATCTCCTTTCCACTTCTCAATGTGATTGCATTTACAGACTTGGGATTCTCCTCCGTGTTGCTTGGTAAAGACCCAGATGGTCTATTACTCACTTGCTGTGCAAGTTGATGGAGTTTCCCTTGCAAATCTTGAATGATTGCATTCTGATTGTTGAGTGAATTTGTTGTGGTAACAATGAAATCCCTCAGTAATGCATCAGTGGATGTTTGAATTTGCTGTTGAGGTGGGCATTTCTCACATATCCTTGTCCTTGAAAACCAGGTGGTGGCTTTAGAACATTGGCATCATTCCGATATGAAAGATTTGGATGATTTCGCATATTCGGATGATATGTGTTTCCAAAATTGCCTTTTGGAAATTTCCCACATAATTGAGCTGCTCGTCATTTGAAGATGATCCATGTGGACACTCAAAAGAGGAGTGTGGTCCTGAGCAAATCTCACAACAAAACACTTGTTGTTTTTTATTGGAAGTATTTGTAGTTGTGAGTTTACTTACTTGAGTGATGAGGTAGCCATTTGAGCTTGAGTTGTGATATCTTCTTTGTCTTCCAATGATGCTACTTTAGATCTTGTTCTTTCACAACTCCAATTATGAGCAGCAGAAGCTAATTCTTCAATAATCTCACTAGCTTCCTCATATGTCTTCCCATCAGTGATCCGCCCGATGTAGCATCTACTAATGACCTTAAAGCTTCATCAAGACTGAGGTAGAAATTTCAATTAGTAGATTATCGGGTAAACCATGGTGTGGACATTTCTGACCGCCTCTTTGAATCTTTCCCAAGCATCATATAATGATTCTCCAGGGAATTTGGTGAAGTTGGAAATTTCATTTCTTAATCTGGCGGTTCTTGCTGGAGGGAAAAATCTCTTTAAAACTTCTTTGTCAGATCAGCCCATGTAGTGATTGAATCTGGAGGTTGGGAGTTGTACCATGCCAAAGCTTTATCCCTAAGAGAGAAAGGGAAAAGCTGAAGTCGGATGACTTCGTTTCTTACACCATTGAGTTTGACAGTGTTGGTGTATTGAAGAAATTTGGCAAGTGTTCATCTGGCGTCTCATTTGGATATCCTCCAAATTGATGTGATTCAACCATTTGAATTAGGGACGGTTTAAGCTCAAATTGTTTGCCTCCACAGTGGGCATTCGTATGGCGGGATCTTGAATAGTAGGCACCGTATAGTCTCGAATTGCCCTTGGAGCAGCTGGTTGCAATTGGTTGTTGTTATCTTGATTTTCTGCCATTGCTCCTCTTCTTTGGTTCCTTCTTCTCTGTTGTCGCAGGTTCTTTCGATTTCTGGATCTAAAGGTAGAATTTCAGCACTTCTACTTCTTCGCATAAAACCTGCAAAGAGAAAAGGAAAATTTCAAACTAAATTTAAACCTAAACTACTAGCAAAGCTGAAGTTAGTCTAATATTAATAAATCCCCGGCAACGGCGCCAGAAAACTTGATGTGCTTATAAGTATTGAATTTTAAAGCATATTTCTAGCAAGCGCACTAGGTCTTCTATTGTAATATAGCATGAATAAAGTGTCGATCCCACAAGGATTTACTAACTACTAGACAATTATCAACTAATACTAATATCTAGGCAATTGATCTTTTTAAATGATTAAGTTAAACTAACTTATCTAACTAATTATCTATATGAATGCAATGAGCTTTTAAAGAGAGGGATATGGTGAAAAGTGTGGGAAGGAGCAGAATCCACTTTAAACTATTGCCAATCAACTTGAACTCATGTTATAATGATAATTAGATTCATGAACATTCATAAGAAATTATCAAGATTTAAAAACAAAGTTTGAAAACCTTTTAAACCACAAAACAATTCAATAACTTCCGTTAAATAAATCATTAGTGGAATCAAAATTACAATTATAAATCTCCCGATTCTATAATTGACTAATACTTTATATTAAAATCTCCTAATTCCTTAGTGAGAAATCAACATAAAACATTGCATTAATATTCATGGATAATTTCTAAACTAGATTAAACTACGCCGCTTCCGCAATTGCAATTTAATCTCAATTTATGAATTCATGTGAACACTAATTTCCCTTCCGAGTTATTAGAATTCTTATACACCAAAACATGATGAATAATCAGAATTCAATATGAATATTTCATGATTCTAAATATCTTATAACATGGATTCAAAAATCATCTTAGCATGTTTAAAGCTTCATCAACTTCCCACAAAAAGAGTTTAGCTACTCATGGATGATGATTCAACAATCAAATAAGAAATTGCAAATGATTTCATTATGATCAGAATATTCAAGTATATGAATTGCATAAAAAGAATAAGATTAGAAATCACCAATTCAAAATACTAAAGCTTCACTTGCAAATCTTGTATAACTTCAAATATCTCTTCAAAAATCTCTAATGAAATGCCTATTCTAAATATTCTAAAGCTACTTGGAGTATTGGATATTTGGATGCTTGGATGATTCTGAGAGTGAGGAGAAGACCCCCTATTTATAGGAAAAATTTCGTGAAAAACATTCAATGAACTTTGCTGTTTCAAAATGTACGCCGGCCGTTATGGATCCTACGCCGGCGGCTTACAGGCGGCGTATCTTCAAATTGTCCTTTGCGCAGGCAGTGCACTGGCAGCCTTCAATATGAGTTACAATGTAGGCCGCTCCAACGCCGGCGGCTTAGATGTAGATCTAGCCGGCGTATATAGTCAGAAATGAAGCGTTGGGCTAATTTATACTGAACGCCGTCCCAAGGCCGGCGGCTTTGACACCGGCGTAGGCATTCCAACAGATGTGTTGCTTCATTTTCCACCAAGCGTTTCATGTCTTCATGTCTCTTCAATTCTTCCATGTACACTGTCTCAAAGCCGGCGGCTTTCATGCCGGCTTATAATGTAACTCCTTCAAAGCTGGTGATGTTTCAGTTCTGGGCTGCCGGCCTTCGTTTACGCTGGCTTCTTCATCTTCTACGCCGGCAGCTTTGAGGCGGCTTTGAATGTTGTTTAACTTGTGCTGGGCAAAGCTGGCTGTGCTGCAACGGCCTTGGATTTTACGCCGTCTAAAAGCCGGCGGCTTTCAATGATGAATTGCCGGCCTTGACTTCAATTTTTCCTCTTTTCAATTCAAATTCACTTGTTTTGATTTCTTTATTCAAATTAGTCCTGAAACATAAAATTTAATCAAAACAAATATCCATTCTAGCTCAATTGATCATCAAGATTTGTACAAAATATGATCTTATCAGGGCTATGGCCCGCGGGCCAACTCATTTAACCCACTTTAAAAATGGGTTAGGGCCAGCTTTTTTTAGCCTGTTTAAAAGTGATTAATTTTACCTAACCCACTTAAACCCGCAGGCCAAAGTGGGCTAGCCCGCGGGTTTAAGTGGGTTGACCCACCAACCCCTTTTATAAAAATAAAATAAATAATTATAGGGTAAATTGTATTAATGAAGGTTATTCTTGAGATTTTTTATACCTTGAGATTAAATTTATGTTAATTATAACAAAGAATGACAAATTGATGCACATGCACCATAAAATTTTATAAAATATATTATTATTGTTTTAAATGAAATATATTATCTAATAAGTTATTTTAGAAAACTTATTTTTATATAAAAAGTAATTAAAATAATAATGAAATTAATCATTAATATATAACCTTATAAAACTCTTTTTTTATTATATATATCTATTTAATTAGTATAAATAAGTTAAATTGGTCAACTTAGCCCATTTAACTCACAAAATATATAAGTAGATTAAAATGGTCAAAAAGTGGGCTGGCCCGTTTAACATACGGGCTAAAGTGGGTTGGGTTAGGGTCAAGCAATTTTGGCCCGTTTTTAAAGTGGGCCAAAATTTTTTGGCCCCATTTAACCCACTGGCCAAAGTGGGCCGGGCCGGGTTAGCTCGTTTAACCCACTTGCCCACCTCTAGTATTCTCTTTGCCTTGTTACTTATTTATTATCAATATAAATTGCGCTACTTCGAGCGTTCCCTTGCTTGTGATGTACGCCTTGCACATGATATGGAAGCCTTTTGCGTGACTAAGGTAGTCATTCCTAGGCTTTAATATTGTGTACGGCGGACTGCCACGTTTTAGGAACCCCTCGGGGTGTGACAATCTCTCCATAACCACATAACCATACATTCACTACCATACCACATAAATACTTTAGGTAAAAATTTCTTCCAACTATTATACTCATGTCATGTAACTTAACATGACTATGGTGTTGTTTTGAAACTCATATGAGTAGTAAAGCAACAACATTTCATGTTTTGTTCTTGTACATAAGCTTTCTATTTTATATGTTGTTATTATTATTGTTATTATTTGTTTCTAATCTAACTTATAATATAGTATTATGTATATATATTATTTAGAGCATATAAGCTCATTTTTTATTTATTTACTTCCAAGTTATGCAATTTATTTATTTTTATGTTGTTATTAAGGCTAGTCTTTCTAGTCTTAGACTTATCCATATCAAGTCAAAACAATCTTTTATTTATTTTCTTTAATCTTTCGGGACAGTCCATTCTAGTCCCGGGATGCCTTGATGAAGCTAAGGCTCCAAACTTGATCGGGATTCCTTGATGAAGCTAAGGTTCCTAATGCTTGATATTTTTATTTTTCTTGCTTATTTTTGTTTCTAGTATTTTCTTATGTTCTTATTATTTTATATGCTCATGATATTTGCATCGACATAATATTAATGTCTCAACTATCTAAAAGTAGAATTTCATTTTTATTAAAGGAACTTAAAACTAGATTTTCAATTATCTAATTTTTCATAAAATCATGGAGTTATTATCAACAACACATAAATAGAGTTTTTTTTTTCTCAAACGTTTCCTTAAATAACAAAGATGTTTTTACCAAGGAAACTTAAGAAATAGATATTTTCATTATATTATGTTAACCTAAGTTTAAGTAAAATAATTTGTTAGTTTTCAAAGTTTTCACAAAAAGTTTAAGAATAAACTCTTTTTAACTCCATAACAAAACTAAGAAACAAACTAGTCTTTAAAGTAAAGATGAATTCAACCAATAAAATTACAAAAACCTACTTAGGAAAAATAATGATTTTCAAATTTCTAAAAAGAAGGAACTCATTTTCAAAAGAATATAAATAAAAAGTAAGATTAATAATAATGGATTTTATCAATAAAGATGATTCTTTTCAAAAGAAATAAAAGAACAAGTTTTAGAAAGCAAAAACATATATTTTAGAAATAAATATAAAGACAGGGTTCATTTTCTAAAACCATCCTAAATACAAAATTATAAAAAGGTTTTTTACAAACTAATATACTTTTTGATAAAAATTGATCTTTTGTCACTAAAAGTGAAAATTATGAAAGACTAAGGTTAAAAGAAAAATTTACTTGTTTTGGAAAAAGAATGAAAAAAATAAAGTAAGAATATACCCATTTATAACGAACTAAGAAAATATAAAGTTTCTTTATATACTTGAAAAGAAATTATCAAGGTAAAAGTTTTAACAACTCAAATTGAATTGTTTTATAAAATAAATTGTTTAGACACTACCATTAGAAACTTTGCATATAAAGTAAGTTTATCTATATACTCAAAGTATTTATCAAATATATGTCCATATATATATATATATATATATTGTTACAAAAGGATTTTTCTTTAAAATAAAGTTGAGTTAGAAAACGGATTTGTAAAAGTTTAGAAAAATTCGTTTTAAATCTGTACCTAATGTTTTCGTAACCCAAATGACCTTTTATGACAAAGATAAGTTTAGAAATAGATAGATCTTTTCGAATAGGTAGAAAACGGTAAATTTTATGCAAAATTCCGAGTTAAAATGAGCAAGTTATGGCCATTTTAAGTTGGAATTTTCTCCTGTACGATTTTATCGCAATTTTAAGAAAGGTTTAGAAAATCCAAGAATAGAAATTTCATGAAAGAATTATCCCGGGTATTTCTTTTGTCTAGGTGATGGAAGATACGAGATTATCCTACCCGATGATTACTACGACTAAGAAGATCACAAAATGGATGAGTGAGTTATTCTTCTAATTTCGTTACCTTGCTTGTGCTTGCAAAGTAGTAGCATTAGTATACTAAAAAAGATAAAAACGAATATATTTGGGGAATTCAGGATTATGTGTAATTCTATGTTTATGTGTGAAATGAGAATTAAGAATATCGCAGCCTCAAATTGCTTGTTTAAATAATTTTATTTATTTACTTGTATGATTGTTTATTGTTTGCTAAATTGATTGATCGCCCTTAATAAGCCTTAATAAGGTTTGGCTTAAGAAAACTAAAACACTCACGCATAGCATCCATCGAGTCACATCTATTTCAGAAGGCTACTACTCCTACGCGTAGAGTTGGATTGGCTGTGATTGTGCGGTGCCACGGGCCATGTTCCTTCTTGGAGAATCCAAATCTCTCAGGGAAAGCGACTCTAGGTTCGGAGCCGAGCCAATCGAACACTGTAGGTGAGGACCTAGGGACTAGCATTAGAAGTCGAGGACCTTCAACCCCGATTCCCTAACCTTTAATACGGAGGGGTAAATCGGTTCTATATATGGTTTCTAGATGACTATATATATTTGCGTAATCATATGGTTGTTGCATTGTATGCATAGCATATGTGTGAAAATCTAAATGAACTTTTTTGAAATTATGGTGCGAATGAAAAGGAATATCTAACTAAGCTAGTTGTAGCTTATACCCTTGTAGATTTTATTGAATCAGGTATACCCGAGGCTTAAATCAAGGATTCATGATATTAAGGAAGTCATGGAGGGATGTTAAGCTTCTGTGAAGGAAATGGAATCATAAGATAAAGTAATTTTGTAAGATTCTTTATATGTAATGACCATATGATTAGTGATGTGTATTTATTTGAAGATAATTGAGGGAGATGCCCCTAAGAATTGAAATGTAATATATATGTTTTATGATAAGTATTCTCTTTGCCTTGTTACTTATTTATTATCAATATAAATTACACTACTCCGATGTATTCCTTGGTTGTGATGTACGCTTTGTACATGATATGGAAGCCTTTGCGTGACTAAGGAAGTCATTCCTAGGCTTTAGCATTGTATACGGCGGACTACCACGTTTAGGGTACCCCTCGGGGCGTGACAATCGTTCCACTAGGACCTTACCTTAAATCTACTATTAAGCTCATATGATTCCAATGATAGTTATATGTCTAGGAATTAATTAATTAACCCTAGTAATGTGAGAGTCATGCGTCTAAAAATATCAATCACAAAACTTCGCCCAATCTTGATTCATCACTAACCCTACATTTCATTTCTTATTAACTTCTTGAACTGTAGGAACTCTATATTTAATTAAGATTTCTTTCAAAAATATTAATTTCTAACCCTACATAATTAATGGAAATGTATTTCGTCATTAATTGTAAATAACATTGCATTATAGTTTAAGATTCCTAACTGAGATTTAATCTTTATACAGAAAGTTCATGTAGTCTAAGTCTAGATCCACATTCAAACTTCTATATTCATGTCGGATCTATCTTATCAATTGATCTTATAATATAATTAACAAGAATCATACAATGACATAATATTAGGCACATATTAAATTAAAGAACAATAATAAACACATAAACAGATTCAAGAGAGCACAAACTTCCATTAATGAAGTAATTAAATCTTTGCATTAGGGTTAAGGTTTCTCAAAGCCTAGGGTATAGAGATATAATTTTCGATAGATATTGTAACGCCATAAATTAAAGGCATTACAACTCGCCACGTGTCCTTCTCTTATTAAGAACACACTAAGGCTATAAAAGACTAAACCACAAATTATACCAATTATCATCACAAAAACTCACATACGATTACTTTAAAACATCAATCTTTCTAGAAAACATAAACTATTAAAAATCTGAAACTACATATCATCAAACCGAATAAAACCTAATATACTAGTTTGATAAAGTCTTCAATAACTCATAACATTCAAATATAAAATTGCATAAAGTCCACTATCGCCATCCCCATGGTCAACATATATATCATATCCAGATAAGTCATAAACAATATCGTCTTCACCTATACCTAAAAAATAAACGAATGAGTGAAAACGCCCAGTGTGTCATATCACAAGCAAATATGCATGAACATGCAATATACAAATATCATATACAATCCTAAAACTAAAGCAACAAACACAGGTTATTATCTTTAAGTAGTCAAACAAACATCAGTGTTTAGAACCATATGCTTCTAGTCCTAAACTCAAAGTAACTCATTACCCCAATAAACAAGCCATTATATAAAATACTTTATATACATATATTGATGATGGGTACTCCCCACACATCATCGCATACCACAATGAAGCTAGCACGGCTCCTAATCTATCGGAATTATCTATATGCATGAGTCTACTTGAGTCACCCTCGCACATAGATCATCAGAGCCCTCGTTAGTATCAAACTTTACGTGGTCTTTACTAACCAAAACCAAACACAAGCAGCACACTTTCGATTATACGCCAAATAAAATTTAATCAATTTATTTTTCTAAACCTACAAGCACAAACAACAAGCAAGGTAAGGTCGTTCCTGAATAAGCTCTTTCACAAAACTCCAATATCAAGAAATCCTCTTAAAAGATTATAAACCCTAATTTCACCAGAAACCTGATCATCAACATGTATCAAATCAAAATTCAATCACATATTCATAATTAAACATTAACCCTAAAATCCACTCTAAAGCATAAGATTTATAACATTAGATCTACACACCTGTCTTCTAAGATCACCAGACAACGAAACCCTAAAACGTAGATTTCTCTAAAACTCCTCAAAGCCCTAAAATCCTCAATTGTCAATAATTTAACTATCAGAAAAGATCTCATCTTTAAAATAATAAAGATTGAATGGATTCAATACTTACCCAAAACTTTAGATCTCACACTTTATTGATTGTGAAACTAAATCACCAATCACAACTTAGGATTTTGATCTCCAATGAAATTGTCTCCACCAACTTGATTCCTCAAATCAAAGAAACAACCTTTACTAGAGAGATTATAACAAAAGATTGACGAAAAGATTGGAGAGAAACCCACTTACCTAAAGGAGAAGATGTGAAGATTGAATAAAAGATCTAGGGCAATATATAGGAATTTGGAAACCCTAGCACAAAAGAAAAGGATGTTATTTTTCATTAGATATATGTTAGAAACAAGGATGGCGGCTTAGGGGCGACTTAAAACAAAGAGATGAAAACTTACATCACAAGGTGATGCTAAACCAGCAGCTTAAAATGTTTATGCCGGTAGCCTTTAACTTTATGCCGGTGGCCTTAAGCCGACATACGTTGCTTGAGTAGAATGTTACATCTCAATGTCAGAACTTATGCCACTGGTTCATGATCCAAGGTCAGGGCTTTCCTTGTCTAAGCTGGCAACCTAAATCCAACTGTCATCCTTCGCTTCCACTGCTTCACAAACAACTTCCTTAAGTTCAATTTCAACTGTTACAAGACAAAATTACCCTCTTAAACAATAATATATTGCATTACTATCTTTCACTATAATCTATTTATTTGTATATTATAGATATATGATTACAAAGATAGGATAAAGAAAAATAGAAAAGTTGATGATTATAGTCCTTTAAATGACGTCTTATGATCTTTAATGAGCTCTTGCATTTCTCTACTCTAAAATACCTATTTTTCTCTCTAGGGTTCATAGGAAAGAAGATATCTCTAATGACAAGTCAAGATGGCTATTTATGGGAAAGGGCAAAATATCTTCTACATGACCATCCTATATAGCCATGTTCGAAGCTGTATAGGATTGAAAATGGCAAAATAGTGAAGAAATAGGTCTGCATGACCTCGAACATGACCAGTATAGGATGCCCATGTACTCTACCAACATGCTTCCAATCACGTTCCAGCTTCTACACATGCATGCTACACAACTTGTATAGCTCTTTGTGCACTTCATAATTGTATGCTGGTGATATTTCACTTCCTCTATCAATATTCTTCTCAGCTTGTACAGAAAGGTCATGGATGTTATGAATCTTCACTTTGGACAATTCTTCATCAAAATCTCCTTTGACTCATCAAAATTTCTTCTTTAGGCTCATTATCTTCTTTTATTCCTAAAATTAACATTTTAACCAAATAAGTACCTTTTTTTAATAAATTACATAAAATTCAAATAATATAATATCAATTCAATAAAAATAATAAAGGTTTTTTGACACTTTTCAAACTTCCCCACATTTAACCATTTGTTTGTTGTAAACCCCGAGATTTTTCATACGAATAGAAATAGATTAAAATATAAAAATAGAAAATAGAATGTTAGTATAGGACCCAACCAAGGCCTTAGAATAAAACCATAAGTAGTAATGAGCCTATATATAATTTCAAACCCTAAAACAAAAATTCCTGGATAGTATTAAATACTACTAATAAGATTTCATAATGGGTATCGAAAACTCAAGATGTAAGAATAATTTAGTTAAGATTTTAAATACGATAAAGAGTAAATAACCAACTAAACTTATAGTTAGAAAAGGATAATTTATAGATGAATAGCTAAGATTATAAATACACAATAAAAACATAAAAAGATGTATAACACTTAATATAGCTCCAAATAAATATTTAGATCATACTATTATTCTAGTTAGTAAATTCTTAAGCTATTAGAGTCTAAAACAAAAATTGATCTATTAAGTTAAGAAAACCCTATCGGGTGAGATAAAACTCTAAGAATAATTTAACATGTAAACTTTAAACCCAAAAATTGAACACAATAACAATCTAGAAATTTTGTAGGATCCTATATAAAATTTTGAAGGTAAAAATCTTGAATAATTGTCATTTTTGTACTCGTTAAACTTAATAAATTATCATAAAACTAATCTAATGAATTAATTATATAATATGATGATATTTACATAATTTGATGCAAATTGTGTTTAATTTATGGCTAATATCTCCTCAAATCTTTCCCAATCGAAAACCATAACAATTTGGTCAAGTTAAGCTAACAAAAGTCAAGGAAGGAGAGGGATAAACCAATGGAGATGTCCCAAATAAGCCAATGCATCAAATGTATATGGGACAAGCTTTGTTGCTAAATTTTCAATGGAGATTTACTCTTGAAAAACTCAAATTGTAGCTGTCTTCTCCTTCTTCATCTACATATATATATATATATATATATGTCTCCTTAATGAACTACAAATCAAAACCAATAACTCACATAAAATAATATTATGTAGAAGGTAAAATCTGATCCTAAAGCTCCGTTGATGAGTTATGTATTATGTAGAAGTTAGAAACTACATTGAATGATGATTACATGAAATAATATGTACTGATGATATATGTAGAATGTAGGAAAACACTTAAGAGAAGCTTTAATACAAGTATAATACACATTTGTTAAAGAATCAAAGGAGATGATGAACAGCATCAACACTACCCTTATGCCGGCAGTGTATATGCTAAATGTTGACAGTTAAGCTGGTGGTGTTGAGACGGCTTACACTGGAACAAAAGCTACGTAAAGTTTATTTTACGTAAAATGAACAAATGCCGGTCAACTTAAATTCTATGCCGCAACGTAGAAGTTGGTGTACAAGATAAAGCTGGTAGCCTACAAGCCAACATACCCTGATACAAAATAACATGTAAAATTTAAGAACGCTGACCTTTGGGTATCAACGCTAGCGGTGTCGGAGCCAGCGTACACGCTTAACTTCTTTACATGAAGTCTGTTTTACACGAATAGAATATATATAAATAAATAATAATAAACATGTATTATATATACCAAAATAGATTTTACTAAGTAAATAAATAAATACAAATATTTATAATAATAATAATAATAATAATAATAATAATAATAATAATAATAAAAGGTTTAATATTTGAAAATTATTAAAACCTAAGAGCTATAGGAAAATATTAGTGTTATTAGCAACTATAATTGTTAAATACTTATTTTACATGGATAAATATATAAGAATGAAAATCTAAATAAGATAAATTTATGAATAATGTGACTTCTAAAAATGAAAAATAATTATATGAAGTAGATTAAAAGAAATACGACGACACTAAATAATAGCAAACAAATATGAGTTACTGTAAACCACGGTTTTCTTAGTAACTGAGTAAGCTTCGGAAACTAGAAACCAAAACCCTAAATCGAATTAGCTTAAGCTTGAGAGAGAAACTTAGAAACCCTAGATCCGGCTTTCCTTCGATTTCAAACTAAAAGAACTTTTGTAAAATAATTTAATGTGGAATATTGTTTTAAAGTAGATTTCAAACCATAAAAATATCTTATTTCGAAAAATTTTCTATTCTAGGCCTTCCCGAGATCCATTACAAAAAAACAAGCCCCGGAACTCGAAATTCAAAAAATATTTCAAATACTCTTTAGAACTCGAAATTTAATAAGGATTTCAAAAATATAAATTTTATAATTTTTCGGTTTATAAAAATTATAGATATAGCCTTTTCTTGTATTTTCCTTATTACTAGTAAAGTAATTGTCTTATTTACTATTCACAAGTATAACCTACTACACTCATAAGATACTCCCTACTCTTACATCCTTACAAATACACAATTACATTTTCTTTTTCAATAAAACTTTGTCTCTTAAAGAATTATTACAAATTAAGACTTTTATTACATAAATTACAAAACAAAGTAAATTTAAACTCTCCCTCTCTCCTTCCCACTCCAAAACCGGCGCATTACCACCCCTTCCCACCCACCCCCCCCCCCCCCCCCCCACCCCACCCCCCCCCCCCCCCCGATTTGTTTTATTTTCTTCCTTTACTATAATTAAACAAACCCTAACTTACTTACTATATATATTCTTTTACATTTCTCTCTCTTTCATTCATTTTCTTTTGTTTCAAAAATCACAAACTTCTCTCTTTTTCCTCCATTGCCGTGACCCTCTTGCACCCACAAACACACTCACACAAGTTCATTTCTTGCTCATTTCCTACTCATTCAAGCTTTAGGTGATAAATTCTAAACCTTTTCTATACTAAACCTTATAATGGCAAGACCATTCATGACTGTTTTCATATTTAAGTTCCTATGAGCACTTGCTAAGGATAAGAAAATGCTACTACATGAATATCAAGCCATCATAAGAGTAGATCTTGTGTTTAAATCTGTTTTGTTGGATTATCTTCAAGTTCATGCATATAATAGTAGAGTAAAGTAGAGATCTTGCATAAAAATCCATGTTCATGTTTTCAAACTCCATTTCATGCATCATAAGTAGTAGATCTAACATTTAAATGCTCATATTATACTTGACATTTATGATCTCATGAATATTTGTGTCTTAATGCATTAATGATAATAAAGGTTTTTTCTTGCATATATAAATATGGTAGTTAGTAGATCTTTAGTTAGATGAGACAAGAAACTTAAAAAGGAAAAATTTTTGTTTGAAATGTTCAAATGAAAATTTGGATGACTTCAAAACCATGCTTTAAAAACTCTTTTATCAACTCCAAAACTTGTGTTTTATATGAAAAATGAAGGGTATAGGTAATAGATATCATTAAGTGATGATTTTTATAAGTTGGAATGAGATTTGATAAGAAGAATATACAAAACAAAGAGTAGAAATAAGATAGGAAATTTTGAGTTACTAGTCAACTTAAGAAATTCGTGATTTTTAGAGTATTGTTATGAAAACACCTATTTTCAAACTCAAAATGAAATTTTTATTTATGAAATGAAGTCCTTAAGGGATTAGTATAATAGAGCCTTAAAATTTTAATGTATTAAACAAGTTTTTCTCAAAGAAATCACTCAAAAACTAATTTTTCAAAATTCGAATTTTGGAATAACCTCTATTTGAAAACATGTTTAAAAAGTGTAAAATGAAAATTTTTATGTAGAAATGAAGGTCCTAAGTAATAGATGTAAGCCCCGGAAAATTCTAGTAAATAATTCCAAAATGAACTTCGAAAGTAAATCCTAAAAATGACTCCAAATTAAAACTGAACTTTGAATAGTCCTAAATCACGAACGAATCCAGAAATTTCTTAATCTTGAGAAAATAAGATTCCTTAAAAAATAAAATAAGAACTAAACGTTCTTCAAAATTCAAAATCACTGCGTACGACAAATTCCATACTTAACTCTAAATTGTAAGAATTGGGTAATATAGAACCCAAAAACAAATTATTAAAAAGTAAATAACGATAAACCTACAGAAATAAAACTCAATTCAAGAATTCTAAAAACGTTGAGAGATATTAAATACTTACAAAAATAAAATTTAAAATAATTTCTCAAATTTAATATGTTCTATAAACATAAAATACCAGTTTCCAAATTGGCAAAGATCTAAACCGGAAAATCACCTGGGAATCCTAGGTGGAATATAGTAGTTTTAAGTCCGGCAATCTCGCGCCCTTAACACTAGAGGTCGAGGTGTAGATTAAGTGTGTAGAATAGCTCGTAGTAAAATAAGGTAGCTTAAAAATATCAGATTGGTAAATTTTTGACCTATTTTGAATCCGTTCGGATACAAACTTTGAAAAGCATGTATCGAGGCTTGAGATATCAAAAATATACCATTAGTACTGTTAAACTCATATTTTCAAAAGGATTTCTAAAATAACAGTTTTGTAATTTTTCGATAACTAGAATTATCTAATTTTGCAAATTTATTCGTATTTCATTACTACCGGCAATTAATTAGCCTTTTGCACTATTCACTACCATTCATTACACAATTTTATTATCCTTATAAACCCTTATATTTTTAGATAAATATTTTATATATCCTAGAAAATTCCGTTTTTCCAAAATTTAGTCCGTTTCAGGTTTTTACGGGATCAGTTTCTATTTAAGAGCCAATACTAAGAATAAAATAAATTAATTTAATAATTGAATAATATTTGAAAATATTTTTTATTTTCATAAAATAATTTTTTTAGACTTTTTTTAGTTATAAAAATATCATTTATAGCTCATATTCGCGTATTTTGATCATACCGGTAACATATTTGTTGAAATACTAAAATAATTCAAATAATTATTTCATTTTATTTATGAAAATTATGCCGTTCATTTAAAGATATTTTTCTTAATTTTATTTTATATATTTTCTTAATAAAAAGGACTTTTTCAACCCATACTTCAAGTACACTTCAATTGTCACTTCTACACATTAATCAAGTTTTCTTTCACTCATTCTACACTCCATTTCCCCACAAATGGCAACTGACCATACTCCTAAAAATATCCATTTTTCTTTTCTTTTATTAATTTATTTAATGATTTAAAGTCTCATTTAGTTAGTAAATTAAATGACATAAGTTACACTTTCAAATTTAAGTTACAAACTAACTAACCCTCTCTCTTTCCCTTGTATTTCACGTGCAGCAACCCCCTCAACCCCCTCTCCCCCCTCCCCCCACCCCCCCCCCCCCCCCCCCAAAAAAAAAAATAATAAAATAAAATTTGCTGCCTTTTGTTTTATTTTTTTTCTTTAAATTAATGCACTCCTCTCTCTCCATTTAATACCTCTTATTTACTTCCTTTCATTCCTTTGAAACCCTACACCATTTACTCTCTCTTTTTCTCTCTTTAAACCTTTCTTAGCCTTGTTCTTGCAAGGAATACAAGCTGCTCCATCTCTAAATCTTGCTTCCACACTCCATTCTTGAAGATTTTTAAGTAAACTTTCTTCTTAAGCTTCCATAGATGATATAGGTAAAGTATAGTGAGAGTTTCATGCATCAAATGACCTTCCATAAGCTTAAAAACTAAGGATGATGATGCAAAATGAAACACTCCTCTTATCTATGATTATTTTCTTGTATCATTATTATTTTCTTGCTAAAAGTAGTTATATTTCGTAGATCTAACTTTTTTTGTAGTTTTGATTTTGTTTATATTTTAGATCTTGTCATATGAGTAGGGATGCAACCGGGGTCGGTTCAGGATGGGTTTTTTGAAACTCGAGCCGTATCTTAATGGGTGTCCCAGAACCCGAGAAAAACCCCATCGGGTTTTTTTGTCATTCTCAAAACCACCAGACCTGACCCAACTCCAAGATTTTTATTTTTTCTTTAAAAAAAAGCAAAAAAAAAAAACTTTGTTTTAAGTTATTAATGATACAAACACTTATATTGAAATAATGAATTTTATACAATAATATCACATAAGATGATGCAAACACTTCATTTCCACTTACTTTCACATACATAGAATATAAATGGGATCTTTGCTTTAATAACTTAATATTTTTAATATTTTAAATTTATACCGGGTTGGATTTTCCCAACGATGTAACCTAAAACCCGACCCAATAACTTATCGGGTTTTTTAAATCCTAAAACCCGTCACAAAACCCTATAGAGTTTTTAGCGGGTTGGGCGGTCGGGTACCCTATAACGACCAGCCCCCCTTGCATCCCTACATATGAGTTATTATTTTGTTATTGCTAATGATTTATGTATATATTCATCATTCGCATAACTATCTTAGTGTTCATGCATTTATAACTAGTATAGTAAACTAAATTTAGTGTTTTAGATTCATAAATGCATTAGACTTTTGATTTATTTTCTTAATAACTTGTAATAGCTTGATGATAGTAGAAAGTTTTAGAAAACTCAAGATCTATTTTAGTTTCAACAAAAATCATTTTTTGAAAATTCGGATAAAAAGGGAACCATATTTAGAAAAGCTATTTTTCAACCTCAAAATGTGTATTTTTCATTTAAAATGAAGGGCTTAAGGAATAGATATTATAAATGAATGATTGTGGGGAGTAAAGTTTAGATCTATGAGTTTATAGTTTACTACCATGGATTTCTTTTATATTTATGATCATAGAAATTGTAGATCTTGGTTTTGAACTTGAATAAAAATAGTGAAATTCGTATCTTGGCAAAACCCATATATAGAAACCCTCTTAAAAGTCTCAAAATGGAAGTTTTAGTTGAGGAAATGAAGGTTTAGTGGATGTATATCATCAAGACTTCTTTTTACAAGAATCAAAGGAGATTTTAAAAATAAAAATCTCATTTTCGGATTTAGGCTAAGGCATAGTTTAAAAACATGTTTTCCAACTCAAAAATGAAGTTTTTAGTTAAGAAATAGAAGGCTTTTAAGATAGGATATGTAAAGGATGATTTTTCCTAAGTCTAGATGGATTTTATCAAAAGATATGTTCAAAAATAAATTTGGTAAATTCGGATCTCAACCAAGACCAATTTTGAAAACCTCATTTTTCAACACTAAAATGAAAGTTTTGTTTAGAAAATGGAAGGCTTATGGAATAGGTATCAATAGGAGATGTTTTTGATAAGTAGATGGTAGATCTACTAGTAGAGATTCTTAAAAATAGGAAGAGATTACAAAATATGAAATTTGAGTTTTATCCAAATTTTATAAATTCGGATGGCTTCAAAACCATGCTATAAAAACCCATTTATCAACTCCAAAACTTGTGTTTTATATGAAAAATGAGGAGTTTAGGTCATAGGTATCATCAAGTGATGATTTTTATAATTAAGATGGATTTGCTAAGAAAAATATGTAGAACAAGGAGTAGAAAGAAAGTAGGAAAATTTGAGTTATTTGTCATTTTAAGAATTCGTAATAATGGAGTAATGATATGAAAACCCCTATTTTTCAAACTCAAAATGAAATTTTTATTAAAGAAATGAATTCCTTAGTGGCTTGGTATGGTTGAGCCTTAATTTCTAAGTATCTAATTATTTTTACTTAAAGGAATCACCACAAAAACAACTTATACAAAATTCGGATTTTTGGATGAACCAATTTTAAAAACATGTTTACAAGGTATAAAATAGGAATTTTTATGTAGAAATGAACATCATAATTAATAGATATAATGAAGACTCAATTTTAACAAGGATAATTATATTTTCTTAAGAAATAAATCCAAAACAAATGGAAATGATCAAAGTTAGGAAACTAGTTTTCTTAAAAGTAAATAGTCATGGAATCTTACAAATAAAAAGTTTCTAAAATCTCCTTTTAGAAAATATTGTCAAAAGCATACATACATCAAGCTCATAATATGTTATTCATGATAGGAAATCATCAACATTGCATGTATAGTTGATCTATATAATAGGAACATTACAAATATTTACAAAACTATTTTTCGGAATTGGAATTTGTAAGCTCTGGAAAATTTCAGTAACTAGTTCCAAAATAAACGTTTGAAATAAACTTAGAAAATGAATCCCAATTAAAAATCGAGCTTCAACTAACCTGAATTCTAAAACAAGTCTAGAAATTTCTTAATCCAAAACAAAGAGAAAATCCTTAAAAGCAATATAAGAACTTAATAGTTCCTAAATCCAAAGCTACTACGTGTAACAACTCTATGCTTAATCCTGACTTGTAAAATCGGGTAATATAAAACCTAAAAATAATTTATTAAACAATAAGTAGCGACAAACTTTCAGGTATAAAACCAAATTTCAGAATTTTGAAAACGTTAAGAGATATTAAATATCTACAAAGATAAAATTTAAAATAAATATTCTCACATCAAATAAAATTGTATAAATATAAAACACTAGCTTCCAAGATTGGCAACGATCTGGACCGGGAAGTCAATCGGGAAACTTAAGCCAACAATTCCCGAGAAACCCTAGTAGGTCCAACCCGGCAATCTCGTAATCATACACCAAGGAGTCGAAATATGAGCAACGAATGTAGTTTGGGTCGTAATAATTCTGGAACACTTTAAAATATAAGATTAGCGAGTTTTCTATCTATTTCAAACCCGGTCGGGTACAGACTTCGAAAAGCGTGCCCCAGGATTTGAAACATTAGATATATAATATTAGTACCATTAGGCTCGTAAATTCATAAGGATTTCAAGTGCCTCAGTTGTACTAATTTTGGATTGCTTGTGAACCCGGTTTTTCTAATACCCGGGTAAACTCCATAAATCGGGAACCAAAACCCTAAATAGGGTTAGTGCAGGCAACCTAGAAACCCTAGGTCCGGCTTTTCTTTAATTTCTATATGTAAGAACCTCTATAGAATAATTTAACGTGGATTATTGTTTTATAGTGTATTTCAAACCATAGAAAGTTTTAATTTCGGAAAATTTTCTATTCCGGGCCTTCTCGAGCTCGATTATGGAAAAACGAATCTGGAGACTAGAAACTCAAAAAAATATTCCAGAATATTCATTAGAATCAAAATTTTATAAGAATTTCAAAAATATAAATTTTATAATTTTCCAGGCTATAAAAATTACAATTATAGCCTTTTTCCCCTATTTTCTTTACTACCGGTAAAGTAGATGTCTTATCTACTATTTTCCATTATTCACAAGTACAACCTACACTGCACACTACCCATACCCTATTCTTACATCCTTACAACTACTCATTATATTTTCTTTTCCAAGAAATTTTTTTTCCTACTTAATTATTAAATTTATTACATTTTATTACTTAAATTACAAATTTAACAAAATTCAAATCTCCCCCTCTCTCTCCTCCTAGTGTGGCCAGCGCACCCCCTCCCCCTTTTTTCCTTCTATTTGTTTTATTTTACTTCTTTTTAATACAACTAAACCCTAATTCACTTAATATATAAACTCATTTTCACTCTCTCTCCTCATTTTCACTCTTCCAAATCTTCTTTTAGGTGATGATTTCTAGCCTTACTACTACATAATCTTGTAATGGCAAGACTATTCTTGTGTGTTTTCCACTTTAAATCCCAATGAGCAAATGCTAGGGATGAGAAAACACTAATACATGAATATCAAACCATCACAAGAAGTAGATCTTGTGTTTAATGAGTTTTTGTTGAAGTATTATTATGTTCATGCATATAAAAGTAGATATCTTGCATGAAAAATATGTTCATGTCTTTAAACTCATTTTCATGCACTATAAGTTGTAGATCTAGTGTTTAGACACTCATGTTTTTCTTGACATTCATGTTCATATGAATATTTTGTATTTTCATGCATTAATGTTCATAAAAGCTTAGTCTTGTGTATATAAATGTGATAGTTGGTAGATCTTTATGAATACAAGACAAAGAACTTGAAAAGAAAAGATTTTTGTTAAAAATGTTCAAGGGAAAAATTCAGATGATTTTCTAGACCTATTTTAAAAACCATTGAAACCACCTTGAAACTCAAATTTTGCATGAAAAATGAAGGGTATAAGTAATAGGTATCACTAAGCAATGATTTTTACAAGTTGAAATGAGTTTAGACATGAGTAATGTGTAAAACAAGTAGTGGAATTAAGATGGAAAATTTTGAGTTAGTGTTCAAATTGTTAAATTCGTAACTTGGGATGATGCATATGTAATCACCTAGTATTCAAGCTCAAATTGCATGTTTTATGTGTTAAATGAAGTCCTTAGGTAATAGATATAGTAAAGCTTTAAATTTTGATGCATTAAACAAGTTTTCTCAAAGGAAACATGCAAGAAATGAATTTTTTCAAAATTCGGATTTTTGTGAAAAGCTTATTTAAAAACATACTTACAAAGCGAAAAATGTAAATTTTTATGTAGAAATGAAGGTCTTAGATAGTATAGATGATGAAGACTCATTTTTATTTAGATAACAAGTAAATGCTAAGAATAAAATCCCAAAACACTAAGAAGATGCAAAATTGGAAAAGGTGGATTTTTAAGAAGTGACTATTGTTGGAGTCTTGTAAGAATTAGGAGTTCTTAAAGTTTCATTATCAAAAATCATCAAGATCATGCATATATTGAACTCATTACATGTCATTCATATTAGGAATTCATTCATATTTTATCTACACATGAATCATCAACTAAAAACATTTTGATTAAGTGCAAAACAATTTTTCGAAAATAGAAAAAGTTACAGAACAGATCTGATCCCTCTTTTCCGTGACCTAAATGTTTTCAAAACTTAGAATTAGTAATAGAAGTAGATAGATCTTTCTAAGTAGATAGAAATAGATATAAAATTTGCGAAATTCCGAGTTAAAATGACCAAGTTATGGCTGTTTTAAGTTGGAACTTCCGCAAATAGCGAGAATCACGATTTTGTTTAATTTAGATGCATAGTTTGAATTAGTTAAGTGATGAAATTCTCATTAGGTTATTCTTATTTGGTAGGTGATCCCAAGAACGATGATACCCTACCACCCGACTACTATTACTAAGAGACTGGCATACCATGGCCGAGTGAGTATTACTTCCAATTTTAATTAATGCTTGTGATTGTAATGATAGTTGCCCTAGTTGCTAAGCAAAGATAAAAAGAATGATTATGCATGATGGGGTTAGTTGGAAATTATAATTGTCTACTGTTGATATGTGAAGTTGAATTTAAAGAATATCGAAGCCGGGTGATAATTCATTGCTTGTATATAGAGGAACTAGAATTGATTGTCTGTAAATATTGCTTGGCCACCTAAAAGAATTGGACTAATCGATTATTAGACCTTAATTATAAACTTGAACTCATTCATATCACGATGGGGATGGAACATTAGCATTTGTTGGTTTTTCGTGACACATAAAACGAATATGTTGCTTAATCGTGATCTATAAAACGAATATGTTGGTTAATCGTGATCCATAAAACGAATAAGTTGTTAATCGTGATCCATAAAACGAATATATGAGTTGGTTGACCGTGAGCCTAAACGGCGTCGTACCACAGCATTCGTTAATCTGCTAACCCGGATGAAGGGCGCAAGTCCATCCACATATGATTTCCGGTTGGTCATATGTTTGTTAAATTCATGTGTTTGATGCATTTCACTTGATTGAATAATCACTTGCTTGAATGTTATGTCTTAATTGCGATATGGAAGTTTTCACTCACTAAGCTAGTTAGCTTATACCCCAATAGTTTTCTGTTGTAGTATGAATACTTATGGCTATTGTCACGCTCTGAAGGGTACCTTAAACGTGGCAGTCCGCGTACACAATATTAAAGCCTAAGAATGACCACCTCAGTCACGCGAAGGCTTCCATACTATGTACAAGGCGTCTAACACATGGAGGAGACTCATCGGAGTAATACATTTTACGTTGATATAGCTTGAGTAACAATGTAAAGGAAATACAATTTACTATACTTCAGATACAAATCACTATACTTCATAATACAAATCATTAACTTCAATTACATTCATCAAAAGATTCCTACGTAAAACTATTACAAGGCAAATCATAAAACTAGCTGATAACTTCAAACATTCGTATTCCTTGCCGAAATCCCGGAGTCATTCCCGGCTCCAACCAATTCGGTCCCCACTTTGCATTCTTGAATAACCTGTCATTTAAACAACTATTGGGGTATAAGCTACACTAGCTTAGTGAGAATTCCCTTAATTCCGTACCATAACAAACAAGTTTAATCAATCATATGCTATGCATGAACAAACACGTGAGCAAGCAATTATGCATGGGTATCCGGAACCCACACACAGAACGGATTTACGCCCTCCGTATCTTGGGTTAGGAATGGTATTGAGTCTACACGACCGCATCTAGTCCCCAAGCCCTCGGCTCTTAGCACTCGACTCGGCTAGGCTCATCCAAGAATGCATCCACATGCGCCTTAGTACCCTGAATGAGCTCTGGCACCGGGTTCGTTATCCAAACGAGTCATCCACGGACCATACCGATCGACCTGCGTAGGAGTAGCATGCTACCAAATGCAATATGTCCAATGCGATGCATGACCAATTTAATTTTTGCTTAGGTCAAAATATTTATACATTCTTTAGAGTGACCAACCAATATCACACATAACAGAAATAATATGAACGGTGCAGTTATCCAATCAAATCGTGGTTTCGATATGCTTTAGTATTCTTTGGCATACATTCATCACAGTCTCATCATATCCCATCCCCATTCATATCGATTTTTATCTTGTTCCTATAATTCTAATGCAACTAACTACAATCACAATCAAGGTAACAAAACAAGGAGAAAACTCACTCGGCCATTGGATCACCGGTCTTCTAGTAATAGTAATCCGGTGGTAGGGAATCGTCGATTCGGGATCTCCTAAAAAGGAAGAAATACTCTAATAAGTATTTCAACTCAAACTAATCCAAACATTTCATACGAACTATCAAATTCGTAATTCTCGTCCTAAGCGGGAATTCCAACTTAAAACGGCCATAACTTGGTCATTTTAACTCGGAATCTCGCAAATTATATATCGATTTCTATCTACTTCGAAAGATCTATCTAATTCTAATATTATATTTAAGTTTTGAAAATTTAGGTCTCGAACAGAGGGATCAGATCTGATCAGTAACGGTTTCGATTCCGAAAAATAGTTTTGTAAATGTTTGTAATGTTTTTATTATATAAATTAGCTATACATGCAATATGAATGATTTCCTAACATGAATGACATGAGATGAGCTTAATGTATGCATGGTCTTGATGATTTTGCTAAAAGAAAATTTATAACTCTTATTACAAGACTTCAAGGATTACTTTTAAGAATACTAGTTTCTAACTTTGATTATTTCCATTTGTTTTGGATTTATTACTTAAGAAAATATAATTATTTTTGTTAAAATTGAGTCTTCATTATATCTATTACTTATGACCTTCATTTCTACATAAAAATTTCATTTTACACTTTGTAAATATGTTTTCCAATATGATTTACTCAAAAATCCGAATTTTAGAAAATCCACTTTTTGAATGATTCATTTGGGGAAAACTTGTTTAAAACATTAAAATTTAAGGCTTTACTATATCAATTACCTAAGGACTTCATTTAACACATAAAACTTGCAATTTGAGCTCAAATACTAAGTGATTACTTATGCATCATCTCAAATTACGAATTTGACAATTGATCACTAACTCAAAATTTTTCATTTTAATTCCATTACTTGTTTAACACCTTACTCATGCCTAAACTCATTTTAACTTGTAAAAATCATTGCTTAATGATATCTATTACCTATATACTTCATTTTTCACATAAAACATGAGTTTTGGAGTTGATACATGGGTTCTAAAAATTGGTCTTAGTTGGGATCCGAATTTACAAAATTCATTTTTGGTTATATCTTTTGATAAAATCTATCTAAGCTCATGAAAATCCATTCCTTACATATCATATCTTATGAGCCTTTCATTTCTTAAATAAAAACTTCATTTTTGAGTTGGAAAACATGTTTTTAAAATAGGCCTTGGCCAAAATCCGAAAATAGAATTTTTATTTTGAAAATAACTTTTGGAAATCACTTTTGATTCTTGTAAAAAGAAGCCTTGATGATATACATATATTAAGCCTTCATTTTCTTAAGTAAAAATTACATTTTGACACTTGGAAAGTGGTTTTTAAATGGGGGTCTTGCCAAAATACGAATTTCACAATTTTGTTTGAGTTCATAACTAAGATCTATACTTAATATGAACATAAACATAAAACAAATGCATGGTAATAAGCTATAAACATCATGGATCTAAACTTCACTTATCAAAATCTTCATTTATGGTATCTATACCCTAAGCCCTTCATTTTAAATGAAAAATACACATTTTGAAGTTGAAAAACCACTTTTCTAACTATGGTCCATTTTCATCCGAATTTTCAAAGTTGATTTTTGTTGAAAACAAAATAGATCTTGGGTTTCCTACAACTTTCCTACCATCATCAAGCTATAGCAAGTTGTTCATGAACATAAACAAAGATCTAATGCATCTATGAACTCAAAACTTTAGATCTAGTTTTCTAAACTAGTTTTACATGCATGAATCACTAAGATAGACATGTGGATGCTATCTATGCATAAATCATAAGGAATAACAAAAATAACAACTTAAATACAAGATCTATGGCATAAACAAAAATCAAAGCTATAGAAAGTTAGATCTACAATATATATCAACTTTAAACAAGAAAATCATTATAATACAAGATAATAAAAGTGGAGAAGAGAGTGATTCATTTTTGGCATCATCATCCTAAGCTTTTAAGCTTATGGAAGGTCATTTGATGCATGAAACCTTCATTACACTTTACCTATATCACCTATGGAGGCTTTGAGATGAAGATTTGCTTAAAAATCTTCAAGGAATATGCATGGAGGCTCAAGAATGGAATGGGGGCAGCTTGATGGTAAGAAACAAGAACAAAATGAAGAGGAAAAGAGAGGAAAAAGAGAGAGAAAAGCTAAGGAATAAAAGAGGGAAGAAGGAAAATGAAGGAGAGAGAGAAATGAGTGTTTTAATTAATGAATGAGAGAAAAAAAATAAAACAAGGGCAGCCACTGGAACATGCTGCACGTGATTTGAGAGAGGAAGAGAGGGTTTGTTGAAATTTGACTCAAAATTGAATTGTATAATTAATGTGTAATGTAACTTTTTGAAGAAGGATTGAAATATAATTAATTTTAGTCAAAATAGAGTAAATAAGGACAATGGCAGCCATATAGTCAAAAATCTGCCATCAATTGTGGGATATGTGTAGAAAGATTGAAGTGAAAAGGAAGTGATATGTGTAAGGTGTACTTGAAGGATGGGTTGTAAAAGTACTTTATTAATAAAATAAATTAAAATAAAATAAAATTAGAAAATTTATTCCAAATATTTGTAGCAGATTTTTCATATTAAAATTAAATAATTATTTGAATTATTTTAGTAATTTAACAAATATGTTACCGGTATGATCAAAATACGCGAATATGGGCTATAAATATATTTTTATAACCCGAAAAATTCTAAAAAATATTTTATGAAAATAAAAATATTTTTAAAATATTTTCAATTATTAAATTAATTTATTTTATTTTTAGTATCGGTCTTAAACAGAATCTGATCCCGTAAAGACCCGAAACGAATAAATTTTAGAAAAACAAAATTTTCTATAACATATAAAATATTTATCTAAAAATATAAGGCTTTATAAAAATAATAAAATTTTGTAATGAAATAAAAATGAATAGTGCAAAAGACTACTCAATTACCGGTAATAATGGAAATACGATAAAAAGGTTATAACTGTAACTTTTATAACCGAAAAATTATATAACTGATATATTTAGAAATCTTATGAAATTACGAGTCTAACGGTACTATTGGTATATTTTTGATATCTCGAGCCCCGACACGCTTTTCGAAGTCTGTATCCGAACGGTTCGAAATAGGTCAAAAATTTACCAATCTGATATTTTTAAACAAACTCATATTACTATGAGCTATTCTACATATTTAAACTACATCTCGGCCTCTAGGGTTAGGGGCTCTAGATTGCCGGACTTCACTATTGTATTCCGCTTAGGGTTCCGGGTGATTTTCCGGTTTAGATCCTTGCTAATTTGGAAACTGATATTTTATGTTTATACAACATTTAATTTGAGAAGTTTATTTTAATTTTATTTTTGTAAGTATTTAATATCTTTTAATGTTTTCGGAATTCTTGAATTGAGTTTTATTTCTGAAGTCAATCATTATTTACTTTTTAATAGTTTGTTTTTGGGCTTTATATTACCCGATTTTATAAGTCGGAGTTAAATATGGAATTTTTTTTTGTACGTCGTGGTTTTGAATTTGAAGACCACTTTGTTTCTTATTTTATTTTTAAAGATTTTTATTTTCTCAAGATTAAAAAGTTTCCGAATTCGTTCGTGTTTTTGGATTAGTTGAAATTCGATTTTAATTTGGAGTGATTTTTAGGGTTTATTTTCGAAGTTCATCTTAAAATTATTTATTGAAATTTTCCGGAGCTTGCAGAGACCTTGGGTAATTTCTTTCATTTTGATTCTTAAAATGGTGAAATTAAATGAAACTGTTGTTTAATATCTATTCTAATACTTGAATAAAAATTTCCATAAAAAAGAAATCTATGCTTTACTTTTGTGTTTTCTAAGTTCAGTGGTTGTCTATTTATTATTCTTCCTTTTTGTCTTTTTGGGTAAGGTCCTATCTAAATCATTTTCGCCAATGGTAAACATCAATGGTAATAACTTTTATCATATTAATTATTATAGTTAAATCACTGGTCAAATAACGTGGTATTCTGGTATGAATTATTGTACAAGGCACATTTTTTTCAATACTCTCTCTATCTGTCTCTGTCTTCGTCTCAAAGGAATACATACGTACGCTATTTATAGGACAGCTACAGCTTCCATGGTAAAAGTTTTGACTCCGGGGGCATTAGCTCTTTCTTTATCTTGAACTTCTGGGTAACCTATATTATTGCACATCTTTGGAGTATTTATCATTGCACGTCTTTCGAGTTTCTCTTTCACCTGCGTATACTCAAACAGAGTTTCGTGAGTCCTGCGCACGTGATTTCTTCATCTCTCTTTCTCTCAGGACTACATTGAATCTAAATAAGTTTTCATAAAAACGTTAAACTTCTGACGTAATAGCATTAAATTATCTTGAATTTCTAGATAGCCTATTATTGCACTATTTCCAGTTTCGATCACCTGTGTATTCAAACACTGTTACGTTTGTCTGGCACATTTTTCCTTTCTTCCCCTCTCTCTCTTACGCAATCTGGGGGAAAAGGAAGTGAATAATAATATTTGAAAAAACATTACGAAAATGCAACCTGAATGAAAATAATATCATAATTAAGCTAATTAAACTCTTATATTGAGCAAACGAGTTTGGCTAAGTCTAAACTAAAAATAAAAGAATGAAAAATTATTATTATAAAAATATAGAATAAAGAGTGCAAAATTTTAAAAAAGTAAAAAATACAAAATGTGTATATTATTTTTTATGTGAATAAAAATTAGTTATTATTTATCCATAATATAAAATGTGTTACTAATAATAATACACTAAACAAATATAATTAAAAACCATGCCTATTTACTTTATATAGAGTATGATAAAAAGAAGAATCTTACTTCTAAACAATGTAGGGTTTCATTTTCTTGTGAAAAATCTCACTACTAAACAAAGAAGTCCCACGTTGCTTAGAAGTGAGATTCTTCTTTTGGTGTAATTAATATAAAATGAATATATATATTTTTAATTATATTTGTTTAGTATGTTGTTATATATAACATATTAATTACTGTGAGTAGATACTAACTAATTTTTATTTACATGGAAAAAAGTATGAACATTTAATAATATTTTTTTCTATTTTTGCATGATTTTTGTTTTATTTTTTTATATCTTAATAAATTTTTGTTTTTTTTAATTTTTTTATTCAGACTTAGTCAAACTCGTCTCTTCAAGAAAAGAGTTTAGACACTAATGAACAAGTCTCCAAAGTTGTCTAAATCTGATATTATTTTTGTTTTGGTGGTACTTTTCTACAATTTTTATAAAATATTATTATTTATTTCCTTTTTTTGATGTTAGGATCCAGGAAAAGAAGGCTGTTGGAAGAGTGTTAAAGGGAAATTTTTATTTTATTATTTGAAATATGAAGGAAAAAGAGAGCAGGTAAATTTAGGGAATAAATTTTTCTCTAGTTCAACTAAAACAATTGTCTTCAATTTAGAGAGAGTTGGAAATAAAATCAATAAAATAACAATTTTATTTTTGAAACAAATACATAATTTAAAGATTATAAGAAGTTTTATGGTATTTTAATAAAATAAAACAATTCCATGTATCACCTGTTGCTCACACTAAGGTTATTTTAAAAACTTTAATACTATAAAGAAATAAAACTTCCTCAATTCACCTACATCATAAACTAAAAATCTAAACTTTAACACAATAAGAAAGTCCTTAAAATATTAAGAGTCTCGAAAATGCTAATTAAAATTTTGCATTTTCTTCTCAAGTCACTATCTCTAATCAAACCAATCTAATTATCAACAGGATAGACAAATCCATTATCGCTCTCCTCGTAGTCCATGAACACATCATAACCCATCAAATCATGCATAATTAAATCTTCACCAGTACCTGAAAAGAATAAGAATTGAGCAAAAAATTGCCAGTACACTAAACCAAAGCCACATGCATATGAACAAGCAACAAGCAATATCACACACGACTTAATAACTAATGCAACAATCATAAATTAGTTATCTTTAATTAGCTTACAACCAGCACAGTCCAAAACTATTATACACTAGTCCCAAACCCGGAGTATCTCATGACTCCTTAAAAACATCCAATATAGAAAATAAGTAATTACACACATATATGGTGTTAAGAATCTCCTAGGGTGTTGTGCTTGCACTGCTCAAAAACTACTGGGATCATTTCCAGGTGCAACTCCACTTGTGACAATGCCACACAAGGAGCATCAGGTTTCCAATGTTAGTATCACACGCTACGTGGTCTTTTACTAACCTAGCCAATCATAAGAAACACTGGATTCAATTAAATTTTAATAGAATTAAGTCAAGTTCTACAAATCTAATCCTATAAGCATAATCAACAAACATGGTATGGCCGTACCTAGATCAGCCTTTTCATAAAACCCTAATATCAATAAAACCATGATCACATAAACAAAACCATTTCAACATAACCATATACATATCAAATCTCAAGATAAACCAAACCCTAATCTAACAAGAATTAAGATCTAGGTTTGTATACCAACCTCCTTAATTGGTATGTTAACCGGAAACTCCAATAGACAAGAATTTCTCCAAAGTTCACCAAAACCCTAGAATTCCTTTCATAACATAACATAAACCACAGATCAGAGAAGACTACTTAGATAATACCACAAAGATAAAATAGATTTACACCTTACCTAGGATGAAATTCCCAATCTTCATTGATCACCAAGAACTCACAATCTAACAACACCTAGGGTTTGTCTCCAATCAATTGATTCCTCACAAAACCAATTGAAACAACATTAAGAATTCAATATCTAATTAGAACTTAACCCAAAAGAGATTTGAAAGGAAGTTCTTACCTATAATTACCTTAGGAAGAGATGTGAGGAAGGAACTAAATACCTAGGGGATATTAATGTAAGCCCCGGAAAATTTCAATAAATAATTTCAAAATGAACTTCGAAAATAAACCCTAAAAATCACTCCAAATTAAAACCGAATTTTGACAAGTCCTAAATCACGAACGAATTCAAAAACTTCTCAATCTTGAGAAAATGAAAATCTTTAAACAATAAAATAAGAACTAGTGGTTTTCAAATTCAAAACCACGACGTACGAAAAATTTCATATTTAGCTCCGGCTTGTAAAATCGGGTAATATAAAGCCCAAAAACAAATTATTAAAAAGTAAATAATGATTAACTTTCGGAAATGAAACCCAATTAAAGAATTCCAAAAACATTAAGAGTTATTAAATACTTACAAAAATAAAATTTAAAATAAATTTCTCAAATTAAATATGTTATATAAACATAAATATCAGTTTCCAAATTGGCAAAGGTCTAAACCGGAAAATCACCCGGAAACCCTAACCGGAATACAATAGTGTAAGTCCGGCAATCTAGTGCCCCTAACCCTAGAGGTCGAAATGTAGTTTAAATATATAGAATAACTCATAGTAATATAAGTTCGTTTATAATTATCAGATTGGTAAATTTTTGACCTATTTCGAACCCGTTCGGATACAGACTTTGAAAAGCGTGTCCCGGGCTCGAGATATCAAAAATATACCACTAGTACCGTTAGACTCGTAATTTTATAAGATTTCTAAATATATCAGTTATATAATTTTTCGGGTTATAAAAGTTACAGTTATAACCTTTTTATCGTATTTTCATTTCTATCGGTAATTGATTAGTCTTTTGCACTATTCATTTTATTTCATTACACAATTTTATTATTATTATTATTTTTTTATATACCCGAGTTTCCTAGTAATCGAGTAAACTTCGAAAACCAGAAAATGAAACCCTAAACCGTTTAGTTCAAGCGTTATGAGAAAGACCTAGAAACCCTAAATCCGGCTTTTCCTTGATTTCCAAATAAGAAACTTTTATAAGCAAAATTAATTTTGAATATAGTTCTTGATTATATTTCAAACAAGAAAAGATCAGATTTTGAGAAAATTTCAACTCCGGTCATCCCGAGACCCATTATAGAAAAGCGTGCCCCGGAACTAGAATTTCAAAACTTTCTTTATGAATACTCATTTGAACGAAATAAAATAAGAATTTCAAAAATATATTTTTCATAATTTTCCGGCTTACGAAAAATACAGTTATAGCCTTTTTATTCGTATTTCATTACTACCGGAAATTAAATTGTCTTGTCAACTATTCACTACTATTCAAAAAGTACCACCTATACCACCTAGTCTACCTATTTGTACACTCTACAATTTCAACACTTACCATCACTCAAATCACCCTCTTTTCTAAATACTTTTTGTCCCCTTAAAATCAATACAATTTATGACATTTGTACATAATTCAAATCAAAAGCAAATCAATCAAAAAAATCAAAATTTTCCTTCCTCCACAAGCATTGGTTGGCGTGAAATGGCCCCCCCAAGCTCCATTCTACAATTTTTTTTTTTTCAATTCATTTTACTCCATTTAACCTAATTTCAAATGCTATATAAACAACTTTTTCTCTCTCTCTCTTCATTCTTTCATTCTCAACTTTTGGAAAGTAAAAAGGCTCTCTCTTCTCTCCCCATTTCCCCTCTTCGCCAAAACATTACAAGCCCCCCCACACACACACACACACTCCCATTTCTTCTTTTCATCCTCTATTTCTCTTCAAGTAAGTAAAGTTTCACTCCTTCCAATCATAAAACTTTGTTATGGCTAGGTGATTCTTGGATATTTCCAACCAAAGGACCCCATGAGCTTTGCTAGGGTCAAGGAAAGATCAAAACAAGAATCCCGAACCATTACAAAGTAGATCTATCACTTAAAGAAACTTTCATGCCAAAAGCTTTACTTTTTCTCCATCAAAAAGTATTTTTTTTACAAAAGACCTTTTATAAAAATATAGTTTTTATGTTTTTAAAACACATTTAAGCATTTGATAAAGTAGATCCATCATTTTACTACTCTTATTCATGTAGACATTTAAGATCTCATCTTCATTTTGAGTTTATGTGCATTCATAGTTTTTAATGTTTTGTCCTTAGTAAATAACCTTCCTAGTATATAGATCTATAGGTACATGAGTTAATAAAGTCAAAAAGGAAAATACTTTTCAAGAAATAAACTTGTGTAAATTCGGATGACTTTAGAAACCTAGGTTAAAAACACTTTTATCAACTTCCAAACATGTATTTTTCAAGAAAAATGAAGCCTATAGGTGATAGATAATGTTTGATGATGTTTTTCATGAGTTTAAATGAGTTTTTACTAAAGAAAATATTTAAAACAAGAGATGAAGTCTAAAAGAAATTTTGGGTGAAAAGTCTTGAAAGCCAAATTCGTAATAATGGATGTATGGTTAGAAAACACTATTTTTCCAACTTCAAAAATAGTATTTTCTTAAATAAATGAAGTCCTTAGGGTATAGGTATAATAAATACTTAAAGTTTTGAGTATAAAATACATTTTCCTTAAGGGAATCAACTTGAAAATAAAGTTTTCTAAATTCGGATTTTTGGAAACCCCTAGTAGAAGACCCACTTAAAAGTTTACAAATGAAGATTTTATTAAAGAAATAAAGGCCTTAGGATATAACTAATATAAGGGTCAAAATTTCTTTAAACAAAATGGAGTTTTCCCAAAGAAAATCCTTGTAATAAGTAAGTGTGACCAAGTGTGGTAATCTTACTTGTTAAACAATAGCATGAAATGATTTTCTAGGAAAAAGTTTATTTAAATTCTTTAAGTCTAAAAAGTTATAAGAACTTAGTCTCATTAGAGTTCATATCATGACATTCATGATAGGGAAAATCATTACCATGGCATTTAGTTCCATTTTACATGTAGGAATCTCAAGTGCATTCATGAAAACCGCATTTTCGGAATCAACACAACCGCTGTACAGATCTGATCCCTCATTTCCGAGGCTTAGATATTTTCAAAACTTGATTTAAACTTCATATTTAAAAAGCTCTTCCGAAGTAGATAGAAATCGATATAAAATTTGCGAGATTCCGAGTTAAAATGACCAAGTTATGGCCATTTTAAATCGGGACATCGAAAATGACGCGAATTTTGATTTCGCTAAGTTTTCTTAGAGTTTTAGTATCCTTAGATGGTAGAATACTCATTAGAGTATTTCTTATGTGATTAGGTGAACCCGTGAACGTTGACTCTTTACCACCGGATTATTACTAGAAGACCGGTGATCCAATGGCCGAGTGAGTTCATTTCCTGAGTAATTATGCTCATTGAGTGTGCTTGTAATTGTAGTAGCACTAGATTTAGGTAAAGATAAAATTGTTGATGAGAAATGAACTTTTCATGTTGAATGAATGATAAGTATATCGAGATGAGACTTGTTGAAATAATATTGTATGAGTTAGTATAGACTTGGATTGTTTGAAATACTCTATGATCGCTCTTAATTTGCATAATGAACTTGCTACGATTCTATAAATAAACTGTACATGCATATCATCTGTGAGTCACATTGCATTACGAGAATGCTTTTGGTGGGAACAAAAGTATGATCGGGAGGCAGCGGGCCTTCGTTAACGTTAAGGATCTGCAGGGTCACTTAAGTTAACGGGCAGTGGAGTAGACACTATAAACCAATACATATAAACAGGTGGAGGACCACCTTCGTTAACATCAAGGGCCTATGAGGTCGCTTATGTTAATGGGCAGTGGAGTAGACACTATAAACCACAAGAGAAAATATTGGAATTGTGGTTGCATGTTCATGGACCACCCCAAACCCCGAATGGAGGGCGTAAATCCATTCACATATGGCTACCGGAAAGTCATATGCTTGTATGCTCACGTGTTTGTGCATTCATATGATTGTTTAAATAAACTTGTTTGTATATTTTACAATTGAGTATATTATTGTGGAAATGAATCTCACTAAGCTAGTGTAGCTTATACCCCAATAGTTATTTAAATGAGCAGGTTATTCCAAGAATGCTAAGTGGGGACCGAGATGGTTGAAGCCGAGAATGATTTCGGAATTCCGGCAAGATATAAGAATGTTTGAAGTTTTTGGCTAAGCTTTACGATTTGCTTTGTAATAGCTTTATGTAGTGAAGTCTTAGGATGAATGTAGTTGAAGTTTGATGAATTGTATCTTGAAGTATATGGTTTTGTATTTGGAGTATAGTAAATGTATTTTCCTTTACATTGTTACTCATTTGTATCAACATAAAATGTATCATTCCGATGTGTCTCCTTTATGTGTTAGACGCCTTGTACATAGTATGGAAGCCTTCGCATGATTGAGGTGGTCATTCTTAGGCTTTAATATTGTGTACGGCGGACTGTCACGTTTAGGGTACCCTTCGGGCGTGACAATATATAGGAATTAGGAAACCTTAGCACAAAGAAAAGAAGATTATTTTTTTTCAAAATATAGGTTGGGGACAAGTTGGTGGCACAGGGGTGGCTTAAAAAGTGAAGAAGCAAAAATAACATCATAGGTTAGTACAAAGCCGGCGGCTTGGATTGCATATATCGGTGGCCTTCATTTTTATGATGGCAGCCTTAAGCCTGTGTTCGCTATTGCAGTTAAAATTGTTGAAGATTAACACCAGACATACGCCGACGACTTTAGTGTCAAGGCCGATAGCCTTCCCTATCTAGGCTAGCAGCCTAGATCCGGCCTTTCTCCTCCGCTTCCGAAACTTCACAAACAACTTCCTCGAGTCCAAATTTGTCTGTTAAACGGCAAAATTAACTTCTTAAACAACATTATATTACATTACTACCCTTCACTATGATTTATTTATTTGTATATTATATCTCTCCCCTCCTAAAAAGAACTTTCGTCCTCAAAAGTTACCTGATTCTTTGAATACCTCGGGGTATTTTGATCTCATTTCTTCCTCTAGCTCCCAAGTTGCTTCCCGCTTAGATTGATTTGTCCATTGCACCTTTACATACTTGATCAAGCATCTCCTTATGACCATTTCTTTTGTATCCAAAATCCTATTGTCTTTTCAATTGTAGCGAGATTAGCTTGAATTTCCAACGGATCCTAAGCTACAATTTGTTCAGGATCTTGCACATACTTCCTCAACATTGACACATGAAATACGTTGTACACTCCTTCTAAACTTGGCAACAATGCTAATCGGTAAGCCACATCATATATCCTTTCCAGAATTTCAAATGGTCTAACATATTTGGTGTTCAATTTGCCTCTCATATCAAATTTAACAACATCCTTAGTTGGCAATTTTTTAAGCAATACATGCTCCCCTACCTGAAATTCCAATAGTCTTCTCCATTTATCCGCATAACTTTTTTAACAGCTTTCAGTAGCTTGCAATTTCTCTCTGATCATTTTAACCTTGTCAACAACATCTTGCACCAATTATGGCCCTAAAATCTATCTATGACCTACTTCATCCTAATGAATCGATGATCGGCATTTCCTACCATACAAAGCTTCATAAGGTGGCATCTCAATTGATGTTTGACAACCATTGTTATATGCAAACTCCACTAAAGGCAAATATTCATCCCAGCTACCCTTAAGTCCAAGACATAAGTTCTCAATATATCATCAAGAATCTGAATGGTCCGTTTAGATTGCTCATCTGTCTGAGGGTGATAAGCGATATTGAAATCCACTTTAGTACCCAAAGCACTATACAAGCTTTTCCAGAATCTTCCTACAAGCGTGGTGTAAACCCCTAATTTTTAGGGTAATATCAAGTTCAAACCCTAAACCGGAAAGTCAGCCAGAAAACCTAAGTCAACAAATTTCTAGGAAACCCTAGAAGTTTAGATCCGGTAATTCCGAATTCCTAAACCAAGGAGTCGAAATATGAGTAAAGGATGTAGTTTGGTTCGTAATAATACTAGGATGCTTCAAGAGATAAGCTTAGCAAAATTTCGATCTATTTTGAACCCAATCGAGTACAGGCTTCGAAAAGCGTGTCCCGGGGCTCGAGATATTAAAAATATAATATTAGTACCGTTAGACTCGTAATTTCATAAGATTTCCAAATATATCAATTATATAATTTTTCGGGTTATAAAAGTTACAGTTATAACCTTTTATCGTTTCATTACTATCGGTACTTTAAATGTCTAAGTTACTTTTTGAATTCTTCTACACCATTCACAGGTACAACTACCCATAACCTATTTCTTACATCCTTACACCCTACTCTTATAATTTCATCATTTTTCTTACAATTTACTTTCCAATATAACTTTTATCATTTAAATTACTTAATTAATTTTGAATCTTACACAACACAACACAAACAAACCCCCTCTATCTCTCTCTTAGACCGGCGCAACTCCCCTCCTTTTTCCCTCTCACAATTTGTTTTATTTAATTCCTTTTATTACAACAAACCATAATCCATTTCCCTATATATACCTCCTTATATCCACTTCATTTCACTTTCTTTCTTTCTTCCTTCTCACTTTAGAAAATTGTTGCAAAACTCTCTCTCCCTCTCCTCTTTCAAACCGTGAACTCCCCCTCTCTCTATACACACACACACTTTGTTTTTCTTTCAAAGTTTCTTACTCCACACAACCAATAGATAATAGATCTAAACCTTAGTATCTTAAAAACATGTAATGGCAAGTTCATTCATGTGTGATTCCACATAAAAATCCCCATGAGCTTTAAGCTAGAGATGTGGAAACACTTGAACATGAGATCATTGCCATCACATTGCTTTAGATCTTGTTATTTGAGTTATTTTGCTATTATCTTGTTTTACTATTAAGTTATGGTATTATTATTAATGATTTGTGCATATATTCATCATCTATTCATATTCACATAGCCATCTTAGTGTTCATGCATTTGTGATTAGTATAGTAAACTAGATCTAGTTGTTTTAAGTCCATACATGCATTAGAATTTTGTTTTATGTTCATAAATAACTTGTAATAGCTTGATAGTAGTAGGAAAGTATTAGAAAGCTCAAGATCTATTTTAATTTCAACAAAAATCATTTTTGAAAATTCGGATAAAAAAGAAACCATATGTAGAAAACCTATTTTTCAACTTCAAAGTGTGTATTTTACATTAAAAATGAAGGGCTTAGGGAATAGATATCATAAATAAGTGATCTTGATGAGTAAAGTTTAGATCTACTAAGGAATATTTTCAAAACAAAGGCAAGTTTACGAAATTTATATTTCAATCTCAAAAATAAGTTTTAAATTCGTAATAAAAGAAGCTTGAAATGTAAACACCCATTTTTCAACTTAAAAACAAGATTTTTATTAAAGAAATGGAAGCCTTAAGGGGTAGGTTTGATTAGGAAATGGTTTTTGAAAGACTAAATGAGTTTTACAAAGAAAACAAACTCAAATGAATTTTTCAAAATTCGAATTTGAAAATAAACATTATTTAAACACCTATTTCCAAGTGCCAAAATGATAATTTTATAGAAAAAATGGAAGTCCTAGGGGATACATGTAATAAAGACCCAATTTTTACAAGAATAAGAGAGGTTTATCAAAATATGATCTTAGAATAATAAATGGTTTCCAAGAATAGGTGAAACAATATTTTCATTCTTTAAAATTTTGTAAAATTCGTACTTAGGCAAACTACCTATTTAAACATCTATTTTCTAACCCCAAAATGAAGGGTTTTATTAAAATAATGAAGGTAATGGCTATATAGGTCATCAAGGTTAAGTTTTGATAAAAGCAATGTGATTTTTCAAGAAAGAAAACCATCGTTCTTAAGTCTAGTAAATTTCAAAAGTTTTGCAAAGTAAAAGTTTTTCAAAAAGAATTCTTCATACTATAATATTAAGGATATACATATAGATAATCATTCCATGACCTTCATGATAATAGCTTGTAGGTATTGCATATATACATGATGCACTTGTAGAAACAAAGTTAGAAAAGTAAGGTCACATACTCCTTATGTGATAGTATCTAAGTACATGAGAAATTAGAAATTCCCAACATTCATGAATCCTGCATGGTGTTGAGTTATATATCTATGTAATAGAGTCTTACAAAATATAATGATAGCTAAGTATCTATTAAAGCTTTAATATGATATTTGTTTTGAGGTTAGAAGTTGAAGTGGGGAATAGGAATTTCGTGTAGTATTCTGTACCCTACTACCCATGGACCAACCAACTTCAATTGTTGAAAATAACTTTAGAAATAGATAGATCTCATCGAGTAGGTAGAAATTGGTATATAATATGCGAAATTCCGAGTTAAAATGACCAAGTTATAGCCGATTTAAGTTGGAATTTCCTCTTAGACGAATTTTGACAAATTTGATAGAATAAAATTTATAAGTCCATTCAAACTTCATAGAGATACTCATTAGCGTTATTTCTTTTGATTAAGAGACTTGGGAGATGGACCAGACCTTCTTGAGGATAATTACGACTAAGTGGATTTCCACACCATGGCACAGTGAGTTCATTTCTTAAATAGTTGTGCTCATGTATGTGCTTATAATCGTAGTGGCATTAGAATTAAGAAAAGATAAAATAGTGATGAGTTGTGATCTAATCTTGGTTGAAGGAATGATAAGTATATCGAAACGAGACTTGTTGTAAAATCATTGTATGAGCTAGTATAGACTTGGATTGTCTGAAATTCTCTATGATCGCACTTAACCTATATAATTTACATGCCACGATTATATGAATAAACTGTACATGCATATCATGTAGTGAGTCACATTGCATTAGCTAGTATACCTTTGGTGGGAAAAAAGTAAATTAGCGGAGGCATGGAGGCCTGTGTTAACATTAAGGATGCGAGATCGCTTAAGTTAACAGAAGTGGAGTAGGCATTTGAAACCACCACAATAAAACAACAGATGTTGTATAACTAAGAGAAAGAGATCGAGATTATGGTTGCATGACTTATGGACCACCCCAACCCTGAATGGAGGGTGTAAATCCATTCACATATGGCTACCAGAAAGTCATATGCTTGTATGTTCATTTGCTCATGCATTTCATATGGTTGTTAATAACTTGTTTGTTATATAATGTTGTTGAGCATTAAATATTTGGAAATGAATCTCACTAAGCTAGTAAGCTTATACCCCAATAGTTTCTTGCTGCATTATGAATATATATGGCTATCTCCGAGAAGCCACCATCCTCAGGTACAGCTTTTGGACTCTAAGGAGCTTTTTGAAGAAGTCGGGTGTCACGCCCCGAAGGGTATCCTAAACATGGCAGTCCGCCGTACACAATAATAAAGCCTAAGAATGATCCCCTTCAGTCACGTGAAGACTTTCATACTATGTATAAGGCGTCTAACACATGGAGGAGACACAACGGAATGATACATTTATGTTGATATAACTTGAGTAACAATGTAAAGGAAATTCAATTTACTATCCTCCAAATACAAAACACTATACTTCAAAATACAATTCATCAAACTTCAATTACATTCATCCATAGACTTCCCTACATAAACTATTACAAGACAAATCATAAAACTAGCTGATAACTTCAACATTCTCATTTCTTGCCGGAATCCCGAAGCCATTCTTGGCTCCAACCATCTCGGTCCCCACTTTGCATTCTTGAGATAACCTGTTCATTTAAACAACTATTGGGATATAAGCTACACTAGCTTAGTGAGAATTTCCTTAATTCCGTACCATAACAAGCAAGTTATAATCAATCATATGCTATGCATGAACAAACACGTGAGCAAGCAATTATGCATGGGTATCTGAAACCCACACACAGAACGGATTTACGCCCTCCGTATCTTGGGTTAGGAATGGTATTGAGTCTACACGACCGCATCTAGTCCCCAAGCCCTCAGCTCTTAGCACTCGACTCGGCTAGGCTCATTCAAGAATGCATCCACATGCGCCTTAGTATCCCTGAATGAGCTCTGGCACCGGGTTCGTTATCCAAACGAGTCATCCGCGGACCATACCGATCAACCTGCGTAGGAGTAGCATGCTACCAAATGCAATATGTCCGATGCGATGCATGACCAATTTAATTTTTGCTTAGGTCAAAAATATTTATACATTCTTTAGAGTGGCCAACCAATATCACACATATAAAAGAAATAATATGAACGGCGCAGTTATCTAATGGAATCGTGGTTTCGATATGCTTTAGTATTCTTTGGCATACATTCATCACAGTCTCATCATATCTCCCATCCCCATTCATATATATTTTTATCTTGTTCCTATAATTCTAATGCAACTAACTACAAGCACAATCAAGGTAACAAAATAAGGAGAAAACTCACTCGGCCATTGGATCACCGGTCTTCTAGTAATAATAATTTAGTGGTAGGGAATCATCGATCTCGGGATCTTCTAAAAAGGAAGAAATACTCTAATAAGTATTTCAACCCAAACTAATCTAAACGATCTTATACGAGCTATCAAATTCGTAATTCTCATCCTAAGCGGGAATTCCAACTTAAAACGGCCATAACTTGGTCATTTTAACTCGGAATCTCGCAAATTATATATCGATTTCTATCTACTTCGAAAGATCTATCTAATTCTAATATTATATTTAAGTTTTGAACACATTTAGGTCTCGGAACAAAGGGATCAGATCTGATCAGTAACAGTTTCCGATTCCGAAAAATAGTTTTGTAAATGTTTGTAATGTTTTTATTATATAAATTAGCCATACATGCAATATGAGTGATTTCCTAACATGAATGGCATGAAATGAGTTTCATGTATGCATGGTCTTGATGATTTTTTGTAAAAGAAAATTTTGGAACTCTTTATTTTGCAAGACTTCAACTATAACTACTTTTTGAAAAATCTAGTTTTCTAACTTTGATCATTTCCATTTGTTTTGGATTTATTACCTAAGAAAATATAATTATTTTTGTTAAAATTGAGTCTTCATTATATATATTACTTATGACCTTCATTTCTACATAAAAATTTCCATTTTACACTTTGTAAATATGTTTTCCAATATGATTTACTCAAAAATCCGAATTTTAAAAAATCCACTTTTTGAATGATTCATTTGGGGAAAACTTGTTTAAAACATTAAAATTTAAGGCTTTATATATCAATTACCTAAGGACTTCATTTAACACATAAAACTTACAATTTGAGCTCAAATACTAAGTGATTACTTATGCATCATCTCAAATTACGAATTTGACAATTGATCACTAGCTCAAAATTTTTCATTTTAATTCCATTACTTGTTTAACACCTTACTCATGCCTAAACTCACTTTAACTTGTAAAAATCATTGGTTAATGATATCTATTACCTATATACTTTATTTTTCACATAAAACATGAGTTTTGGAGTTGACACATGAGTTCTAAAAATTGGTCTTGGTTGGGATCCGAATTTACAAAATTCATTTTTGGTTATATCTTTTGATAAAATCTATCTAAGCTCATGAAAATCCATTCCTTACATATCCTATCCTAAGAGCCTTTCATTTCTTAAATAAAAACTTCATTTTTGAGTTGGTAAACATGTTTTTAAAATAGGCCTTGGCCAAAATCCGAAAATAGAATTTTTATTTTGAAATTAACTTTTGAAAATCATTTTTAATTCTTGTAAAAAGAAGTCTTGATAATATACATATATTAAGCCTTCATTTTCTTAAGTAAAAATTACATTTTGACACTTGGAAAGTGGTTTTTAAATGGGGGTCTTGCCAAAATACGAATTTCACAATTTTGTTTGAGTCTATAACTAAGATCTATACTTAATATGAACATAAACATAAAACAAATGCATGGTAATAAGCTATAAACATCATGGATCTAAACTTTACTTATCAAAATCTTTCATTTATGGTATCTATACCCTTAGCCCTTCATTTTAAATGAAAAATATACATTTTGAAGTTGAACAACCACTTTTCAAATATGGTTCCATTTTCATCCGAATTTTCAAAAGTTGTTTTTGTTGAAAATAAAAATAGCTATTGGGTTTCCTACAACTACCATCATCATGCTATCACAAGTCATCCTGAACATAAAACAAAGTCTAATGCATTTTATGAACTCAAAACTCTGGATCTAGTTTTCTAAACTAGTTTTAAATGCATGAATCACTAAGATGGACATGTGGATGATAGATCTATGCATAAATCATAAGAAATAACAAATATAACAACTTAAATAACAAGATCTATGGCATAACTGAAAATCAAAGCTATAAAAAGTTAGATCTACAATATATATCAACTTTAAACAAGAAAATAATTGTAATACAAGATAATAAAAGTAGAGAAAAGGAGAGTTTCATTTTTGGCATCATCATCCTAAGCTTTTAAGCTTATGGAAGGTCATTTGATGCATGAAACATTCATTACACTTTACCTATATCACCTATGGAGGCTTTGAGATGAAGATTTGGTTAAAAATCTTCAAGAAATATGGGTGGAGGCTCAAGAATGAATTGGGGGCAGCTTGTTTTGTTGAAGAAACAAGAACAAGAAGAAGAAGAAAAGAGAGGAAAAAGAGAGAGAAAAGGCTAAGGAATGAAAAAGGAAAGTGAGTAAATGAAAGAGAGAGAAAAATGAGTGTATTTAATGAGAAAAAAATAAAACAAGGGCAGTCAAAGAGGGGCAAGTTGCATGTGAAAATGGGAGAGAGGAGAGAGAAGATTTTGTTGAAATTTGACTTGAAATTGATTTGTATAATTAATGTGTAATGTAACTTCTTTAAGAAGGAGTGGAAAATAATTAATTTGGTCAAAATGAAATAAATAAAGGACAATGGCAGCCATAAAGGAGTAAAAAAATCTGCCATGAATAGATATAATGAAGTGTAAAAAGATTGAAGTGAAAAGGAAGTGATATGTGTTTGGTGTACTTAAAGGTATGGGTTGTAAAAGTACTTTATTAATAAAATAAAATTAGAAAATTTAGTCCAAATATTTGTAGCAGATTTTCATAATTAAAATTAAATAATTATTTGAATTATTTTAGTATTTTAACAAATATGTTACCGGTATGATCAAATTACGCGAATATGGGCTATAAATAATATTTTTTAACCCGAAAAATTCTAAAAAAATTATTTTATGAAAATAAAAATATTTTTAAAATATTTTTCAATTATTAAATTAATTTATTTTATTTTTTGTATCGGGTCTTAAACAGAATTTGATCTCGTAAAGACCCGAAACGAACTAAATTTTAGAAAAACAAAATTTTCTATAACATATAAAATATTTATCTAAAAATATAAGACTTTATAAGAATAATAAAATTTTGTAATGAAATAAAAATGAATAGTATAAAAGACTAATCAATTACCGGTAATAATGGAAATACGATAAAATGTTATAACTGTAACTTTTATAACCCAAAAAATTATATAACTGATATATTTGGAAATCTTATGAAATTATGAGTCTAACGGTAGTATTGGTATATTTTCGATATCTCGAGCCTTGGGACACGCTTTTCGAAGTCTGTATCCGAACCGTTTCGAAATAGGTCAAAAATTTACTAATCTAATATTTTTAAACAAACTCATATTACTATGAGCTATTCTACATATTTAAACTACATCTCGGTCTCTAGGGTTAGGGGTGCTAGATTGCCGGACTTAATTATTGTATTCCGCTTCGGGTTTCCGGGTGATTTTCCGGTTTAGACCTTTGCCAATTTGGAAACTGATATTTATGTTTATACAATATTTTTAATTTGAGAAATTTATTTTAAATTTTATTTTTGTAAGTATTTAATATCTTTTAGCGTTTTTGGAATTTTTGAATTGGGTTTCATTTCCGAAAGTTAATCGTTATTTACTTTTTAATAATTCGTTTTTTGGATCTATATTACCCGATTTTATAAATCGGAGTCACGTATGGAATTTGTCGTACGTAGTGGTTTTGGAATTGGAGTATGTTGAGTTCTTACTTTGTTTTTGAGAATTCTTATTTTTCCCAAGATTCGGAAATTTTTCGAATTCATTCATGATTTAAGATCAGTTGAAATTTGGTTTTAATTTGAAGTGATTTTTAGGGTTTATTTTCGAAGTTCATCTTGAAATTATTTATTGAAATTTTTCGGAGCTTACATCGAGACCTAGATGTAGGCATAGACTTCTAATTGAATCTCCTAAATTGATATATGATAGTTGTTGTAAGAGACTTTTGAGAACTTAAGAACTCTTAATATTTTTTATGGGGGTATGCCCCTTAGATCATGTAATAGATTAAATCTAGATATAACTGTTATGATTCATATTCTTGTTGCTATTTATGTCTCCTTAAACTATTTTGAAGCAAAGTATGGTCCCTATATGTTGAACGTGAGCTTTACACCCGATGTTCAAGCTCATGGAGAGACTAAGGTTGTCTTACTTGAGTTTAAATATCGAGTGTGGCAGACTATCATGTTTAGGGTACCCTCTGGGGCGTGACACGTGGTGTCCCGATCTGACACATGGTCACCGGTATTCCATGTAGTCTCACGAGCTCTGTGACATATAACTTTGCCAAGTGATCCAAAGTATACCTAGTCCTAATTGATATAAATCGCGCCACCTTTGTAAGTTTGTCTACAATTACCCATACTAAGTCCAACTTTCCCTTAGTTCTGGTTTTGGTCATAACAAAATTCATATTTATGTGTTCCCACTTCCATTGAGGTATAGGCATGTGGCACTTAGATACACATTCAACGATCTCTCTCTTCATGTTATTCCACCAATACAACTCCTTTAATCCTGATACATCTTGTTGCCTCCGAGATGGATAGAATAACTCGAATAATGCACTTTTTTCAACAATTCTGTTTTAAGTTCTCCTTGTTCTAGTTCATGCAATCTTCCTTTGTATCTCATGACACCTTCTTCGTCAATATGGAATTCAGGTGTTCTACCAACTTTCATACTTCTCTTTATCTCTTGTACATTTAGATCATCCTCTTACCCTACTTTGATTCTTTCAATCAAAGTAGTTTGAATCTGTAAATTTGCCAATTTTGCACTCACTTTTCTAGTCACTATTTCCAATTCCAATTTTCTCATCTCATCTAACAAATGACGCTTAGAGGTGATCAAAGACACTAAATTCTCATTCTTTTTTCTACTCAAGGCATCTGTAACAACATTCATCTTTCCTGGGTGGCATTAAATATCCACATCATAGTCTTTTATCAGTTCCAACCACCTCCTTGGTCTCATGTTAAGCTCTCTCTAGGTAAAAATATACTTCAAACTCTTGTGATCCATGAATATTTTGCATCTTTCTCCATATAAATAGTGTCTCCATAACTTCAAAGCATGAACTACTGATGCGCTCAAACCGATCGTATCAAACTTTAAAATTTATAATCCCAGAATTAATCCTACGATCGAGCAAAGGCAAGTATACCTTTTCGAAATAGTATATGATTAAAATCAGGTATCGTCCTCAGGAATCTAAAAATCAATTACTAGTGTTACCCTTTCTCCACTATTTAGTCTAATTCTTAAAGTGATATGTATTATCATCAACTATTAATCAATTAATCTAATTAACCCTAAAATCTTTATAAATACTTTAAAGAATTATAATTAGTCACAAGATATGCAACATAACCCTCATCTTGTTCCACCCTAAACCCTAACTTTTCGTAAAAAGAGATATTGATTATTTACTCATTCATACCCTACACTGCATGAACTTCCTTTTTAAACTAAACACTCCCTCGAGTTGATCAATTCCTAATCTTGCATAAATTAATAGAAACCTCTTTCTAACTAATATCAATGTAAGATTGCATTAAAGAGCCTAGTTCATACACAAAGATCAAATCTTTATTGCAGCAAATCAAAGTTTCTCTATCTCTAGATGAAACATGTGATTTTCCTATTCATGAAGATCCAACTTACTAGATAAAACCTCTTTCATCTAATAAGAATAATATATGTAATTAACCTTGCGCCTAAATCAATCACAAAACAAAATAATACATGAATAGATGCAAAGGTACGAACTTTTTCATTAATCAAAGCAATTCAATTCATATCGGGTTTAGGGTTTCACAAGATTTAGGGTTAGGAGTCTACTCCTCCATGGAATTTACAAGAAAAACACAATATCTAGAGAAGTAGAATGGAAACATGATGTAGAAATACAACCCTTGAAGAATCTTGTGATAATCCCTGATAATCAAACAATCTTTCTCTTTTTGTGCGTCTTTTCTCTCCTAGGGCTTTCAATGTACGGCTCCAGATCCCCAAATAAATCAATAAGGCGGCTATTTATAACATAGGAAAAAGTCGTGTGTGCACAAGGGGTCTGCACGGCCGTGCTCGGGGCCGTGCACAATAAGAAAGTTGGAATTCTAACATCTTTGAATTCTGCACGGCCTTCTGCACGGCCGTGCACGGGGTTGTGCAGAACTTAAAATCTTCTTTTTCTTCTCGGATGTAGTTAATTGTTCTTGCACTGCCTTGTGCACTCCTTGTGCAGCTGCTAAGGCAGGAATGAAGATGCTTGCTGGTCACCTTTTCTTCCTCTGCACAATCTTCTGAATGGCCATGCATGAACGTTGTGCACACTTGAAAATCACCACTTTGTAGCCTTTGTTAATTCCTTCCTTGTTTTTGCTCAAATCATCCATAAATCTTCCAAATGAGTACTTGAACTCTGAAAACACAAATATTCGACAATTAAGTATCTTTTTCTCAAGAATTTCTCATAGAATTGATGCAAAATTATATCAATTGAGTATAGAAAATATGGGTCTTTTAGCACTTATCAAACATCCCCACACTTAATCGTTTGCTTGTCCTCAAGCAAACAACTAAGGACAATGAAGATCTGTCATCAAACATACTCAAAACGTTTAATAATCTCTTCAGATTATAGCGACTCACTTTGTATCTATAGCTCAAACCCATTACATAAATGTAATTAACATAATAAAATCAAAATTCTAAGATTAATCCAAGTAAGTCAAACATTTTTCAATTAGTAATAGTTCCTAAAGTCGTAAAATAAACACGAAGTCACACAATAGTGAAAGAGACCTAGTTACATTTCATCACTCATCGAGTGAATATAAAAAAATTTCAACGACTTCTCGAAGCATAACAATCTAGAGTGAAAGTAGTTGCATCAGTTCTTCCCCTGGATTTCCTTCTTTTATTTTAAATCTCTTTATGATGTATTAGAGCCTTCAGAGGGATGAGTTTTAGCTCATATCTTTTCTTTTCTTTTCCTCTGGACGGGTTTTTGCCCGCATCTTTTCAGCTCAAAATGTTTCAAGTTCAGAAATCGAACTTATGCCATTCCTTCCTTCTCGTCATGGTGAGTTCATTGAGTCGGCACATCCCGGGCTCATCACCCAAGTGACCAGGTTTTGAAGGGACCCCAAAGAACTCTCTCTCACCCTAACATTCAAGGTTGGATACTCATAACTCAAATACTCGAGTCATTGGAGTAAAATATAAGAAGCTTGTGTAGTTAATAGCGGGGTCAGACTTCACTCTTCTGAGGGACCAAAGCCCGCCCATATCAACTAAGCTTTTAATAATCAATTCAGTATAAAGATCAATAGAGATTAATTCTAAAAAAAAGATCACCAAGTGATGAATTTCATATGCTCTTTCACTAAAGATTAGAAATGTTCTCAAAATTTTTGAAAAGAATTTATACAAATCAACAAGTTCAGAACCATAACTATTGAACTTTCAACTAAGGACTTTGATTCACTTTTAGACTCTAAATTCTATTACTAATTAGCAAGTAAGCTTGCCCCCACTTAGATTTTATCTTACAATTTCAATTAACTATATTGATCACAAAATAGGTGAGTACGATACTATATAAGTCACTTTCATCGTAATTCATATATATATGTATATATCTTCTTTCGAATATATTTTCAAGATCTATCAGGTCATAATTGGTTTTAAACATAGTTGCAACCTGAACATGTCGGGATTTTTAATCAAGATTACACAATTAATATGATCCAGTGCATAAAATGTATGCTCAAGACTCAAATTTTCTTTTGTAACTGCCATATTAACATCCCCACACTTAATCGTTTTGTAACTGCCCATATCAACATCCACACTTAATCGTTTTGTAACTGCCCATATCCCCACACTAGTGTGAGACATTGTCCTCAATGTCTTGGCAATAAGACAAATAAAGAAAAAGAAAGAACACGAGAACTTCCCCTGGTCGTGTAGAGAGTTGATCATGATATTGACGCAACCGAAAGGGGAAAAGAGAAAATCGATATGAAAGTTCAGCATCAGCATTAATCTGGTGGACCCAAAATAGATCATGCCTGAAGACAAAACCAAACCAAACAAAACAAAAAACAAAAAGTAAAGGTAACGAGAAGTTAGCCTATCCTGAAGTCTAAGTAGGAATGCCGAGAAGGAATATGTCAAAAGTAGGAGCTGTTCCCAAAAGTTGGGTACTAAAAAAAAATACAAGTAAGAGATAAAAGCAGAAGAAACATAGAAAATAGAATCATTTATCTCCATCGGTGTCCTCATCATTAGAGCCACTAGGGGACTCGTCAGCAGCACCATCATCACTATCGGTCTCCGCCGTGTCACCCGCATCCTCCGCAGAAGTAGATTCAGATTCGGAGTCAACTTCAACGGGTGCTTTACCGTGTCGCCTGACTGGCTCAGGCTCAGGGGAATTCGGTTCCGGTGAAGTCTCATAAGTGGGGAGATCAGTAGGAGGGGGAGTGAAGCAACCAGCCATTTTCTCCAAAAATGCCCAAACTGAAGCTCGAAACCGTTTGTTCTTCTTTCTCTCTAGTCGATTCAGCTCGCGTTCTTCATAAAAGTCACGTTGCAACCGCTGAATATCACTGGTGGAATGTGTGGCCTGGGCGCGGGAGGCAGATAAAGGAGTGAAAACTCCTTGGGAGGTACTTGGGACTCCTTTAGAAGGAGTGGGTAGATCTGTGAGCTTAACTAAGCCCCAACCGGGAAATGGACCATCTGAGATTTTCTTGGCAGGAACTCCAAGGTTAGTGGATGATGGTGCTTCAAAGATCTGAAAACCCTTTAAGAATTTTGTGATATAACCCCCACAGTAAAGTCCCTTTGTCCTCGGGTCTGTTGCTTGCCGAAATAGAAATTTGGCAACTTCGAGACCCACATTGATCTTGGTTTTAGTGGCAATGCTGTATAGCTGGAACAGTTCGAAATTGTTTACCACACCATGACTGCTCTTGCGATCTCCAATAGTATGAGCCAACAAGTGGTGGACCACCTTCAACTTGAGATTGGTCATGGATGTTGCTTTTGAACGAGATGGTTGATAGCGGGTGGCCGTTCCACACAGCTCCTCCCAATACTGTTGGGCGGTGAGATTAGCTGGCCACGTTTCAGGCAATTGGGTGAAGCTGGCCTCATTGCACTCATCAAAGTCATAAAGACCCAAATAGGCGCCAAACTTCGGGGTATAGACATGTTGTTGTTTGCCATAGACTTGAAAGTACATGTCATTGTTGTCTAGCTGGAGAGTGGATAAGAATTCCAGCGTAACATCCCTGTAAGCTTGTTCGTAGATCTCGAAAAATGAAGCCCAAGGTCCTCCACTTAACAAATCCCGGATTTCTTGTTCTAGGTCGTATTCACGAAGTAGCTTCCAATCCAAATATTCGTTGTTCATGAAGGTTTTCGCTTCGAGCTTTGCTCTGCGTTGCTTGCTCCACTCTTGCTCAGAGTATTTGACGAAGCGAGTTGGGCCTACATCTTCGTCGTCTTGGTGAATAGGCTTCTTTTTCTTAGCTTGCGAAGTGGAAGCTGGTCGCTTAGATCGTGGCCTCGTGGACTTGTGCGCTACGCGTTTGGTTCGTACCATATCAGTTACACTTGGGATTCAAATTTGATATCTCTTACTTGAAGTGTTTGCATTCCCATACTTCGGAACCAATTCATGCTTCCTTCGGTGAACTCGGAGAACATCCAAAAATCTGCAATTTTGATAGCAATAGACAAGCTTAAGATAGTGAAACGCAAGAAAACTTAAGGAACTAGACTTACCAAAGTTAGACATGGGTTGCCTCCCAAGAAGCGCACTTGTTTAATGTCGTTGGCTCGACTTCCTTCACATTTATCAGCTAAGTGACTGGTAGATTGAGCCGGAGGTTCTCTCTATTCTCACGATCGGTTCCGTCGCTCAAATAAAGCTTCAAACGATGGGCATTGACTTTAAAGTTGTCATGATCCGGATGTTCAAGCTCCACCGCGCCATGTGGAAATACTGTCTTAATCACAAACGGAGGACCATCGTGATCTCAATTTTCGGAAAAAGTTTTAGTCGGAATTAAACAGCAGAACTTTGTCCCCTTGCTTGAACTCCCTAGATTGGTAGATGTGCGAATCATGATATTTCTTTACTTTCTCCTTATAAATCCTCATATTTTCATAAGCTTGCCTTCTCCACTCATCAAGTTGTTCAGTTGTAGCTTTCTTTTTACCCCAGCATCTCCTAAATCAAAGTTGGCCAATTTAATTGCCCAATGTGCTTTATGTTCAATCTCCACCGGGAGGTGGCATGATTTCCCATAAACTAATCTATAGGGAGTAGTCCCTAAAGGAGTTTTGTAAGCCGTTCGATATGCCCATAAAGCGTCGTCAAGCTTCTAGACCAATCTCTTCTATTATGTTGCACTGTTTTTTCAAGTATACGCTTAAGCTCACGGTTGGAGACTTCGACTTAACCGCTTGTCTGGGTGGTGGTATGGTGTAGCAATTCGATGTGTAACTCCATATCTCTTCAACACCTTCTCCATTTGGGTATTGCAGAAGTGTGTTCCCCTATCGCTTATGATAGCTCTAGAGGCTCCAAACCGAGAGAATAGCTTCTTAAGGAATTTAACAACGACTCGTGCATCATTTGTAGATAATGCTTGAGCTTCAACCCACTTGGACACGTAATCCACTGCTACTAGGATGTATTTATTCCCATAAGAAGTGGGGAATGGTCCCACAAAGTCGATCCCCCATAAATAAAAAACTTCACATTCAAGAACAAAGTTTTGAGGCATCTCGTTTCTTCTGGAAATATTTCCAACACGCTGGCAGCTATCACAACTGGCACATAGACGTTGGGCATCTTTAAATATTGTGGGCCAATAGAACCCAGCTTCTAAAACCTTATGTGCAGTTCGGTTAGCAGAATAGTGACCCCCAGCAGGTCCGGAATGACACGCACTCAATATCTTCCAGCCTTCATCATGGGAGACACACCTTCTAACCATTTGATCACCATAAACCCGGAATAGGAAAGAATCCTCCTAATAGTAATATTTAAGTTCTGAAAAGAACTTCCTTTTTTCATGAGAATTAAGACCATCGGGAAGAACTCTAGCCACCAAATAATTTGCAAAGTCTGCAAACCAAGGTGTTTCCACATTCATGAGCTGATATATAGCATATAGCTTCTCTTCTGGAAAGGAATCATTAATATCTTCCTCCTTGAGCTCTTCTAAATAGGGGTTCTCAAGTCTTGAGAGGTGATCAGCGGCTAGATTCTCTGCCCCTTTCTTATCACAAATTTCCACATCGAATTCTTGCAAGAGTAGTATCCAGCGGATTAATCTCGGTTTTGCATCTGTTTTAGTGAGCAGAAATCTCAAAGCTGAATGATCCGTATACATAATCACCTTAGAAAGAATAAGGTAAGGTCTAAATTTGTCAAATGCGAACACCACAGCCAGCATTTCTTTCTCAGTAGTGGTATAATTAGCTTGAGCACTTGTGAGAGTCTTGCTGGCATAATATATAGGTTGGAAGTGTTTATCACGTCTTTGACCAAGAACAGCTCCAACGGCATAATCACTGGCATCGCACATGAGTTCGAAAGGCAAACTCCAATCCGGGGCTATCATGATAGGTGCATTTGTCAGCTTCTCCTTGAGGACATCGAAGGCATGGTGGCAGTCGGATGTAAAGTGGAAAGGCGCATCTTTCTCTAATAGTTTGGTTAGAGGCCGTGCTATTTTGGAGAAGTCAAGAATGAAGCGTCTATAGAAGCCAGCATGGCCTAGAAAGCTTCTGATGGCTTTAACTGAATTTGGTGGAGGAAGTTTTGAAATCACCTCCACTTTCGCTTGATCGACTTCAATGCCTTTGTGGGAAACTTTATGGCCAAGCACAATGCCTTCCTTACACATGAAGTGGCATTTTTCCCAGTTTAAGACCAGATTTGTCTCCTCACAACGAATTAGCACCTTTTCTAAGTTCTCTAAACAATTCGAAAATGAATCCCCGAAAACTGAGAAGTCATCCATGAAGACTTCCATGATCTTTTCTACCAAATCGTCAAAAATAGCCAACATACACCGCTGAAACGTAGCTGGTGCATTGCATAATCCAAATGGCATTCGTCTGTATGCATATGTACCATAAGGGCAGGTGAAGGTAGTCTTCTCCTGGTCCTCTGGAGCAATCGGTATCTGGAAGTATCCGGACATTCCATCCAAGTAACAATAGTACATGTGTCCGGCTAGTCTCTCCAACATCTGATCTACAAAAGGGAGAGGGAAATGGTCCTTCCGAGTTGCATCATTCAGTCTCCGATAATCTATGCAAACTCGCCATCCGGTTACAGTACGCATTGGAATAAGTTGGTTCTTATCATTGGGGACCACAGTCATCCCTCCCTTCTTTGGTACCACTTGTGTCGGGCTAACCCATTTGCTATCAGAAATAGGGTATATAAGACCAGCGTCAAGAAGCTTAATGACTTCCTTTTTAACCACCTCCTTCATATTGGGGTTTAGCCTTCTTTGTGGTTGCACTACTGGCTTCAAACCGTCTTCCAAAAGAATTTTATGAGTACAAAAAGAGGGATTGATACCTTTTATGTCTGAAATTTGCCATGCGATTGCTTGTTTATGAGCTCTCAAAACTGTAAGTAGCCGATCTTTTTGTTCTTGTGATAAATCCGAAGCAATGATAACGGGAGCTTGGAATCTGCTGCAAGAAAGGCATACTCCAAATAGTCTGGTAGCTGCTTTAATTCCAAGACAGGGTGGTTTTTCCAAGAGCTCTAAGCCTTGCTTCATTGCTCACTTTTAAATTTTCAAATCCACCAAGTGGTGTAATCTCTTCTGCAGCATCGAGTTGTTCTGTACAAGCTATGACTTCTGGTATATTCACATGTTCCTCTTCTCCTCTTGTTAAGCTCAGCTCTAATTCATCTTTGCATAACAACTCTGCATAGTGATCATTGGAGTAGTCAACAATGTCAACCGAATAGCATGAATCATCGGTACTCATTGGATACCTTAAGGCTGGAGCAATTTTAACTAACTCTTCATCACCGACTCTCAAGGTAAGTTTACCTCCCTCTACATCAATCAAAGCCCTGGCGGTGGCAAGGAAAGGTCTTCCCAAAATGAGAGGTACATCTCCATCTTCATCCATATCAAGAACCACAAAATCAACTGGATAGATGAACTTTCCTACTTTCACCAAAACATCTTCAATTATCCCTTTAGGGAATTTAACAGACCGATCAGCAAGTTGTAAGCTCATCCTAGTGGGTTTAGGTTCAGCAAGACCTAGCTTCTTAAAAAATGAATAGGGCATCAAGTTAATACTTGCTCCCAGATCAGCTAAAGCTTTTTCAACATTGATATCGCCAACCACACAGGGGATTGTAAAGCTACCAGGGTCTTTTAGCTTTGGAGGGAGTCTATTTTGAATGATAGATGAGCAGTTTGCCCCAACTTCCACTGTAGAAACATCCTCCAACTTTCGCTTGTTCGATAAAAGTTCTTTTAAGAACTTTGTATACTTCGGCATCTGTGAAAGTGCCTCAACAAAAGGAATGTTAATGTGTAACTGCTTAAATAAGTCCAAGAATTTACCAAATTGTTCCTTATCCTTTGTCTGATTGAGGCGAGCTGGATATGGAATCCGTGGCTTGTATTCTTTCACAATTGGAGGCGATGATTTGTGTTCCTTGACTGGTCTCTCGAGTTCCACTTCTTCACTAGTAAGATTTTGATTTGCTTCGCTATCCTGCTCCCTTGGTAATGCGGTATGTAACTCCTTTCCACTTCTCAAATTAATAGCCTTTACATGCTCCCTAGGATTGGGTTCAGTATTGCTGGGAAGTGCACCTTGAGGTCTCTCAGACATAAGCTTAGCCAATTGGCCAATTTGCTTCTCAAGATTGTGAATGGAAGCCTCTTGATTTCTATGACGAGCATCAGAATTTTGAATAAATTGTGCCAGCACATCTTCAACATTCGGCTTCTTTTCAGGTGGTGGTAAAGCAGGGGGTTGTTGAGGTGCTGGTAATTGTTGCGGTTGTTGCCTCTGAAATCCTGGTGGATTGTTCGATCTTTGAGCATTTTGATTGCTCCATGAAAAATTAGGGTGATTCCTCCAGCCAGGATTATAGGTGTTACTATAGGGATTATAATTTCCCGAAGTTCTATCAAACTTATTCATAAAGTTGACCTCCTCGATGCTAGAAGCCACACTAGCAACATCATAATCCCCTGCGGAACTCATAGGAGCCCCATTCTGAGACAAGATTTCTACGTTTGGTATATAATTTGATCCTGCTTGACATAGGCTGCATTCTACCCATTTGGGCTGTAAGTGAAGCCACTTGTGCTTGAAGTTTAGCAATCTCTTCGGACTCATGCATGGCAGCAACATGTCTTGGTTTGGTCCTTTCGCTGTGCCAATAGAATGTATTGCGTGCCATATCATCTATTAAATCATAAGCTTCAGGAGCACTCTTTTTCATCAAACCTCCACCAGCCACAGTGTCAATCATTGTTTTCAGTTGATCACCAAGAGACATATAAAATATTCGAATTAAATCATGCAGGGAAATCCCATGGTGTGGACAACGCCGAAGGAGTTCCTTAAATCGTTCCCAAACTTCATATAGTGATTCTCCCTCAAATTGGCGGAAAGAAAATATCTCATTCCTCAAATGGATTGTCTTGTTAGGTGGAAAGAATTGCTCCAGAAATTTCTGTGCTACTTGAGCCCAACTGGTCAACGAATGAGGAGGTAAGGAATTCAACCAGCTACTTGCCTTATCCCTAAGAGAAAAAGGGAATAATCTAAGACGTATAGCATCCTCAGAAACTCCATTGCTTTTGATAGTGCTACAAATTTGCAGGAAACTTTTTAAGTGAGCATGTGGATTTTCTGTAGTTCCCCACCAAATTGGTTTACTTGTACCATTTGAATTAAAGCGGTTTCAGCTCAAAGTTGTTTGCTTGAATTGTAGGCATTGCAATAGGTGGTGCAACTCCATCGATTGTGGGCATAAATAACTCGCACATAGGTCGATGAAGATTATTTGCAGCAATTTGAATTGGGTTGTTCCCTTCACCATGAACTTGATTCAGAGCATCCTCATTCCTATCTCCATCCATGGTGCTTGATCTTACAGGTTGTTTCGTTTAGCTCTCAATCGTCTACGAAGTGTTCGTTCAATTTCAGGATCAAGATCAATATATTCCGATGAGGAACTTCTTGGCATAAACTGTAAAAGATGAAAGCAATTTACAGTTTATGAAATATCCAAAAAGAAAGGTAATAAAATTGCAAAAAAGATATAAATGACTAAATTAGTAGTTATTCAGGCTATCCTAATATTGCAAGATTCCCGGCAACGGCGCCAAAAACTTGATGCGCTCAAACCGATCGTATCAAACTTTAAAATTTATAATCCCAGAATTAATCCTACGATCGAGCAAAGGCAAGTATACCTTTTCGAAATAGTATATGATTAAAATCAGGTATCGTCCTCAGGAATCTAAAAATCAATTACTAGTGTTACCCTTTCTCCACTATTTAGTCTAATTCTTAAAGTGATATGTATTATCATCAACTATTAATCAATTAATCTAATTAACCCTAAAATCTTTATAAATACTTTAAAGAATTATAATTAATCACAAGATATGCAACATAACCCTCATCTTGTTCCACCCTAAACCCTAACTTTTCGTAAAAAGAGATATTGATTATTTACTCATTCATACCCTGCACTGCATGAACTTCCTTTTTAAACTAAACACTCCCTCGAGTTGATCAATTCCTAATCTTGCATAAATTAATAGAAACCTCTTTCTAACTAATATCAATGTAAGATTGCATTAAAGATCCTAGTTCATACACAAAGATCAAATCTTTATTGCAGCAAATCAAAGTTTCTCTATCTCTAGATGAAACATGTGATTTTCCTATTCATGAAGATCCAACTTACTAGATAAAACCTCTTTCATCTAATAAGAATCATATATGTAATTAACCTTGCGCTAAATCAATCACAAAACAAATAATACATGAATAGATGCAAAGGTAAACTTTTTCATTAATCAAAGCAATTCAATTCATATCGGGTTTAGGGTTTCACAAGATTTAGGGTTAGGAGTCTACTCCTCCATGGAATTTACAAGAAAAACACAATATCTAGAGAAGTAGAATGGAAACATGATGTAGAAATACAACCCTTGAAGAATCTTGTGATAATCCCTGATAATCAACAATCTTTCTTTTTGTGCGTCTTTTCTCTCCTAGGGCTTTAATGTACGGCTCCAGATCCCCAAATAAATCAATAAGGCGGCTATTTATAACATAGGAAAAAGTCGTGTGTGCACAAGGGGTCTGCACGGCCGTGCTCGGGGCCGTGCACAATAAGAAAGTTGGAATTTAACATCTTTGAATTCTGCACGGCCTTCTGCAACGCCGTGCAGGGTTGTGCAGAACTTAAAATCTTCTTTTTCTTCTCGGATGTAGTTAATTGTTCTTGCACTGCCTTGTGCACTCCTTGTGCAGCTGCTAAGGCAGGAATGAAGATGCTTGCTGGTCACCTTTTCTTCCTCTGCACAATCTTCTGAATGGCCATGCATGAACGTTGTGCACACTTGAAAATCACCACTTTGTAGCCTTTGCTAATTCCTTCCTTGTTTTTGCTCAAATCATCCATAAATCTTCCAAATGAGTACTTGAACTCTGAAAACACAAATATTCGACAATTAAGTATCTTTTTCTCAAGAATTTCTCATAGAATTGATGCAAAATTATATCAATTGAGTATAGAAAATATGAGTCTTTTAGCACTTATCAACTACTATTGCCAATTCTAAATCATGAGTAGAATAATTTCTTTCATAAGGTTTTAGCTGTCTAGATGCATATGCTATAATCCTGCCTCCTTGCATCAAAACACAACTCAATCCTTGAATGGAAGCATCACTATAAATAGTGTACTCCACACCACTCACTGGCAAAGCTAATACCGTGCAGACACTAACCTTTCCTTTAACAGTTGGAAGCTGTGCTCATTATTCTCATCCCACACATACTTTACCCCTTGCTGTGTCAATTTTGTTAAAGAATTAGCAAATTTGGAAAAATCCTCTACAAATATCTTGTAATATCTTGCCATCCTTAGAAAACTTCTGATTTCTAACATATTCTTAGGAGTTGGCCATTCCACCACTGCTTTCACTTTCTCAGGATCCACTAAAATCCCATTTCCATCCACAATATGTCTTAAGAAAGACACTTGTTCCAACGAAAATTCACACTTTGTGAACTTGGCATACAACTTCTCTTCTTGTAATCTATTCAAGACTAAAAGCAGATGTTCTTCCTTAGTCTTAGAATACACCAAAACATCATCGATGAACACTACTATAAATGACTCTAGATAATCTCTGAAGACTCTGTTCATAAGATCCATAAAAACAGCTAATGTATTAGTAAGACCAAAAGGCATAACCACGAATTCATAATGCATGTACCTGGTCTTGAAGGTTATCTTCTGAATGTCCCTTGCTTTAATTCGCACCTAGTGATATCCTAACCTCAAATCAATCTTGGAAAACACTTGTGCTCTTACCAGTTGATTAAACAAATCATCTATCCTGGGTAATGGGTACTTGTTCTTCATCATCACCTGGTTTAACTCTCTATAATAAATACATAACCTCATGCTCCCATCCTTCTTCTTCATGAATAACACTGGAGCTCCCTAAGGTGATGTGCTTGGTCTAATGAACTTCTTTTCAAGCAAATCTTCTAGTTGAACCTTTAACCTTACCAGTTCCATTGGAGCCATACAATATGGTGCTTTAGACTAAGGCAAGGCACTTGGCACCAAATCAATATAAAAGTCTACCTCTCTTTTAGGTGGTAACCCCGGTAGATCTTCTGGAAAAACATCTCGATATTCTCTCCCAATTGGTATCCTTATAGGATTAGTCTTTGTTTCATCTCTTAATGTCAAAGCTACCATTGTTAACACCGACCTTTCCCATAACTCATATGTAGGTAACATCAAAGGTCTTTGCACTCAATCTTATGCAAAAATTGATCTCCATTTGGTAAACTAAACTCCACAACTAGATTTTGACAATCAATTACAGCATGATGTTTCATCAACTAGTCTACTCCTAAGATTACATCAAAGTCTATTATATTCATCACTATCATATTTGTAGGTAAAAGCCTACCTTCTACTTCTATATCCACATCCCTACAAATCCTTTCAATAAGTCTTCACTCCTCAAAGGAGTATTAACTGATAAACTTCTAGACATAAGCTCAGCATACATACCACACACAGATGCAAGCAACTAAGATATACACGAAAAACTGGCACTAGTATCAATCAACACATAAGTAGTATGTCGGAGTATAGACATCATACCTGATATAGTATCTACACTAGAGGTGTCCCTATGCTTAAGAGCATAAATCTTGGCTAGTGCTCTTTATCCTTGACCCTGAGGTCTGCCCACTTAAGCTCCTAAAATCACCTATCTTCCAATCTCCTTGTAATTTATAGCCTTGTGCCCTCTTTGTCCACATTTAAAACAAAAAACCTGTGGAATAATAGCACTCTCTATGCAAAATCTCTTACTATGTCCAACTTTTCCACAATTGAAACATGCATTTTCAAGCCACTGCACTCTTTGATATCATGGGTTCCGTGACACCTAAAGCACTTCTTATCAGGACTCAGAACTATTGATCTTACTTATTGTGTGACAAGCCTTTTCCTCCTATCTTGAGCAATCATAGAAGTGGCTAGCCTCTTGCCCAAATGAAGCTAACTTTTCTATTCCACTCTTCCCTTAATTTTATTCAATCCTTGATAAACCAATTTTGCCTTGTTAAGCACAGATGAATAGTTGGTCAGTTCCATCAAATTCACTTAATGTTGAACCTCAGGCTCCAAACCACTAACGAACTTACTCATCTTAGCATCCTCGCTCTCCTTCAAAGGATTAGGAAGAAACCTCATCAGCTTATTTAATTATACTTCGTACTCCTTGATTGTCATCTTGCCTTGCTGCAAGGTACAATACTCTTGCAGCATCTGTTGCTTAGCAATATTAGGAGAAAACCCCTATAGAATGCCTATTGAAGCCTATCCCAAGTGATCACTCCCGGCATATGCCTCTTGGTGTTCAATTACCAGTTGTTTGCCCTCCCATCAGCAAGTAGAGGCATACTCCACCTTCTTATGTTTTAGAATATCTAAGGTTGCAAAAGTTTTCTCCACCTCTTCTATCCACAATTGTGCATCTAAGGGTCTTCTAGGTGTCAGCTCAAACTTATAGACTAGATCCACAAACTTATTCAAACTCAAGACATAAGCATGCCTAGCTCATTGCCATTTAACCTCTAGGTCTCTTGTCTCTAAGCTTCGACATTAGCTTGAATCACTTGTATCATTCCTCATATTTTGCTGTTATTGAGTAACTACTCCTAGAAGAGCATTGACAGCCTGCATCAATTGGGCAACATCTATTGGCTCCTGTTGTCCTCCAGGTGGAGCTGGTGATGGCAGGGCTAAATCTTCGGCACTTGATTCAAGTGTGGCTGGTTCTCTAGTGATTATTCCTCACCAATCCTGGAGGAACCAGCATCAAGGGCTCTTCTTCATGGAGGCATACTAACAAGAATAACATAACATCTATGAGATTAGATAAAAACACTAAAAGATCATAACACTAAAGAAAACTATAGGATGACCATACAACTTACTAAATAAATAAACATTCCTAACTATTTTCTACCCTTTTCATCAATATTCACCGTACTAAAGAGTTCATAACCTAAATCTAATGAGATCAAAATCTATTGCTCTGATACCACTTAAGCTGTAACGCCCTAACCTAAAGGTGTTATCAGCCTGCCATACGTCCTTAACAAAAATAGACATGCTAAGGCTATAAGTTACTATAATCCACAAATATATATTCCATGTATCACCTGTTGCTCATAATAATGTTACTTTAAAAACTTTAATACTATAAAGAAATAAAACTTCCTCAATTCACCTACATCATAAACTAAAAATCTAAACTTTAACATAACTTTAACATAATAAGAAAAATCCTTAAAATATTAAAAGTCTCAAAGAAAGCTAATCGAAATATAGTATTTTCTTCTCAAGTCACTATCTCTAATCCAACCAATATAATTATCAGTAAGATGGCCAAATCCAATATTGCTCCCTTGTAGTCCACAAACACATCATAACTGTCATGCCTGATAAGATCATATTTTGTACAAATCTTGATAATCAATTGAGCTAGAATGGATATTTGTTTTGATTAAATTTTATGTTTCAGGACTAATTTGGATAAAGAAAAAAACAAGTGAATTTGAATTGAAAAGAGGAAAAATTGAAGTCAAGGCCGGCAATTCATCATTGAAAGCCGCCGGCTTTTCGACGGCGTAAAATCCAAGGCCGTTGCAGCACAGCCAGCTTTGCCCTGTGCAAGTTAAACAACTTTCAAAGCCGCCTCAAAGCTGCCGGCATAGAAGATAAAGAAGCCAGCGTAAATGAAGGCCGGCAGCCTAGAACTGAAACATCACCAGCTTTGAAGGAGTTTCATTTTAAGCCGGCATGAAAGCCGCCGGCCTTGAGGCAGTGTACATGGAAGAATTGAAGAGACATGAAGATGTCCAACACTTAAAGGAAAATGAAGCAACACATCTGTTGGAATGCCTACGCCGGTGTCAAAGCCGCCGGCCTTGGGACGGCGTTCGTTATAAATCTGCCCAACGCTTCATTTCTGACTACATACGCCGGCTAGATCTATGTTCAAAGCCGCCGGCATTGAAGCGGCCTACGTTGTAACAGATATTGAAGGCTGCCAGTGCACTGCCTGCGCAAGGGACAATTTGAAGATACGCCGCCTGTAAGCCGCCGGCGTAGGATCCATAATGGCCGGCGTACATTGAGAAACAGCAAAGCTCATTAAATGTTTTTTACGAAATTTTTCCTATAAATAGGGGGTCTTCCCCTCATTCTCAGAATCATCCAAGCAACCAAATATAGTACTCCAAGTAGCTTTAGAATATTTAGAATAGGCATTTCATAAGAGATTTTGAAGAGATTTAAAGTTATACAAGATTTGCAAGTGAAGTTTTAGTATTTTGAATTGGTGATTTCTAATCTTATTCTCTTTATGCAATTCATATACTTGAATATTCTGATCATAATGAAATCATTTGCAATTTCTTATTTGATTGTTGAATCATCATCCATGAGTAGCTAAATTCTTTTTGTGGGAAGTTGATGAAGCTTTAAACATGCTAAGATGATTTTTGAATCTATGTTATGAGATATTTAGAATCATGAAATATTCATATTGAATTCTGATTATTCATCATGTTTTGGTGTATAAGAATTCTAATAACTCGGAAGGGAAATTACTGTTCACATGAATTCATAAATTAAGATTAAATTGCAATTGCGGAAGCGGAGTAGTTTAATCTAGTTTAGAAATTGTCCACAAATATTAATGCAATGTTTTATGTTAATTTCTCACTAAGGAATTAGGAGATTTAATATAAAGTATTAGTTAATTATAGAATCGGGAGATTTATAATTATAATTTTGATTCCACTAATGATTTATTTAATGGAAGTTATTGAATTGTTTTGTGATTTAAAAGGTTTTCAAACTTTGTTTTTAAAATCTTGATAATTTCTTATGAATGTTCATGAATCTAATTATCATTATAACATGAGTTCAAGTTGATTAGCAATAGTTAAAAGTGGATTCTACTCCTTCCCACACTTGTCATCATATCCCTCTCTTTAAAAGCTCATTGCATTTCATATAGATAATTAGTTTAACTTAATCAATTGCCTAGATATTAGTATTAGTTGATAATTGTCTAGTAGTTAGTAAATCCTTGTGGGATCGACACTTTATTCATACTATATTACAATAGAAGACCTAGTGCGCTTGCTAGAAATATGCTTTAAAATTCAATACTTATCACAGCACATCAACGCCCCAAGGGTACCCTAGTAGTAATAAACAAGTTACACTTGAATATTATCACTAGATTACCTTCAGAGAATGACAGGTTTTCAAAACAACAGGATCGTTTAAGTTGCTTGATAAGAAATAACAAATATATGAGAGAAATGATTTAGTGAATAACCATTACAAACTATTACAAACCATATATCTCCGTTGAAGTATACAACTAAATAATCTACTCTAATAGTACATAACCATCAAACTAAAATAGATCTGTAGACTTCCAGCTTCAATGCTCTTACAGGAGCCATACTCCTGGATGTAACTAACCAGGGACGTAAAGTGAACCTGAAAAGACTGTAGGAGTATGAGCGAAACCACAGCTCAGTGAATAACCAGACATACCATACATCACACAAGTCATTAACAAATCATATGCAATGCAAGCACTCAACCATATGCACAGATACAAGTTTGAATGATCTAGAATCCAAACAGGAAAAAGAATTACGCCCTCTTTTTAATGGGTTGAAGAACCAGTACTCAATGACCCACCTGCTCAGGAGAGACTAAGTACACAGGAGAATCAACGATTTCTCGTTTTAATGTTATCACTTTGAATATAGTTGATTGAACAAACCATCTCCTGCAATCCCCTTGGAAACTCCCTAAGTATTAATCATTTCAAAGCGATTCTACGGGCGACGTTCTTCGGTGCCTTTTAGTTCCTCATAGGACCGCCAGACCAAAGAGATCCTTGGAAGACTCACACATTGGATCAACCAAGCAAAAACAGAGATCCGAAATATTAATACGTAGCAGGCTGTCACAATCATATATGCAATAATGCAATTCGTGCAATGCATATTCATATTATTTTGTTAAGTCCATAATTCTTAATCAATTTCGAGGTGACCATACATTACACACAATCATCATTATACTACTGCACAACACCAACCATTGCGTTATCGCTTGTATAAAGATATTTTAACAATCATACAATCAGATCATATCATACTTTCAACAAACATTCATTTGATTATCTTGCATTACATATTCGACTATTTACAATCACAATTAGTACAATATGACTGAATTACTCACCTGCTCATACCGACTCAGTCGTAATAATCCGCTGGTAGATCTTCTAATGAGTCAAATTCACCTATTTAAAACAAAATATTCATCAATACCATCCAGCTAAATCCCTATATGTGATTAGTGTCCTAGACTCGGTATTAATACTTAGTATCGTCGTGTTTTTCCTATTTAATCTCACATAATTGTTTGGTTATTTTTAGAAGTCATATTACTAGGAAATTAACTTATTTCAATTTCCATTCTTATATATTTTATCTTGTTTAGAACAAATATTAGACTAATATTACTTTAATTAATACTAAATATTTTTCTTAATTCTATGGTTTCAAAAGTTAATAGATATTAATTCTAAATAGACCTAAATACTTGTATTATAGTTACTATCTAATACATATTTATATAACATACTTATTAGATATATTATATATATATATAAATTCGGCTTAGGTCAGAAAAAGTTTCATTGGAGAAATTTTAACTGTAAGCCGGCAAGGCCGCTGGCCTATCTCAGGTGCCGGTGTAAATCATTTTGAAGAGAAAATTTCATATCAAGTGCACCGGTATTGAAAGCTGCCAGCTTTCAACGTACGCCGGCCCTACGCCGCCGGCGTAGGTCTCCAGGTAGCCGGCTTACGTTCATGTTTTACGCGAAAATTATTTTACGTAGCCTCTGTTTGAGTGTAAGCCGCCTATAAGCCGCCGGCCTATCCATGTAAGCCGCCAGCGTACAGCGTTTACACTGCCGGCCTTGAGGCAGCATGCACTGTTCATCATCTTCTTCCTCGGTTCGATTTTTTTTTTCATTTTTACACGTTAAAAACTTTACTTAAACTACTGCTAAGAGTTTATATATCATATATAAGGATTATAACAACTTTTAACAGTTTAAAAACATAAATATGTAGATTTCGATTCTTGGAACTTAAAGCTAGGGTTTTGAAATTTTACCTTGTTGGAGTCTTTTGGTGCAATCGAAGCTTGTGTTTGTGTTTAATATGTTCCTAAGATAATTTTACGTCAGATACAACTCTTATATTTGAGCGAAAATCTTTTGAATCACGTCAACTTACCTTTGAGCTCGTTTTTTAGGTTTTTAGCCTTGTATTTCCTTTGATCCGAGTTTATGTTATGATCTGTTTGTTCTTCGTTTCTAGTTCGATTTGGTGGTTGTTTGGGAGTATTTTCGGACTGGAAGATGTTGAGGATTTATGGCATTTGTTTGTTTTCTCTTAATGAGCTTCTAATGCTTATATATATAAGAAGAAGAAGAAGATGGGCTGCAGCTGTTTCCTCCTTCGATTCTCCTCCGAATTTGTTCTCCAATTTGAGGCCTCTTGCTGTTGTTTTCATCTCATTAAATGCTAAGGTGATTTGGCATCATATGATTGGTGTGGGTGGTTGTTTTTTGTGGAAAATTTGGTGCATGATTTGAGCAAAAATCCGGCTCCTCTTTCTTCTCTCCTTTCCACCGAAACTCAGCCGCCAAAACATATATATATATATATACATTAGTTTATTATTCTAATTAAATTTTGAGTTAATTATACGGGTTATACGGGTATAGATTAGCTAATATTTGAAAGTTTTTGTACAAAAATATGCTTATAAATTTATACAAAACACTTAGATTTTCAAATAATACAAATTGAGGTTGTATATATACGTAGTTAATCATTCGTATAATTTTATCTCCCGCGATTTGGATTTCTTAAACTTATTGGGTCAATGTCACGCCCCGAAGGGTACCCTAAACGTGGCAGTCCGCCGTACACAATATTAAAGCCTAAGAATGACCACCTCAGTCACGCTAAGGCTTCCATACTATGTACAAGGCGTCTAACACATAAACGAGACACATCGGAATGATACATTTTATGTTGATACAATTGAGTAACAATGTAAAGGAAATACAATTTACTATACTTCAGATACAAATCACTATACTTCAAAATACAATCATTCAACTTCGATTACATTCATCCACAGACTTCCCTACATAAACTATTACAAGACAAATCATAAACTAGCTGATAACTTCAACATTCGCATTCTTTGCCAAAATCCCGGAGTCATTCCCGGCTCCAATCAATTCATTCCCCACTTTGCATTCTTGAGATAACCTGTTCATTTAAACAACTATAAGGGTATAAGCTACATTAGCTTAGTGAGAATTCCCTTAATTTCGTACCATACAAGCAAGTTATAATCAACCATATGCTATGCATGGACAAACACATGAGTGAACAAACACATGAGTAAACAATTATGTATGGGTATCCGGAACCCACACACAGAACGGATTTACGCCCTCCATATCTTGGGTTAGGGATGGTATTGAAGTCTACACGACTGCTGCTAGTCCCCAAGCCCTCGGCTCATAGCATTCGCCTCGGCTAGGCTCACACATGGAATGCATCCCCAGTACGCCTTAGTTTCCTATGAATGAGCTTTGATCCCGGGTCTCATTATCCAAACGAGTCCTCGGACCATACCGATCGACCTGCGTAGGAGAAGCACGCTACCAAATGCAATATGTCTGATGCGATGCATGATCAATTTACTTTTTGCTTAGGTCAAAATATTTATACATTCTTTAGAGTGACCAGCCAATATCATACACATAACAAAAATAATAAGAACGATGCAGTTATCCAATCAAATCGTGTTTTCGATATGCTTTAGTATTATTTGGCATACATTCATCACAGCCTCATCATATATCCCATCCCCATTCATATCAATTTTTATCTTATTCCTATAATTCTAATGCGACTAACTACAAGCACAAACAAGGTAACAAAATAAGAAGAAACTCACTCGGCCATTGGATCACCGGTCTTCTAGTAATAGTAATCCGATGGTAGGGAATCGTCGAATTTGGGATCACCTAAAAAGGAAGAAATGCTCTAATAAGTATTTCAACTCAAACTAATCTCAACGATCTTATACGCACTATCAAATTCGTAATTCTCATCCTAAGCGGGAATTCCAACTTAAAACGGCCATAACTTGGTCGTTTTAACTCGGAATCTCGCAAATTATATATCGATTTCTATCTACTTCAAAAGATCTATCTAATTCTAATATTATTTTCAAGTTTTGAAAACTTTGAAGCTTCGAAAAGTTGGGATCAGATTAGGGCAGCAACAATTTCAATTTCCGAAAAATAGCTTTATAAATGTTTGTAATGTTCTTACTATATAAATTAGCTATACATGCACTATGAGTGATTTCCTAACATGAATGGCATGAAATGAGTTTCATGTATGCATGATCTTGATGATCTTTGGTAAAAGATAATTTGGAACTCCTTATTTTGCAAGACTTCAACTATAACTACTTTTTGAAAATCTAGTTTTCTAACTTTGATCATTTCCATTCGTTTTGGATTTATTGCTTAAGAAAATATAATTATTTTTCTTAAAATTGAGTCTTCATTATATATATTACTTATAACCTTCATTTCTATATAAAAATTTCCATTTTACACTTTGTAAATATGTTTTCCAATATGATTTACTCAAAAATCCGAATTTAGAAAATCCACTTTTTGAATGATTCATTTAGGGAAAACTGGTTTAAAGCATTAAAATTTAAGGCTTTACTATATCAATTACCTAAGGACTTCATTTAACACATAAAACTTGCAATTTGAGCTCACATACTAAGTGATTACTTATGCATCATCTCAAATTACGAATTTGACAATTGATCACTAAGTCAAAATTTTTCATTTTAATTCCATTACTTGTTTAACACCTTACTCATGCCTAAACTCATTTTAACTTGTAAAAATCATTGCTTAATGATATCTATTACCTATATACTTCATTTTTCACATAAAACATGAGTTTTGGAGTTGATACATGGGTTCTAAAAATTGGTCTTGGTTGGGATCCGAATTTACAAAATTCATTTTTGGTTATATCTTTTGATAAAATCTATCTAAGCTCATGAAAATCCATTCCTTACATATCGTATCTTATGAGCCTTTCATTTCTTAAATAAAAACTTCATTTTTGAGTTGGAAAACATGTTTTTAAAATAAGCCTTGGCCAAAATCCGAAAATATAATTTTTATTTTGAAAATAACTTTTGGAAATCACTTTTGATTCTTGTAAAAAGAAGCCTTGATGATATAGATATATTAAGCCTTCATTTTCTTAAGTAAAAATTACATTTTGACACTTGGAAAGTGGTTTTTAAATAGGGGTCTTGCCAAAATACGAATTTCACAATTTTGTTTGAGTTCATAACTAAGATTTATACTTAATATGAACATAAACATAAAACAAATGCATGATAATAAGCTATAAACATCATGGATCTAAACTTCAGTTATCAAAATCCTTCATTTATGGTATCTATACCCTAAGCCCTTCATTTTAAATGAAAAGTACTCATTTTGAAGTTGAAAAACCACTTTTCTAACTATGGGTCCATTTTCATCCGAATTTTCAAAGTTGATTTTTGTTGAAAATAAGATAGATCTTGAGTTTCCTACAACCTTCCTACCATCATCATACTATCACAAGTTGCTCATGAACATAAAACAAAGATCTAATGCATTTTATGAACTCAAAACTCTAGATCTAGTTTTCTAAACTAGTTATAAGTGCATGAATACATGTGGATGATAGATCTATGCATAAATCATAAGAAATAACAAATATAACAACTTAAATAACAAGATCCATGGCATAAACAAAAATCAAAGCTACAAAAATTTAGATATATAAAATATATCAACTTTAAACAAGAAAATAATTGAAATACAAGATAATAAGAGTAGAGAAAAGGAGTGTTTCATTATTGGCATCATCATCCTAAGCTTTTAAGCTTATGGAAGGTCATTTGATGCATGAAACCTTCATTACACTTTACCTATATCACCTATAGAGGCTTTGAGATGAAGATTTGCTTAAAAATCTTCAAGAAATATGCATGGAGGCTCAAGAATGGAATGGGGCAGCTTGGTTATGGTAAGAAACAAGAACAAAATGAAGAGGAAAGAGAGGAAAAAGAGAGAGAAAAAGCTAAGGAATAGAAGAGGGAAGAAGGAGTAAATGAAGGAGAGAGAGAAATGAGTGTTTTAATTAATGAATGAAGAGAAAAAAAAAATAAAACAAGGCAGCCAAAGAAGGTGGGGGGGGGGGGGGGGGGGGGGGGGGGGGGGGGGGGGGGGGGGGGGGGGGGGGGAGAAAGAGAGAGGAATTGTTGAAATTTGACTTGAATTAAATTGTGTAATTAATGTGTAATGTAACTTTTTGAAAAAGGATTGAAATATAATTAATTTTAGTCAAAATATGAGTGGATAAAGGAAAATGGCCGCCATAAATAGGGTCAAAAATCTGCCATCAATTTGTGGGATAATGTGTAGAAAGATTGAAGTGAAAATGAAGTGATATGTGAAGGTGTACTTGAAGGTATGGGTTGTAAAAGTACTTTATTAATAAAATAAAATAAAATTGGAAAATTTATTCCAAATAGTTGTAGCAGATTTTTCATAATTAAACTTAAATAATTATTTGAGTTATTTTAGTATTTTAACAAATATGTTACCGGTACGGTCAAAATACGCGAATATGGGCTATAAATAATATTTTTATAACCCGAAAAATTCTAAAAATATATTTTATGAGAATAAAAATATTCTTAAAATATTTTTCAATTATTAAATTAATTTATTTTATTTTTAGTATCGGTCTTAAACAGAATTTGATCCCGTAAAACCCGAAACGAATTAATTTTTAGAAAAACAAAATTTTCTGTAACATATAAAATATTTATCTAAAAATATAAGGCTTTATAAAAATAATAAAATTTTTGTAATGAAATAAAAATGAATAGTGCCAAAGACTAATCAATTATCGGTAATAATGGAAATACGACAAAAAGGTTATAACTGTAACTTTTATAACCCGAAAAATTATATAACTGATATATTTAGAAATCTTATGAAATTACGAGTCTAACGGTACTATTGGTATATTTTTGATGTCTCAAGCCCCGGGACACGCTTTTCGAAGTCTATATCCGAACGGTTCGAAATAGGTCAAAAATTTACCAATATGATATTTTTAAACAAACTCATATTACTATGAGCTATTCTACATATTTAGCTACGCCTCGGCCTCTAAGGTTAGGGGTACTAGGTTGTCGGACTTAGGCTATTGCATTCCGGTTAGGGTTTCGGGTGATTTTCCGGTTTAGGTCTTGCCACTTTGGAAACTGATATTTTATGTTTATACAACACATTTAATTTGAGAAATTTATTTTGCATTTTATTTTTGTAAGTATTTAATATCTCTTAATGTTTTCAGAATTCTTGAATTGATTTTTATTTCTGAAGGTCAATCATTATTTACTTTTTAATAGTTTGTTTTGGGGCTTTATATTACCCGATTTTATAAGTCGGAGTTAAATATGGAATTTTTTGTACGTCGTGGTTTTGAATTTGAAGACCAGTGTTCTTATTTTATTTTTAAAGATTTTCATTTTCTCAAGATTAAGAAGTTTCTGAATTCGTTCGTGTTTTTGTACTAGTTGAAATTCGGTTTTAATTTGGAGTGATTTTTAGGGTTTATTTTAGAAGTTCATCTTGGAATTATTTACTGAAATTTTCCGGGCTTACAGTCAATTTTTGTTTCAGGCTCCGATAGCTTAAGAAAACTCGGTTTAGAACAATAGCGTGATCTGATTATTTATTTGAAGTTTAGATTTTGAGTTATTCATCAGTTTATATTTTCGTTGTGTATTTAAAAATCATAACGGTTTATTTTTGGATCACCTTTTTCTGTTTAGGAGCATAAATAGTCATTTATGCAGTATTGAGATTAATACAAAAACTAAACTGTATTTATATCTCTAGTTTTGATACTGAACATAAATTCTTATTAGTAGCTTTTAAATTTAACCAGGGATCTCAAATTAGAGTTTAAGTCTAAATATAAACTCATTACTATTCGTTATTCTAGCCTTGAATCACTATCGGGATAAAAAACAATCATTTAATCTTTATATTCATATTTTCTATTTAAATCTATTTGTACACTAGGTTTTCGGGTTTAGATTTTAGATCATATCTTGAATTAGTTATTCAAGATACAATATCTCATTTTCGGTATTAACTAGGGTTAAAGAATTTCTTTATTCGGTTCCTAAATCTTTCATTTATCCAAAATCTAAATATTATTCTATTATTAGACTTCAATCAGAATCTAAATCTATTATCTAGTTTATACAATTTATTATAAAGTCGGGTACTAATGTGAAAAATTCCCGGGGTTTACAATAACCCATCAAATCATTCACAATTGGATCTTCACTTGCACCTGAAAAAGAATAAGGATTGAGCAAAAAATGCCTAGTACACTAAATCGAAACCACATGCATATGAACAAGCAACAAGCAATATCGCACATGACTTAATAACTAATGCAACAATCATAGATTTGTTATCTTTAATTAGCCTGCAACCAACACAATCCAGAACTATTGTACATTAGTCCAAACCAAGATTATCACATGATTGCCTAAAAGCATCCAATATAGAAAATAGGTAATTGCATACATATATGGTGTTGAGAATCTCCCATGCACTTGGAGTGCCATACTTGCACTACTCCTAAACTATCGAAATCATCTTCAGGTGCAACTCCACTTGTGACAATGCCACACAAAGATCATTAGGTTTCTAGTATTGGTATGACACTCTGCATGGTCTTTATTAACCATAGCCAATCACAAGAAACACTCAACTCAATTAAAATCCAGTAGAATTAAGTCAAGTTTTACAAATCTAATCCTACAAAACACAATCAACAAACATTGTATAGTCGTACCTGGATCAGCTTTTCATAAAACCCTAATATCAACAGAACCCTGATCACATAAACAAAACCATTTCAACATAACCATATACATAATCATATCTCCAGATAAAAAAAACCCTAATCTAACAAGAACTAAGATCTAGGTTTATACACCAACCTCCTCAATTGGTATATTAATCGAAAACTCCAATAGACAAGAATTTCTCCAAAGTTCACCAAAACCTTAGAACTCCTTTCATAACATAACATAAACCACAGATCAAGAAGACTACTTCGATGATACCACAAAGATAAAATAGATTCATACCTTACCTAGGATAAGATTCCCAATCTTGATCACCAAGAACTCACAATCCAATAACACCTAGGGTTTGTCTCCAATCAGTTGATTCCTCACAAAACCAATTGAAACAACATTTAGAATTCAATATCTAATCAAAACTTGAACCCAAAAGAAATTTGAAAGGAAGTTCTTGCCTAGAATTGCTTTAGGAAGAGATGTGAGGAAGGAACTAAAGACCTAAGGGATATATATATATATATATATAGGAATTAGGAAACCTTAACACAAAGAAAAGAAGATTATATTTTGCAAAATATAGGATGGACACAAGCTACCTGCTCAAGGGTGGCTTAGACGTAAAGAAGCAAAAATAAGCATCATAGGCCGGTACAAAGCCAATGTCTTAGACCGTATACACTGGCAGACTTAAGCCGGCATTCGTTGTTGCATTGAAAATTGTTGAAGATTAACGCTGGACATACGCCGATGGCTTTAGTGCTAAAGCCAGTGGCTTTCCCTATCTAGGCTGGCATCCTAGATCCAGCTTTTCTCCTTTGCTTTTGATTCTTCACGAACAACTTCCTTGAGTCCAAATTGGCCTGCTACATGAAAAAATTACCCTCTTAAAAAAATTATATTATATTATGTTATATTACATTACTACCCTTCACTATGATTTATTTATTTGTACATTACAATAAAAAATCAAATTACTAACTTCCCATATTTTAGATTTGTTTTAAAATTCCTACAAGTGGTATCAGAGCATGATTGGATTATTGAGAATATAATTTTTGATTTTTCATGATTTTGCCATGTATGAATATTGTTCAGTTGATTCTTACAAATCATCTGGCCATTTGTGAAATTTTCTATTCTTGGGCTCTTTACTTCTCCAAGGATGAGCTATTCAAAAGATAAAAAAGGGTCATTAATCCTTAAGTACACTATTTGAGACTAAGCCATTTTACTATCCTTGCTTATCTTACCCATATTCTTTTTTGGAATTCTTGAACCCTTGCTCTTACTTCTCTAAGTATATGGTTACAAACAAGGTCATTCTAAGGCAATGATACAGTTGGTAAAAGGGGATTTGGTCTAGCTAAAAAGCTTGTTTAGCTGTAATTGGGGTCATTATATTAAATCATAATTAAACATAGCTCAGATTAATCTACATCATACCTTTTAGATTAATTTGTCCATATCTTTTGCTTTCCATATTCAATTCACAAAAACCAAAAAGCGCAAACTATATAGAATCCATCTTTTGTGAAAATTCGAGCTTCCTCGTATTAAACTCAGATACAAAATTTACATGTATTATATAATCTATTATAATGTGATTGAGTTTGTTATTTTTATTTTCTACCTATCCCTAAGCTTGATCTATAAGATACAATAGATTTAGTTACTTGCTACAATAGTTAATTATGATATCTTCAACTATTTTATAATTACATTGCTATTGATCACGCTTTTTTACTATGTGTTTTTTTAACTCTTTTTAGTTAAATTGAAATTTCTTTAAAAGCACAATTTTTAACAGATAATGTATCGAGTACATGTGCAGTAATAATGTATCAGTGAATACCAAGTCAAGTCCACAGGGAGTGAGGACTAGCTATTAACTATATCAGTCCAAATTCATAGCTAGGCAAATCAAACTTTGTTTCTCTTTTGTTTTTTAGATTTTCTTTTGATATAATTAAACTACTAAAAATCATGGATTTCCAACACCTTTGAATTGATTAAGTTATGAGCCAATAGATCTTAATAATCAATTATTGACAGACAATGCAATTGTCAATCCAAATCATCAGGGTTCAGTTTTTCAACAATAAAGAATAAGGTAACAATTCATTTTCCTAAAGTGAAATATTACCCTAAAATTATCAATCAATGTTCCCTATCCTTAGGAAAGTGATTAATTGACAATTCTTTTCTAATTCACTAAACCCTAATAGAATTACAACCTATATCCCTATGTGAAATTCAATCTTAATTAGATAATCACAAAATTGATTAGAAGAGAATTTCCCAATTACAATCCTAATCATTCATGAATTCAAGATTAAAGCCAAAATTGTGTGATTTGTGAAATAACATGATGATCCGAATATGAAAAAGCGATCAACCAACAATAGGAATCATCAATCATATAATCCAGATAAAAGACTCAAAACCAATTTAAGATCTAAAGAATGAAGCATCTAAACATCATCCAATAGATGGATATAATAAAAAGAACAAAATAACCTGTCAAGAAATCCTATTCTTGAAATCCAAATCCAAATAACATTTTCCACTTGAATCCTGATGTGGAATCCTTATTCAAATTAACAAGAAAACTTAACTAGTGTCTAAGCCTTAATCTAATTCAAGGAGCAATGGAAAGAATTCTCAATTTCGTGCCTAGAGTTTTTCTTCTATTTTTACAAATGACAAAAAGATGAATTTATATAAATAATCGTAAGGGAGTTACACCGACATTAAAGGCCAACGGCCTTGAATTAAATTTGATCGGTTTTTAATGTGAAAACTAATGTCTGGGAGCGGCAATAAATATACGCCGTCTTCAACACCGGAGGCCTTGATTTCTCCATGTGCCAGCATATTTTTAAAATTGTAGAATCTGGATTAATTTCTTCTTCAACACGAGCAGCATTCGATCCGGCTTTAAAAATTTGCATTATATACACGTGCAACACCGGCTCAAAGCCATCGTTGTAGCTAAGCATTTTGCTGGTGTATGTATAAAAATTTGCAGCACTGGTAAATATTTCTTCTAAGTTGGTAACGTAGCTTCCTTAATGGCCGGTGTACTTCTGTTTTTATCCAAAATTGATCAAAACTTCTCCAATTTGCATGTATTTGATTCATAAGTCCTCAGTGACCTGAATTAACATAATAAACACACTTAAGTACTATTTCCACTTGATTTCCATAAAATCTATAACAAATTTATCATGATTTGTTTCAGGAAAATTTAGTGAAATACGACTTTATCAGTTATTGTTGTGATCTGCATTTTGTAATCTTTATACCATTGGGGTCTTTATATTACACAAATCATCTCCCATATTAGTGTCACTGATGGTTAATTTTGTTGAGTACCCATAAATATAAGTGGTATAGTAAAACTATGATATGGAAGCTCTAGATGTCCCTATTGAAAGAGTAAATTATTCTACCAATCAACGTGCCATGGGGAATTGTTAGCTCGAAAACTGTCATAAAATAATAGTAGCAGCAATAGGATTCAATTAATCTATGCATGCATTTGGCAGAGCAGCCACAACAATCATCGATCGATGGCAAAGAAAACAGCCATAAAGATTCAAGATCTTAAATTCCCATCCACTTACTTTTCAACAATTCTTATTTTGATTTTATTTTAATTTTCCTTCTCATCCCCACCGCATGCAAATTGCGGGTCTTTGGTTTCTTTTGGCCATCGATTTTTCTTTGTTGAAAGAGATATTTTTCCTTTGGATGTCGCTCTTTCCAGTTTCCGTACCCGGCGGCATCAGCAAACATTTAACTCCTTTGACATGACTTTTCAAACTGCTTTAATGCAATCATTCATAATCATAATTTGTGAGAACCTCGTTTCTTCAAAGGTGGATTATAAAAACATATTATGTTGTTTGATTTACAAATATAAAATTTGTGTTAGTTTTTTTTACAAATAGATGACTCAAGTTTTAAATAAAAATGTTAATATAAATAATTATTATTATAGGAATATGTGTTAGAGTCTTATTAGTCTAAAAAAATTAATTTAATAGAAAAGATTACTAATTAAAATATTAAATATTATTTTTAAAAAATGAGAATATGGATAAAAAATATAAATTAATTTTTATCACCAATAGAATATTAACATGTGTGATTCTAAAATTATTAAATAATACTAATACTTTTATATGAAACACATATAATTTATTTATCAAAAAAAAAAATACAGATCATGTATTTATAAATTAGCCAAAACATAAGTAAGGTTTTTGTTATTAACCTTTTTTGTAATTACTCTTGTAATCTTTTCTATAAAGCGAACATCCATCTTCTTCAGCCTTATTATTATTATTATTTTAAGAACATGTAATATAAGTTAAAATAGAGTTTCCGTGATTTTTCGTTAGTCAATCTTATGCCATATATCATTATATAAGTATAATAATTTATTACAAAATAAAATACGTAAAAAGAAATTTACTACGCAAATCTCCATGCCAATATTATGGATTAGGTGGCTTTGCTTCTTATGTCCATTGTCATCTATTATCTTTGGTCATTACATAATATAGTAGTCAATTAAAACATGAAATAAAAATTGCAACTCAATGAAGAATTTCATGTAAAGAAGATGTAAGGACATTCCAACTTTCTGGATTTACTCTCAGCACATTTTTTATAGATCGCACCACCTGGCAAGACCATTGCTCCCAAAGGACCTAAAAAGTATCTGTACGGTTGGGATTTGTCAATGTTTCGTAATCGAATATGTAATAGAATTGAATATCTGGTGCTGCAGGTGCCACTGGAATTCTACGATTAGTGTCTAGTCAAGCGGTCAAGCACGTGATATTCATAGTACATTATGTAAGCACGAGCCACTTGGAACTTATAGTGTGTATAGATATATATATTCCTTCTAGAAAGGTCGGATACTTGTGTTTAAAATGGAATTAATATTCTATGTTTATTAATACAAAGTAACTATTTTCTTATTTGATTTGCAATAAACACTATTATTATCATGCTCCAAAGGGTATCCTATCTGTGATAGTCTGTTGCATACAATATTAAAGCTTACGAATGACTTTCTTTAGTCATGCATAAGCTTCGAGATCATATGTAAGGCATACTTTCACAACAAATAGGAAACATCAGTAGAGCACGTAATTTAAGAAGATAATAACAAATAGCATGCAATAAACATCTAAACTTAAACTCACATAACTTAACGATTCAAATCTTACATCATCGTAGAGGCATTCTCCCATTTAAGTCTCTAAAATATCGCTATATTATCATAGTCTATTCTAAAGCAAAATAAGTATACAACTAAGAGAATTAAAAAAAAAAAGTATTTTATAGTCTTTAAGTATAATTCCTCCAAAAGCTCTCCAAAAGCATAAGTCTCACCTAAGTAAAAAGGGACCGTAGGTACAAAAACAAGTGAATCTGTAAGAGTGAAAATCTATTGGGGTATAAGCAATACTTAGTAAGTAAATTCCTGTAATAACGTACTCATATAAACAATCAAACAAGTTATTGTTAAGCAAGGATACGAAATGTAACATCCATATGAGCAAACAAACACATATGATTAATTTGAAATCCTATGTTGAATGGATTTATGCCCTCTATCATGCCCCAAAGGGTACGCTAAATGTGGCAGTCTACCGTACATAATATTAAAGCCTAGGAATGACCGCCTCAATCACGCAAAGGCTTTCATACTATGTATAAGGTGTCTAACGCATGGAGGAGACACATCGGAGTGATACATTTTATATTGATACAACTTGAGTAACAATGTAAAGGAAATACAATTTACTATACTTCAAATACAAATCACTATACTTCAATTTCAATTCATCAAAATATTTCACTACATAGAACTATTACAAAGCAATCCACAAAACCTAGCTAATATCTTCAAGCATTTTTACTTCCTGCCGGAATCCCGAAGTCATATTTGGCTCTAAACATCTCGGTCCCCACTTAGCATTCTTGAGATAACCTGTCCATTCAAACATCTATTGGGATATAAGCTACACTAGCTTAGTGAGAATTCCCTTAATTCCGTACCATAACAAGCAAGTTATAAATCATCCATATGCTATGCATGAATAAACACATGAGCAGACAATTATGTATGGGTATTCGGAACCCATACACAGAACAGATTTACGCCCTCCGTATCTTGGGTTAGGGATGGTATTGAAGTCTACACGACCGCTGCTAGTCTCCAAGCCTCCCGGTTCATAGCACTCGACTCGGCTAGGCTTACACATGGAATGCATCCCTGGTGCGCCTTAGTTCCTTATGAATGAGCTCTAATACCGGGTCTCATTATCTAAACAAGTCCTCACACCATATCGATCGACCTGCGTAGGAGTAGCACTCTACCAAATGCAACATGTCCAATGCGATGCATGAGCAATTTAATTTTTTCTTAGGTCAAAATATTCATACATTCTTTAGAGTGACCAAACCAATATCATACACATAACAAAAGTAATATGGAAAGTGTAGTTATCCAATCGAATCATGATTTCAATATGCTTTAGTATTCTTGGCATACATACATCAAAATCTCATCATCTATCCCATCCCCATTCATATCAGTTTTTATCTTGTTCCTATAATTCTAATGCAACTAGCTACAAGTATAAACAAGGTAACAAAATAAGAAGAAGACTCACTCGATCATTGGATCACTAGTCTCTTGGTAAAAGTAGTCCGATGGTAGGGAATCATCGTTTTCGGGATTACCTAAAAAGAAAGAAATACCATAATAAGTATTTCATCACTTAACTAATCCAAACTATCTTATACAAACTATCAAATTCGTAATTCTCGTCCTAAGCGAGAATTACAACTTAAAACGGCCATAACTTGTCGTTTTAACTCGGAATTTAATAATTATATATCAATTTCTATCTACTTCGAAAGATTTATCTAATTATAATATCATATTTAAGTTTTGAAAACTTTGAAGCTTCGAAAGGATCAGATCAGATTAGAGCAGTAGCAAAATCCAAATGGAAAAATTGATTTTGTGAAAGTTCAAGAAGTTTCTACTATCCAAAGTAAGTATTCATGTAATATGAACAAGTTACTACCATAAATGATATGTCATGAGATATATATATATTTATATATACATGTTCTTGATGATATTTAATAAAGGAAATTTTTAGAAAACTTTTTCTTTGTAAGACTTTATGAAAAATCAACTTAGAAAGGCTAGTCTTGTATTCTTGACAATCCCTACTTGTTTTTAGAAAAATTCCTGGATAAAATCTATTTATCCTTGTTAAAATTAAGCCTTCATTATGTATATTCCCTAAGAACTTTGTTTTTCAATAAAAACTCTCATTTTGCACTTTGTAAACATGTTTTTAAAAGTGATTCATCCCAAAATCCGAATTTTGTAAAACTTGTTTTTGTGGTTATTCCTTTGAGTAAAAATCATTTGATACTTAGAAAATTAAGGCTCAACTATACCTAGCCACTAAGGACTTCATTTCTTTAATAAAACTTCTATTTTGAGTTTGAAAAATATGGGTTTTCATACCATTACTCCATTATTACGAATTTCTTAAAATGACAACAACTCAAATTTTCCTATTTTATTTCCACTCCTTGTTCTACATTTTTCTTAGCAAATCCCATCTTGACTTATAAAACCATTTACTTGATGATCTCTATGACTTATACTCTTCATTTTTCATACAAAACACAAGTTTTGAAGTTGATAAAAGGGATTTTAAAGTATGGTCTTGAAACCATCCGAATTTATAAAAATTGGATAAAACTCAAATTCCATATTTGTAATCTCTTCATTTTTTTAGAATCTCTACTAGTAGATCTACCATTTACTTATCAAAAACATTTCTATTGTACATATTCTTAAGCCTTCATTTTCTAAACAAATATTTCATTTGGTGTTGAAAAAGGGTTTTCAAAATTGGTTTTGGTTGAGATCCGAATTTACCAAATTTATTTTTGGACATATCTTTTGACAAAATCCATTTAAACTTAGAAAAACCATCATTTAGATATCCTATCTTAAGAGCCTTCCATTTCTTGAATAAAAACTTAATTTTTGAGTTAGAAAACATGTTTTTAAATTATGCCTTGGCCTAAATCCGAAAATGAGATTTTTATTTTGAAATAACTTTTGAAATCACCTTTGATTCTTGTAAAAAAGAAGTCTTGATGATAACATCCACTAAACCTTCATTTTCTCAACTAAAACTTCCATTTTGAGACGTGGAAAGTGGTTTTTAAATATAGGTTTTTCCAAGATACGAATTTCACTATTTTTATTCAAGTTCAAAACCAAGATCTACACTTTCTATGATCATAAATATAACAGAAATCCATGGTAGTAAACTATAAACACATAGATCTTAAATTTACTCCTCAAATCATTTATTTATGAGATCTATTCCTTAAGCCCTTCATTTTAAATGAAAAATACACATTTTGAAGTTGAAAAATAGCTTTTCTAAATGTGGTTCCCTTTTATCTGAATTTTCAAAAATGATTTATTTTGAAACTAAAATCAATCTGAGCTTTCTAAACTTTTCTACTATCATCAAGCTATTACAAGTTGTTTAAGAAAATAAATCAAAATAATGCATTTATGAACCTAAAACAACTAGATCTGGTTTACTATAACTAGTTATACATACATGAACACTAAGATATGTGAATGGTGAATATATGCATAATCATTAGCAATAACAAAATAATAACTATATAACAAGATCTAAAACATAAACCAAAATTAAAGCTACAAAAAGTTAGATCTATAAAACTATAACTACTTTTAGCAGAAAATAATATGATACAAAAGATAATCATGATAAGAGGAGTGTTTCATTTTGGAAGGTCATTTGATACATAAAACTCTCACTATACTTTACCTATATTATCTAGGAAGCTTAAGAAGAAGGTTTACTCAAAGGATCTTCAGAATAGAGTGTGGAAGCAGATTTAGAGATGGAGGCAGCTTGTATCCTTGCAAGAACAAGGCTAGGAAAAGATAAAGAGAGGAAAAAGAGAGAGTAAATGGTGTGGGTTTCAAAGAAGGAAAGGGTGTAAATGAGAGGCTTTAATGGGAGAGAGGAGGGTGTATTAATTGAAAGAATAAAAATAAACAATGGCAGATATGGGGAGGGGCTGCACCTGAATTCAAAGAGAGAGAGAGAAGAGAAGTTTAATTGTCTTGTAACTTAAATTTGGAAAGTTGTGTCATTTAATTTGCAAACTAAATGAGACTTTAAATAATTAAATAAATTGATAAAATAAAGAAAATGACTATTTTAGGAGTATAGTCAGCTGCCATTTGTGGGGAAATAGATGTAGAATGAGTGAAAGAAAACTTGATTAATGTGTAGAAGTGACAATAAAGTGTACTTGCGTATGGGTTGAAAAGTACTTTTATAAAGAAAATATATAAAATAAAATTAAGAAAATATCTTTAAATGAGTGGCAGAATTTTTCATAAATAAAATTAATAATTATTTGAATTATTTTTATTTCACAAATATGTTACCGGTATGATCAAAATACCGCGAATATGAGCTATAAATGATATTTCTATATACTCGAAAAATTTCAAAGAAATTATTTTATAAAATAAAAATATTTTTCAAATATTTTCAAATTATTAAATTAATTTAATTTATTTTTAGTATCAGCTCTTAAATAGAAACCTATCCCGTAAAAACCAGAAACGTACTAAATTGGAAAAATGGAAGCTTATAGGATATATAAAATATTTATCTAAAAATATAAGGGTTTATAAGAATAATAAAATTATGTAAGGAATAGTAGTGAATAGTGCTAAAAGACTAGTTAATTACCGGTAGTACTGAAATTTGAATATAATTGCAAAATCAGATATTTCTAGTTATCGAAAAACTATAAAACTAATATTTTTGAAATCCTTATGAAAATAAGAGTCTAACGGTATTAATGGTATATTTTTGATATCTCGAGCCCCAGCACACGCTTTTCAAAATCTGTATTCGAGCGGGTTCGAAATAGGTCAAAAATTTACCAATCTGATATTTTTAAGCGATCTTATATTACTACAAGCTATTCTACACACTTAAACTATACCTCGGCCTCTAGGGTTAAGGGCGCGAGATTGCCGGACTTAAACTACTGTATTCCACTTAGGGTTTTTAGGTGATTCTCTGGTTTAGATATTTGCCAATTTGGAAACTGATATTTTATGTTTATACAACATATTTAATTTGAGAAATTTATTTTTGTAAGTATTTAATATCTCTTAACATTTTCGAAATTATTGAATTGGGTTTTATTTCCGAAGGTTAATCATTATTTACTTTTTAATAATTTGTTTTTGGGCTTTATATTACCTGATTTTATAAGTCAGAGTTACGTATAGAATTTGTAGTGCGTAGTGGTTTTGAATTTGAAGACTATTGAGTTTTTATTTTATTTTTAAGGATTCTTATTTTTCTCAAGATTAAGAAATTTCTAAATTCGCTCGTGATTTAGGACTAGTTAAAGTTCGGTTTTAATTTGGAGCATTTTTAGGGTTTATTTTTTAAGTTCATTTTGGAATTATTTACTGAAATTTTCCGGGGTTTACACCCTCCATATCAGGGGTTAGGGAAGTTACAAGCCCATACAATCATCATATTTTCTAAATCTTCAGGCTCCTACATGCCACAATTTTTTGTAGATTTATTGACTCCCACTTGCCACCACTACTACTCTCTTGCCCCACATGAGGGAATAATAGCGAAGATGATAAGACTCATTTCATGCCATATATGATCAATTTATTATTTCATTCTTAATTGAGTTAATAACAATTTTAGGGGCAATCATTGAGATATATATAAACAATTCAACTAGCATTGAAAGCAAAATATTAATCAACAATTTAACTTCCGATATACTTAGAAGGATACAATCATAACCCATGGAATTCCCCACATGTATATTCCATTTTTATCTTTTCCTATTTTCTATTACTTCTATTTTACAAGTAAATACATGAATAAATAAAAATAAGGAGATAAACATATACAGCCATTTCTTCAAACTTCAGCCAAAATAATCATCGGGGAAGGGTACATCAAACTCCTTATCATCTAAAAAAAAAAACAAAATAAGTGTAAACCTCGGTTTTTCTAGTAATCAAGTAAAATTTGAAACCGGAAAGCGAAACCTTAAACCGAATTAGTCCAAGCTTTGTGAGAGAAATCTATAAACCCTAGATCCGACTTTCCTTCGGTTTCATATTAAAGAACTTTTATAAAATTTAATGTGAAATATTTTTTAAAGTATATTTCAAACCATAGAAATTTTTATTTCGAAAAAATTTCTATTCCGAGCCTTCCCGAGTTCCATTACGGAAAATTAAGCCCCAGCTAAAAACTCAGAAAAATATTTTGGAATACTCTTTAGAACTGAAATTTTATTAGGATTTCAAAAATATAAGTTTTAAATTTTGGGTTATAAAATTACAGTTGTAGCCTTTTTCCCATATTTTCTTATTATTGGAAAAGTATGTCTGTCTACTATTTATCACTATTCAAGTACAACCTACTTCGACACATAACCATACCCTAGTCTTACATCCTTACAATTACTCACTATATTTCTTTTCCAAGAAATTTTTGTCCCTTTAATAAATTATTACCTTTAATACATTTTATTACATAAATTCCAATTTCAAACAAATTCAACTCTCCTCTCTCCTACACTCAAGATGGTTGGCGCATGCCCCCCCCCCCCCCCCCCCCCTCCACACTTTTATCCCCAATTTGTTTTATTTTTCTCCTTTTATAATATAAAGAAAACCCTAATTCACTTAATATATATAGTCCTTTAATTTTCTCTCTCTTCCATTTCATTTCATTTGTTCAAATTTCACAAAATCCTCTCTTCTTTTCCCCTTCCATTGCCGTAAGCCCCAACCCCTCTACACACACACAAAACAAGCTCCTTTCTTTTTCATTTCTTCACTTAAATCAACTTTAGGTGATGATTCTTAAGCTTTCCTACCACTTAATCTTGTAATGGCAAGATTATTCATATTTATTTTCACCTTAAATCCCCATGAGCATTTTCTACGGATAAGAAAATGCTAATACATGAATATCAAGCCATCACAAGAGTAGATCTTGTGTTTGATGAGTTTTTGTTGAGATATTATCATGTTCATGCATATAAATGTAGAGATCTTGCATAAAAGTATATGTTCATGCTTTTAAACTCCTCTTCATGCATTATAAGTAGTAGATCTAGCATTTATATACTCACATTATACTTGACATTCATGATCACATAGATATTTTGTGTTTTCATGCATTAATGCTCATAAAGATTTGATCTTGTGCTTATAAATGTGATAGTTAGTGGATCTTTAGGTATATAGGACAAAGAACTTAAAAAGGAAAAGTTTTTGTTAGAAATGATCAATGGAAAAATTCGTATGACTTCAAAGCTCTATTTTAAAAACCCTTGTATCAACTTTAAAACTCATGTTTTATGTGAAAAATGAAAGGTATAAATAATAGGTATCATTAAGTAGTGATTTCTATAAGTTGAAATGAGTTTTGATGAGATTAATGTGTAAAACAAGAAGTAGAATCAAGATGGAAAATTTTGGAGTTAGTAGTAAACTTGTAAAATTTATAACTTTGGATGATGCCTATGGAAACACCTATTATTCAAGCTCAAAATAAAAGTTTTATGTTGTCGCGACCCTATGGGGGGCCCTAGTAGGATTTTCCTGAATCATCATATCACGTGTGCACCCGCAACATGAGGATCGCCTTGCAAGTCAGAGTTTAGAAGACTCTAATTAATTATCCTCTCATTGTATTATACATATAAAGATTTATTATGAAAATAATTTATTGGATATCGAAACTTTCACAGATCACAAAGACCGCAGAGAATCAGATATCTTACCAAATGACAAGATAAGGTAAACCTAGGTTTAACACAAAATATCAACTAGGTTTAAGTTAAGAAAAAACTACATTTTCATGTTTATTCTCTCAACTAGGTTTAACCTATCAAATTTTAAATCTTCTATCAATCTTGTACAACTTGATCTTGGTCACGCTCTGCACTCAAATCCTATCCCATCCATGTATTCAACTTACCTGCAAAAGAAAACTGTTGGGGAGTCAGCTACAACTAGCTGAGTGAAGTATACCCTCACTCCACACCGTTCAAGCAAAGCAAACAAGTTATTAAACAAGCATATGCAACGCAAACAAGCAAATGAACAAATATATATGGCCCACCGATAACCATATATATATTTGGATTTATGCCCTCCGAATCCGGGGTTAGGGTACATCCACACATCAGCACCCGGACCGCTAATACTTCGGGAATCAAATTTATTCAAGGAGTTTTTCATATATAGAAAATAATATACATATAACAACATCCCATTGAAGCAAGATATCCTTAACAATGACCCGGCGCGATCTTAGGAGGTAGGTCGTCTCCCCAAGACGAGTTAGTTCCCATTCCCCTAGAACAAGGCCCATGGTACATACTAGGCATATACCACTTCGGTCCTCCATGTTCACCGTCCTCACGGGACAGTGTGGCCCATCCGAGTCAAAGTATAGTGGTGATGGCCTTCTATATGCAATCGTGCAATGCATGATCAATATTATAATTGTCACGCTAATAGTCATTAAGTCCATTTATTTGGCGATCAAACAATTATCAAACACTCGCAAAGATCAAAATGATTAAACTGTAAGCCCCAAAAAATTTCAATCAATAATTCCAAAATGAACTTCGAAAATAAACCCTAAAAATCACTCCAAATTAAAACTGAATTTCGACAAGTCCTAAGTCACGAACGAATCCAAAAATTTCTTAATCGTGAGAAAATGAAAATCCTTAAAAATAAAATAAGAACTCAGTGGTCTACAAATTCAAAACCACGATGTATGAAAAATTCCATATTTAGCTCCGGCTTATAAAATCGGGTAATATAAATCCCAAAAACAAATTATTAAAAAGTAAATAATGATTAACTTTCGGAAATGAAACCTAATTCAAGAATTCCGAAAACGTTAAAAGATATTAAATACTTACAAAAATAAAATTTAAAATAAATTTCTCAAATCAAATATGTTGTATAAACATAAAATATCAGTTTCCAAATTGGCAAAGATTAAATCGGAAAATCACCCGGAAACCCTAACCGGAATACAATAGTTTAAGTCCAGCAATCTAGCACCCCTAACCCTAGAGGTCGAGATGTAGTTTAAATATGTAGAATAGCTCACAGTAATATAAGTTTGTTTATAAATATCAAATTGGTAAATTTTTTGACCTATTTTGAACCCGTTCGGATACAGACTTCGAAAAGCGTGTCCCGGGGCTCGAGATATAAAAAATATATCAATAGTACCGTTAGACTCGTAATTTCAGGAGATTTCTAAATATATCAGTTATATAATTTTTCGGATTATAAAAATTACAGTTATAACCTTTTACCGTATTTTCATTATTACCGGTAATTGAATAGTCTTTTGCACTATTCACTTTTATTTCATTACAAAATTTTATTATTCTATAAAACCTTATATTATTAGATAAATATTTTATATATTATAGAAAATTTTGTTTTTCTAAAATTTATTTAGTTCGGGCTTTTACAGGATCAGATTTTGTTTAAGACCCGATACTAAAAATAAAATAAATTAATTTAATAATTAAAAAATGTTTTAAAAATATTTTTATTTTCATAAAATAATTTTTTAGAATTTTTTGGGTTATAAAAATATTATTTATAGCCCATATTCGCGTATTTTGATCATACCGGTAACATATTTGTTAAAATACTAAAATAATTCAAATAATTATTTAATTTTAATTATGAAAAATCTTCTACAAATATTTGGCATAAATTTTCTAATTTTATTTTATTTTGTTTTATTTTATTAAAAAAGTACTTTTACAACCCATACTTTCAAGTATACCTTTCATACATCACTTCTTTTTCACTTCAATCTTTTTACACTTTATTATATCACTTCATGGCAGATTTTTCTTTCTTTTGGCTGCCATTGTCCTTTGATTACTCCTATTTTGACTAAAATAAATAAATTCTACTCCTTCTTAAAGAAGCTACACATACGCATTTATTACACAATTTAATTTCAAGTCAAAATTCAACCAAACTCTCTCTCTCTCTCGCCCCCAATTCACATGCAGCATGGTCCTTTTTGGCTGCCTTGTTTTATTTTTTCTCTCATTTATTCAATTAAAACACTTATTTTCTCTCTCTCCTTCATTTACTCACTTTCCCTCTTTTATTCCTTAGCCTTTTCTCTCTCATTTTCTCTCTCTCTTTCTTCTTCTTGTTCTTGTTTCCTCAAGAACACAAGCTGCCCTCTTCTTCTTCCATGGCTTCCACATTTCATTCTTAAAGATTTCTAAGCAAATCTTCTTCCCAAAGCTCCATAGGTGATATAGGTAAAGTGTAATGAAGATTTCATGCATCAAATGACCTTCCATAAGCTTAAAAGCTTAGGATGATGATGCCAAAAATGAAACACTCATTTTCTCTACTTTTATTATCTTGTATTTCAATTATTTTCTTGTTTAAAGTTGATATATATTTAGATCTAACTTTTTGTAGCCTTGATTTTTGTTTATGCCATATATCTTGTTATTTAAGTTATTATTCTTATTATTACTTATGATTTATGCATATATTTCTCATTCACATGTGTTCATGCACTTATAACTAGTTTAGAAAACTAGATCTAGAGTTTTGAGTTCATAAAATGCATTAGACTTTGTTTTATGTTCATGAGCAACTTGTAATAGCATAATGATGGTAGGAAAGTTGTAGAAAACTCAAGATCTATTTTATTTTCAACAAAAATGACTTTTGAAAATTCGGATGAAAATGGAACCATATTTAGAAAAGTTGTTTTTCAACTTCAAAATGTGTATTTTTCATTTAAAATGAAGGGCTTAGGGTATGGATAACATAAATGAAAGATTTTGATAAGCAAAGTTTAGATCTATGAGTTTAAAGTTTATTTTCATGGGTGTCATTTAGATATATGTTCATATTATGTGTAGATCTTAGATGTGAACTTGAACAAAAGTAGTGAAATTCGTATTTTGGCAAGACCAATATTTAAAAACCACTTTCCAAGTATCAAAATGTAATTTTTACTTAAAAAAATGAAGGCTTAATATATGTATATCATCAAGGCTTCTTTTTACAAGAATCTAATGTGATTTTCAAAAGTTATTTTCAAAATGAAAATTCTATTTTCGGATTTTGGCCAAGGCATATTTTAAAAACATGTTTTCCAACTCAAAAATGGAGTTTTTATTCAAGAAGAAAGGCTCTTAGGATAGGATATGTAAGGAATGGATTTTCATAAGTTTGGATAGATTTTATCAAAAGATATGACCAAAAATAAATTTTGTAAATTCTGATCCCAACCAAGACTAATTTTTAAGACCCATTTATCAACTCCAAAACTCATGTTTTATGTGAAAAATGAAGGATATAGGTAATAGGTGTCATTAAGTAGTGATTTTTATAAGTTGAAATGAGTTTTGATGAGATTAAAGTGTAAAACAAGAAGTAGAATCAAGATGGAAAATTTTGAGTTAGTAGTCAATTTGTGAAATTCGTAATTTTGAATGAAGGCCATAAGAACACCTATTATCTAAGCTCAAAATGAATGTTTTATGTAATGAATGGAGTCCTTAAGTAATAGGTACCATAAAGTCTTAAATTTTAATGCATTAAACAAGTTTTTCTCAAAGGAATCATGCAAAAAGTGGATTTTCTAAAATTCGGATTTTTGAGTAAATCATATTGGAAAACATATTTGCAAAGTGTAAAATGCAAATTTTTGTGTAAGAATGAAGTCCTTAGTGGTTATGTATGATTGAGCCCTAATTTTCTAACTATCAAATGATTTTTACTTAAAGAAATCACTCAAAAACATTACTTACAAAAATTCGGATTTTGGAATGGACCAATTTTAAAAACATGTTTACAAAGTGTAAAATGAAAATTTTTATGTAGAAATGAAGGTCATAAGTAATATATATAATGAAGACTCAATTTTAACAAAAATAATTATATTTTCTTAAGTAATAAATCCAAAACAAATGGAAATGATCAAAGTTAGAAAACTAGACTTTTCATAAGTAGTTGTTATTATGGTCTTGCAAAATAAAAAGTTGTAAAATTTCCTTTTAGCAAAAATCATCAAGATCATGCACACATTAAGCTCATCTCATGACATTCATGTTAGGAAATCACTCATATTGCATGTGTAGCTAATTTATATAATAGAAACATTACAAACAATTACAAAACTATTTTTCGGAATTGGAAACCGTTACTGATCAGATCTGATCCCCCTGTTCCGAGACCTAAATGTTTTCAAAACTTGAAAATAATATTCGAATTAGATAGATCTTTCGAAGTAGATAGAAATCGATATATAATTTGCGAGATTTCGAGTTAAAATGGCCAAGTTATGGCCGTTTTAATTTAGAATTCCCGCTTAGGACGAGAATTACGAATTTGATAGTTCGTATAAAATCGTTTGGATTAGTTTGAGTTGAAATACTTATTAGAGTATTTCTTCCTTTTTAGGTGATCTCGAAATCGACAATTCCCTGCCATCGAATTGTTATTACTAGAAGACCGGTGATCCAATGGCCGAGTGAGTTTTCTCCTTGTTTTGTTACCTTGATTGTGCTTATAGTTAGTTGCATTAGAATTATAGGAACAAGATAAAAATCGATATGAATGGGAATGGGAGATATGATGAGACTGTGATGGATGTATGCTAAAGAAACTAAAGCATATCGAAACCACGATTTGATTGAATAACTGCACCGTTCATATTATTTCTGTTATATGTGTGATATTGGTTGGTCACTCTAAAGAATGTATAAATATTTTTGACCTAAGAAAAAATTAAATTGGTCATGCATCGCATCGGACATATTGCATTTGGTAGCATGCTACTCCTACGCAGGTCGATCGGTATGATCCGTTGATGCCTCGTTTGGATAACGAGCCCGGAGCCAGAGCTCATTCAGGGGTACTAAGGCGTATGTGGATGCATTCTTGGATGAGCCTAGCCGAGTCGAGTGCTAAGAGCCGAGGGCTTAGGGACTAGATGCGGTCGTGTAGACTCAATACCATTCCTAACCCAAGATACGGAGAGCATAAATCCGTTTTGTGTGTAGGTTCCGGATACCCATGCATAATTGCTTGCTCACGTGTTTGTTCATGCATAGCATATGATTGATTATAACTTGCTTGTTATGGTACGAAATTAAGGGAATTCTCACTAAGCTAGTGTAGCTTATACCCCAATAGTTGTTTAAATGACCAAGTTATCTCAAGAATGCAAAGTGGGGACCGAATTGGTTGGAGCCAGGAATGACTCCGAGATTTCGGTAGTGAATAAGAATGTTTGAAGTTATCAACTAGAATTTTATGATTTGCCTTGTAATATTTTATGTAGGGAAGTCTATGGATGAATGTAATTAAAGTTGAATGATTTGTACTTTGAAGTATAGCGATTCGCATATGAAGCGTGGTGATTTATATCTGAAGTATAGTAAATTGTATTTCCTTTACATTGTTACTCAATTGTATCAACGTAAAATGTATCATTTCGATGTGTCTCCTTTATGTGTTAGACGCCTTGTACATAGTATGGAAGCCTTCGCGTGACTGAGGTGGTCATTCTTAGGCTTTAATATTGTGTACGACGGACTGCCACGTTTAGGGTACCCTTTGGGGCGTGACATAAGCAACACTCAATACTTAACATTCAGAATAATGTATAGTATTTTCAACATAGATAACAAACACGAGCAACCACAAGTGTAAATTTCCCAACCCCATACTTGAATCATTTAATTAATATTAACAAAAATATCATACTCTAAACCTACAAGCACAAGTAGATATGAAGGTCATCGAAATATACTCATCTGTTTATCCTTGCTTAATGGTCATAGAAGTCTACAAGAACACTTGAAGATGAATCTATCTCCCTGAGAATTTAGATAACGGATACTTATTACTATACTATTATTCATATAAAGAAACCTATTGTGCCTTTGTGTCTTAAACTTCGAGTTTTAACATTCTTAATCTAACCTTAACACATAATTAGTCATTTTGAAGTTTGTAAAGGCTACGCTTCGTAAGTTAAACTATAAAATTCGTATAATCTTAGTTTTCTTAAGAAAAGTATTTTAGTTGTTTTCAAATATCGAGTTTAATCACGAAATCTTAAATTAGGTATATTATATTCGTTTTAACTTAGATTTTAGCATGAGTATTCATTGGAAAACTTATCGAATATAGTTTTTAATTATCAAGTTAAAACTAATCATTTTGTATATTTTTCCTTATGTTATTTTAAGAGTCCGAAAGGTATCACAATTGTATCTATCTTTCTTGTTTTGTATTCTTAATTATTATTTCAAGTTTGATTCCTTGTTTTATGTTTATTTCATCAAGTATTAGTGATTATACTTAATTTGAGTTCATTACTCTACTTTTTAGTTAAAGTGTATACATTTATATTTATTTTCATTTTCATTTTCCTTGTCTTGATCTTATTTTAAATATGTAACTTTAGTTAATTTGATTATATTAACTAATATTTATGATTTCCATTAATCTATACTTTATATCGTTATAGTCTTACAGGTGTTGAATTTTATACTTAAAGTTACAAGATTCTTGATCAAGTTTAATTTTTCAATTACAATCTATATTACCTTGATTTTTCTAATTTGCAATTGAATTACTTAAGTTTTATTTTAGGAACCTTATTCTTTTATATGTATTAAAATCTCCATATGTCTATATAGGCTTGTTATTGAGTTTATCTACCAGATTAAAAGCTAAATTATCTTTTATCTATATAATACTTAAATCATATTAAGTTTATGTATCAAAATCCTATTTCTACGTATGATATGAAACCCATATTTGTATATAGGGTAATATATTAAAGTTTCATTATATATTCAGTCTTTTTATTGATCAAATAATCAAATATGTTCCATTTATCAAATTCAAGTAAAATTTTCTTATAGGGATGAAACTTATATAATAGGGTTCTACAGTTTTCTAAGCTTTTATTTTCCTCCTTAATTCCATTTCTACTCATGAGTATGTATTGTGTGTACTTTAAATTGTTTAAGCTTGCCATAGAATATCTCTATTCTTTTTAAATATCGAAACTACACTATAGGTTTACTTTACTTAATTCTAATTGTTTCTTTAGTTAAGTTTTACTTCATAAAACATAACGAGTGGTTACATAAGTTAAGAATATTTTTGTTTTAGTGTTTTCGATATTAAAATCTTAGTTTGAGTCTTATTTATGTAAATTATACCTAATATCTAGTTTTAATGGTTACATCTCAATCTTAGCGATTTATCTTTAAATCATCATTTGCTAACTGATATACTTTAAGGATCTAATAATTCAATTATAAACCAATGTTTATTGTCTTGGAACTGTATTTATCGACATATCACTCGTTTTGGAAAATTACTATTCATTTCCCAGGAGGTCACCCATCCTAGGTCATGAGCACGCTTAACTTTTAGTGTTTCGAGACTTTTTCAGTATTACACTATAGATATCTCTATAGTTAATGTTCCATATTTTTCTTACATTGTTTTCAAGTTGAAAACTAAATTCTAAAATTTACAGAATCGGATAGATTTAGGTTTATCACCTACGCGATTAGAGTTTCCAGACCTAATAGGGTAAACTCAGGTTTTAGTCTATATAGGGTTAAAATATTATAACTTTCATGTTTATGAAATTAGAATTTTAATTTGAGTTTTACATTAAAAGATTTTCATCAATTATTGATCCTATCGGGTATATTTCAACCCTAGCGATTTATCTCTAAATTTCTATTTACTAATAAATAGACTCTAAATATTAATTATCTAAAATTATAATCAATTTTCTATCATCTAGCGTTTTTATTTATCAATTTATTATCCATTTGATAAGCGAAAAGTAATATCAACTAATCTAAATACACATACTCAGCATGACATAATTTTATATTATTATCGTTATATATGCATGTAAATATGTATATTTATAATAAAAATTAATATTAAAACTCTTAATATTACGAAAATTTCTACGTACTGGATCATAATGGTAAAATTTTAGAGTGGCCGAAACCTAATCTTGTATGATCTTGAATTGAAGAGCGTATCGCCATGATCATAACACCACTTCCGGAATTGGAATCGGTTGTCGTATGTGAAAGATACGAGCTTTTAAAGATCGGAGGAGCTTCTAGATTTATTTAATTATTTTATTATTTCTTTTTTCCTTTTTCTTTTTTTCCTTCTTCTTTTTTTTCTTCTCCTAATTCGGAGAAGTCACTTTTCTTTTCTTTTTTTTTTTTTTTCCTTAAGTCTTCTGTTGAAGACTTTCAGAGAGAGAGAGAGAATATAGGAGAGAGAGAGAATAGAAAGAGAGAATGAGACGAGAGTGAGAGAGAGAATTAGAAAATTTATAGGGAAAAGTAGTGTGGAGAGCAAGCACGAGGAAAATTATGGGGAAATTTTAATTTTTCGGATTCTAATTAATACGTATAATAAATACTAATTCGTTATTATTTTTAGATGAAAAATTTACGTACCTACTATATTAAATATTCTGAACACTATGGTATACTTAAAATTTTTAAATTAAGACTTTTATTTTTCAGCTTTAATATCTATTATCGTAAATTATAATTTATTTTTTAAGGATTTAAATTATTAGTGTTTTGGTATTTTATGACCTGTTAATAATTAAATTTTCTTTAATTTGACTTTATTTATATTTTACTATTATAAATTTATAGTGTTTATCTTTTGTTTGTATCTTTTGAATTATTTTTGGAATCTAATTTATTATTTTACTTATCTTTATTGGTTTTTAGTTTATATATTAATCATATTATTATTGTTATATCTTATGGAAAATTTTTATTTGATATAGACATTGTTTATACTTATTTTTATTGATTAGGTATTTTATTAACTATATTGGTAATTACCAATATTTAAATTCACGAAAAGTGGGGATGATTTTTTGGACATTTTCTAAAATTTTCGCCATACATTACTATCTATTTAACAATCACCAAAAATTAAATAGATGTATAATTCAGGGTGTTACATATGTAAGAAATGAAGTCCTTAAGGAATAGATATAATAAAATCTTAAATTTTAATGCATTAAACAAGTTTTTCCCAAAGGACCCATTCAAAAAGTGGATTTCTAAAAATTCGGATTTTTGTGTAAATCCTATTTGAAAACATATTTGCAAAGTGTGAAATATAAATTTTTATGTAGAAATGAAGGTCTTAGATAGTATATGTTATGAAGACTCAATTTTAACTAAGATAACTAGAAATTCCTAAGAATGAATTCCAAAACTCTAGTGTGATGTCAAAGTTAGAAAACTAGATTTTTCATAAGTAGCTGTTATTCTGGTCTTGCAAAATAAAAAATTAGAAAGTTTTCTTTTAGCAAAAATCATCAAGATCACGCATACATTAAACTCATCACATGTCATTCATGTTAGGAAATCATTCATAATTGATATATACTTGAATTATCGAATAGGAACATTTCAAACAATTGCAAAACTATTTTTCGGAAATGGAGATCATTACTGATCAGATCTGATCCCTCTTTTTTGTGACCTAAATTTTTCAAAACTTAAATATAATACTAGAATTAGATAGATCTTTCGAAGTAGATAGAAATCGATATAAAATTTGCGAAATTCCAAGTTAAAATGACCAAGTTATGGCCGTTTTAAGTTGGGACTTTCGTAAATAGCGAGAATTACGATTTTGATTAGTTTTGATATATAGTTTGGATTAGTTAAGTGATGAAATACTTATTAGGGTATTCTTCTTTGATAGGTGATCCCAAAACCGACGAATCCTTACCACCCGATTACTACTATTAAAAGATTGGCGAATCATAGTTGAGTAAGCCGATTTCAATTATTGTTTGTGATTGTAATGATAGTTGCACTAGTTACTTAGCAAAGATAAAAATGAATATGCATGATGGGGTTGAATGAGAATTATATATGTTTGGTGTTGTTATATGAAGTTGAATTTGAAGAATATCGAAGCCGGGTGATTAATCGTTGCTTGTATAGATGAGTTAGGATTGATTGTCTGTGAATATTGATTGGTCACTTAAAAGAATTGGTGTAATTGATTATTCGGAATTGAAGATGAAATTGAACTCATTTATAACACGATGGGGATGGAGCATTAGCATTTGTTGGTTTTCCGTGAGCCTAAACGGTGTAAAAGTTGGTTAATCGTGATCCATAAAACGAATATATGAGTTGGTTGACCGTGAGCCTAAATGGCATCGTACCGTAGGATTCGTTAATCTGCTAACCTGGGATGGAGGGCGCAGGTCCATCCACATATGATTTTCGGTTGGTCATATGCTTGTTGAATTCACGTGTTTGGTGCATATCATTTGTCTGATTAATCACTTGTTTGATTGATGTGTTATAATTGTGATCATGGAAGTTTTCACTCACTAAGCTAGTATAGCTTACGCCCCTATAGTTTTTACCTATTGCAACATGAATTTATTTGGCTTAGACTAAGATAGGCTACAGCTTAGGTACAGGAGCTAGGTGTTTTCCGATAGAAGTTGTATTTAAATTGTTTAGACTTCCACAGGAAACCAAGAGACTCTGGATGACTTAAATGCCCCTTAGACTTTGTAACTTATTGTTTATGCATTTTGATTTATTATCTAACGCTATTGAATGTCGAATTAAACTACTTCACTCCATTGAGTAGAGTATTTTATTGTCGTAAAGGGATGCCTTACATCTATACAAGACTCCCGAAAGACTTGGATAGTAATTCGAGAGTCTTATATGGCATGTGGTGGACTGTTACATTTAGGATACCCCTATGGGGCGTGATAGTTTAAGTTGGTATCAGAGCGCTAGGTTATAAAGCAAGACAATAGAATTAAAAGAAATCAAACCTAGAAGTTAACTAATAGGTTAAAATGGAGTTGAAAACATCTCTTTCTGTTAGTCTAATTAGGAGTCTTCTCTTGTTGTAGGTCTCCTAGGGTGAGACCCGTGAGTGAGTTAGAAACTTTATGAAAAGAAATGATGAAACCCTTGTGGAGTATCGATTAAGGTTGAGGAATTGTGCGAAGATTTTGCATTGGTGAGGGTTCCCGAACTTTAGGGGCAATGTTTAGATTATGGAGGGAAGGATTGAGATACACGAGATGGGCAGCTGTGATTGGTCAGTTGAGATATGGTCCTATGAAGAGGAGAAGATGGATGAAGCTAGAGACGATATATACTCTAGAAAGAATTATGGTGGATTACGAGCGTGAGCCCATGACTAGGGAGGCCACCTTTATTTTGAAGAACGAAAGGAACACGACCCCTCCAGACTTTCGAGTGTGGATTACCATAGGACCATTGTATGTTTATGCTCATGATAACCTTTCTGACCACCATGACTGGAACATTGTTGATGCATTGAATCATATTGTGTAGCATGCGGTTTACCTAGATATTCTCCCACCACATGTAACCATCCCACCTCCACCAGCTAGGGATGTTGGCATGCAGTTAAATAATGCACTTGAACCGAGGAGGGTAATGAGAATGAGGAAGAGGAAGAGGATCCCGAGGAGGACCCTAATTTGGATGAGAACGTTGTAAACCCCGGTATTCCCAGTAGTTAAGAAACCCCAGGAGTTGGAAGCGAAACCCTAATCCGGTTCAGTTTGAGTCCAGTGGAAGAAGCTTAGGAACCTTAAATCCGGCTTTCCTTTGGTTTCATAATAAAAGAAATTTTATAAAGTAAATGAAGTTGGATTATTGTTTTAAAGTACATTTTAAACCTTTGGAAGTTTTAAATTCGGGAATTTTTCAATTCCGGGCTATCCCGAGCTCAATTATTGAAAAGCGTGCCTTGGGCCACGGATTCAGAAAAATGTTTCCGAATATTCATTAGAACCGTAATTTTATAAGGATTCCAAAAATATCAATTTTATAATTTTCCGAGCTATAAAAATTACAGTTATAGCTTTTCCCGTGTTTTCGGTACAACCGGTAAAGTAGATGTCTTGTCTACAATTCACAAGTATAACCTACACTACACACTACCCATACCCTATTCTTACATCCTTACAACTACTCATTTCAATTTTCTTTTCCAAGAAAATTTGTCTCTTAAATAATTATCACATTTATTACATTTTAATTTACTAAATTACAAAATATCAATTTTTCAAAACACACACACACACACACACTTGAAGTGGCCGGCGCCCCCCCTTCCCCTTTTTATTTTTCCCTCATTTGATTTATTTTTGCAATTTTTATTCATTAATAAACCCTAATGCCTTCAGATATAAACACATTTTTCTTTCTCTCTCTTCATTTTCACTTGTTTCAAATTTGTAAAAGAAGGAAAAACCCTCTTTTCTCTCCTCTAGTGTGCCGTGAGCCCCTCTCCCCCTTCCTCACACATTTTCAACTCATTTCCTTCTCTTTTCTCCTTCAAGACTCCATTGGTAGGTTGATTTTAAGGCTTGTTCATCCCAAATCTTGTAATGGTAAGATCATTCTTGTGTGTTTTCTCATTTAAATCCCAATGAGCATGAGCAAGGACATGAAAACACTACTACAAGAATCTCAAGCCATCACAAGAAGTGGATCGTATTTGAAGAGTTTTGGTTGAAATATCATCTTGTTCATGCATGTAAAGTAGAGATCTTGCATATATATTATGTTCATATGCCATGAGATCTATGATTCATGCATTATATTTAGTAGATCTAGAGTTAGACATCCACAACTTCATGTACATGTATGATCATAGAGTTATTTTTATTTCCATGCATTGATGTTCCTAGAAATGTAGTCTTTATATGTATAAATGTTAGATATAGATATTCATAAATAGAAGGCAAGAACATGAAAAGGAAAGGTTTTGTCAAATATGAATGTTGGAAATTCGGATGAATTGAGACCCTACTTTGAAAACCCCCAAAATCATTTTTAAACTCAGTTCATAAGAAAAAATGAAGGGCATGTGTAATGGGAATATTGAAGGAATGATTTTCTTAAGCTTAGATGAGTTTAGGCATGATAAAAATGTAAAAACAAGAAGTAAAGTTAAAATGAAAAATATTGATTTATGGATATGTAGTCAAATTCGTAATTTTGGGTAATGCCCATGTAAACACTTAGTATCTAAGTCTAAATTGGATGTTTTATAGGCTAAATGAAGTCCTTAGATACTATATATATTGGAGCTTCAAATTTTAATGCATTAGACAAGTTTTCCATAAGAAAAATGCAAGAAAATGAAAATTTAAAAATTCGGATTTTCACAAAAGGCTTGTTTAAAAACATATTTACCAAATGAAAATGGGAATTTTTATGCATGAATGAAGGCCATGGTTAGTATAGACTTTGAGAACTCATTTTTTTTTTAGATAACAAGTGAATTACAAGATTAAAAATCAAAGAAACCCTAAGGAGTGTAAAGTGGAAGAATGGCTTCTTAGAAATAACCTTGATGGAATTTTCTAACACTTAGGAGTTCATAAGAGTTTATTATCACAAAATCATCATGACCATGCATATATTGAGTTCATTACATGGCATTCATGCTGGGAATTCATTTCCATACCAATCATCTATGAATCATTAACTAGGAACATTTTATCGAAAGCGAAACAATTTTTCGGAATGGAGAAAGTGACCGAACAGAACTGATCCCACTGTTCTGTGACCTTAATATTTTCAAAACTTGAATTTAATATTAGAAATAGATATCTTTCGAAGTAGATAGAGATCGATATAAAATTTGCGAAATTCCAGTTAAAATGACCAAGTTATGGCCGTTTTAAGTCGGAACTTCCGCAAATAGCGAGAATTCCGAATTCATCTAGTCTAGATGCATAGTTTGGATTAGCTACATGATGAAATCTCATTAGGATTATTCTTACTTGGTAGGTGATCCCGAGCAGACCACACCTTACCGCTGATTACTACTACTAGAGAGACCGCGTCCAATGGCCGAGTGAGTTTTACTTCCACTCTCAATTAATGATTGTGATTGTAATGTAGTGGCACTAGTGGTTTAGGTAAAGATAAAAAGAAATTGGATATGCATGATGGGGTATATGGGAATTATATATGTATTTGTCTACTGTTGATGCGTGGAATGAAACTTAAGAAATATCGAAACCGGGTGTTAAACTATTGACTGATTAGCTAGTATCTTATATTCAATGTTTGTGAACACTTGTTGGACACCTAAAAGAATTGAACTAATGAATATTCGACTGCTATGATAATTGGATTCATTCATATCACAATGGGGATGGAGCATTGGCATTGGTTGGTTTTTCGTGATCCATAAAACGAATATGTTGGTTAATCGTGATCCATAAAACGAATTGTTGGTTAATCGTGATCCATAAAACGAGATATTGTTAGTTGACCATGAGCTTAAACGGTGTCGTACCGTAGGATTCGTTAATCTGCTAACCCGGGATGGAGGGCGCAAGTCCATCCACATATGATTTCCGGTTGGTCATATGTTTGTTAAACTCATTTGTTTGATACATACCCTTGCTTGATTAATCACTTGTCTGAATGCCTTATACTTAATTGTGCTATGGAAGTTATTACTCACTAAGCTAGTTAGCTTATGCCCCCATAGTTTTTATCTATTACAACTCGAGTTTATATGACTTAGACCGAGGCAAGCCACAGCACAGGTACCGGAGATAGGAGTTTCCCATAGAAGTTTACTTCATTTCTTTTGTATAGACTTCCGTTGGAAACTAAGGACTCTGGACGACTGTAATGGGCTTGTTATTATTTTGCGGGGGAATGCCCCTTAGATTTTGTAAACTGTAATTATGCGTTTTGATTTATTATCTATGGCTAGTGAATGCCACATTAAACTGTTTAACTCCATTTGTTGAAGTATTCTATTGTCGTAAAGGAACGCTTTACATCTACTTAAGACTCCCGAAGGGCTTGGGTTGGGAACTCGAGAGTCTTATTTAGTATGTGGCGGGCTGTTACGTTTAGGATACCCTACGGGGCGTGACAAACGTAGTGCTAAGAACCCCTAGCGTACCTATAGAATTGGAGGGAGAAGTGAACTGGGAGCTTAATCATGTTGTCTGGGGTTTCAATCAAGCCTTGGAGATTCCCAATAGTGGGAGAATAGAACCTGAGATAGATCACCTATTATGGAGAGATATTTACATTGAAGATGAACGTCCTCCAGTGAGTGATGAGGTGGTTCTCGAACCCGTGGCTCCTGAACCCATGGAAGTAGAGATTGTGGATGAAGGGCTTAGGAGGGAACCTGAGATAGAGGAGAATCAAGTGAATGAGCCGGAAGTAAGAGTTAATGAAGGGGAAGTGAATCTGAGAGAAGATCGAGGAGTGGAAAGAGAGGAAGAGAGTGAGGAGCACGACCAGGAGGCCCTAGTCCGACCTGCTAGGAGAAGGAGGGTGAATGTGAGAGAGTATCTTAGTCTGTTTGTCCGTCAGGATGCGACGACTCTTCTAGTAGGGGACGACTCCCTAGTTCAACCCTTGATGATTCCAGTGATGAGTGAGATGTGGAAAGATAGCTCAACCCATAAAGTCTAAATGGAATCTTTTCTTTCTTTTGTAGCAGATAATGCAGGATGCCAATTTGCCTTAAGTTTCTTTAGACAGTTTAGTATTTTGCTCTTTTCTTTTTCTTGTATCTTGTTTTGTTTTCGACTAAGGAAAAGATGTTTAGAACTAGAACTAGAATGTAGCTTGACAAATTTTGTAAGCTAAAAATCTCCAATGTAATCCCTTGTATGGCTTGCAAAAGAATTGAAGGATCATGTTTATTCTAAAAGAAAGAAATGATGGTTCTTTATGATAAAGTATGTTGTGCATTAGTTATGAATGGCATTAGCCACATATAGTCGCATGAACACTCATTCATTCATATCATTATTTTGAATTTGTGAATTTATTTCTTTATATATGAGTTCTTTTGTTTTATGGTTTCTTTATGATTATATGAAGTTTTATACGATTGAATTACATTTCAGAAATTTTGATTTCTTGAATTTTCTTAAGTTGCAAACCTTGTTCGATGAATTAACTTTTACAAATTTGAAAACTTAAAAAGACACTAAAACTTACTAAATAATGTGCAAACAGACGAAATCGACGGATTTGGAATCGGGAGCAAGAACCTTCCTGAACGAAGCCAACCAACCCGATATACCAAACCAATAGGGAGTAGCGCCCCAGAATCCGCAGAATGATGTGATGAATGCGATTGGGCAGTTGGCCAATCTTTCAAACACATTCATCCATAATCAAAATCAGAACTTGCCTCAAGGACAAAGTATCAGGGATTCTGCTCCGCTACCACCACTACCCGTAGATCACCGGGAAGTGACTGTAGAGGCACCCGCTCCACAGGAGGAGCATTCTTACAATGTACCTCTACCACCACCTCTACCATATCGAAGGACTCATCGAAGCTCCTTATCGGACTTTATCAAGAGTAACTGGTATTTTGATGGGGCATTCGGTAAGCCCATTGAAGCCGAAGATTGGCTAGCTCAAATTGAGCATTCTTTTACTGATTACGAGATCCTACCCTATGTGCAATTGGAATACGGGACATACATGTTGAGATATAATGCAAGAGTCTGGTGGGACTCTAAGAGAAGAAGCTTAGCACCACCCGTTACATGGGAATCTTTCCATCGATAATTATTTTCCCTCAAGCTTAAGGGTGAAATATAGTGTGGACTTTTTGCATGTTAAACAGAAGGGAAGGACTGTGGAACAGTATGAAACTGAGTTTACTCACTTGCTACAGTATCTACTTGAATCCTTTAGGGACAATGAGGAGTTAAAGAAACAGGTATTTCTGGGAGGTATGGATGAGGAATTAAGGATCAAACTGGAAGAATTCAGAGTAAGAACCTATCCAGAGTTGGTAGAAAAGGCTCGAGTGATTGAAGGAGATCGGAAAAGGAAATATCAGAAACCCGATAAGAGAGTGTTTGGAAGGAGGCCATTCGACGCCTCGAGCTCAGGGTTTAACGAAAAAAGGTACAAGCCATATCATGGATTCAAGGACAATACTAGTGTAAGGCCGATTCAGCCAAAGGCCGGTATCACTTGCTGGAAGTGTAAGGAAGCTCATGTCCTAGGCAATGCCCACAGCTAAGAAACAAGTGTTACTTTTGTGGCGAGTCTGGCCATATGGTTTATACATGCCCAAAGAAGATGGTCGTAACTTACTTCATCTGTAAAGAGAAGGGGCACTTGGCCTCTGAATGCTCGCAATGGAAAAGTGTGGCCGCTCGAACTTTTGGGACTTTGACCAATGCTAATACTATGAGATCTAGTAGTAAAAGTGGGAGCCGTGCAACATCGGCTATGGATGGGATGAGACTTTACAACTTTGAAGGCCAGTGGATGGTCGAGGAAGATGATGATGAGGAGGTGGAGTTGGCCGCCATGGACCAAGGAGATGGTGTAGATAACGGCCTAGTGACAGGTTAGTAACAAAACCCTCTTAAGTTGAAAGTTATTTATTTAACAATTTTCTATAAGAAATTAAAATCTGTATATAGGAAAGCTGGAATTTAAAACCCTAAATAGGCAACAGTAAGAGTGTTTTAGGATCGAGTAGTGATGGATGTTTGTTGACCATAGGGCACATACGGGTGAATAGAACTTAGGCTTATGTTTTGTTTGACACGGGAGCGATACACTCGTTCATCACCACTAGTTTGGCTAATCAACTTAGATTATCTATAGCCACAACTACTGCTAGCCTGAGAATTAAAACACCCATCGAAAGTGTTGTGTCGACTCGAGAAGTGATAAAGGATTGCCTATTGGAGATGCAAGGCATCACCCGAAGATTGATTTGATAATATTGGAGATGAATAAATATGAAGTTATCCTTGGCATGAACTGGTTAAGCAAGGTTAGAGCCGCAGTGGATTGCCAAAAGAGGATGGTGAGTTTCTATGATCAATCAGGAGGAGGAGTGGAGTTCGTAGGAGAAACCATAGTTCCAAGAAAGTTTGGATTAAACTCTTTTGAACTAATGATGGAGGATAAAGAGATAGTGCCAATCGAAAGTATCTTGGATGAAGAGGAAACTCGGGAGGAAAAATATACCAGTAGTAATCGAGTACTTGGATGTGTTTCTAGAAATTTTGCCTAGGTTACCACCGAAGAGAGAAATCGCCTTTGAGATTGTTTTGGCTCCAAATACCGAACCGATATCTAAGGCACCATACCGAATGACACCAGCTGAGTTAAAAGAGCTAAAGACCCAACTACAGGAACTCTTGGATCAGAAATTCATAAGACCAAGTATGTCGCCATGGGGCGCACCTGTCCTATTTGTGAAGAAAAAGGACGGATCAATAAGTTTATGTATCGATTATCGAGAGTTAAACAAGGTGACCATCAAGAATCGATACCCCTTATCAAGGATTAATGATTTGTTTGATCAGCTACAAGGAGCGTGCGTGTTCTCACGCAGTGATTTGCGCTTGGGATATCATCAGTTAAGAATAAAGCTTGAGGATGTACCAAAGACTGCTTTTCGTACTTGTTATGGACATTATGAGTTTTTGGTGATGTCGTTTGGACTGACTAATGCACCAGTCGCGTTTATGGATCTTATGAATAGGGTCTACAAGCCACTTTTGGATAAGTTTGTAAGCGTCTTCATTGATGATATTTTGATATACTCCAAGACTAAGGAACAACATGAGGAGCACCTTCGGATGGCGTTACAAACTTTGAGAGAAAACAAGCTATATGACAAATTATCCAAATGTGATTTTTGGTTAGATAAGATATCTTTTCTGGGACATGTTGTAACAGGAGATGGGATATTAGTTGACCCCGAAAAGATTAAGGCTGTAGTAGAGTGGAAACAGCCACAAACGGTTGCCGAAGTGAGAAGTTTCTTGGGATTGGCTGGCTACTATCGCAAGTTTGTGAAAGATTTTTCAAAAATAGCCAAGCCACTGACTTAGTTGACACAAAAGAGTGAGAAATTTGTTTGGATGGATAAAAAGGGAACAAAGTTTCTAGGAATTGAAGCAACGGTTGGTATCAACACCGATCTTAGTTCTGTCAGACCAGAAAAAGTCCTATACGGTGCGTAGCGATGCTTCAAGGAATGGCCTTAGATGTGTACTAATGCAAGAAGGAAAGGTCATTGCCTATGCCTCTCGACAGTTAAGACCCCACGAGCAGAACTACCCTACACATGATCTAGAATTGGCCGCGATTGTCTTCACCTTGAAACTTTGGAGACATTATCTATATGGGCAAAGGTGTGAAATATACACGGATCACAAGAGTCTTAAGTACTTGTTCACACAAAAGGAATTGAACATGAGGCAGAGGAGATGGTTGGAACTAATAAAAGATTATGATGTGGTAATAAATTACTGTCCCAGGAAGGTTAATTCAGTTGCAAATGCTTTAAGTCAGAAAAATTATGGGGAAGTAGCTTCTTTAATCACAAGCCAAAGAGATTTGATTAGAGATTTTGAGAAGTTGAGGATTGAGTTCATAAATCAAAGTGCAGAACTTGAGATTGCAAGCCCCGGAAAATTTCAGTAAATAATTTGAAAATGAACTTAAAAAATAAACCCTAAAAATCACTTCAAATTAAAACCGAACTTCGACTAGTCCTAAATCACAAGCGAATCTAGAAATTTCTTAATCTTGAGAAAAAAATATAATAATAATAAGAGTCTTTAAAAATAAAATAAGAACTCAACATACTTCAATTCCAAAACCACTATGTACAACAAATTCTATACGTAACGCCAACTTATAAAATCGGGTAATATAGAGCCTAAAAACAAATTATTAAAAAGTAAATAATGATTAATCTTCAGAAATAAAACCTAATTCAATAATTCCGAAAACGCTAAGAGATATTAAATAATTACAAAAAATAAAATTTAAAATAAATTTCTCAAACTAAATATGTTGTATAAACATAAAACGTTAGTTTCCAAATTGGTCAAGATCTAAACCGAAAAAAACCACTCAAAAACCCTAAGTGGAATACAATAGTTTAAGTCCGGCAATCTCGCATTCTTAGTCCTAGAGGCCAAGGTATGGTTTAAGTGTGTAGAGTAGCTCGTAGTAATATAAGTTCGCTTAAAAATATCATATTGATAAATTTTTGACCTATTTCAAACCCGTTTTGATACAAACTGCGAAAAGCATGTCCTAGGACTCGAGATATAAAAAAATATATCATTAATACCGTTAGACTCGTATTTTCATAAGGATATCAAAAATATAAGTTTTATAATTTTTCAATAACTAGAAATATCTTATTTTACAATTATATGCGTATTTTATTACTACTGGTAATTAACTAGTCTTTTGCACTATTCACTACTATTCATTATACAATTTTATTATTCTTATAAACCTTTATATTTTTAGATGAATATTTTATATATTATAGAAAATTTTGTTTTTTCAAAATTTAGTTCGATTCGGGTATTTAGGGGATTAGTTTCTATTTAAGACCCGATACTAAAAAATAAATAAATTAATTTAATAATTGAAAAATATTTTAAAAATATTTTTATTTTCATAAAATAATTTTTTATGATTTTTCGGGTTATAAAAATATCATTTATAGCTCATATTTGCGTATTTTGATCATACCGGTAACTTATTTGATAATTCACTAAAATAAATTAATTAGTTATCTTATTTTTAATTATGAAAAATCTGCTACAAATATTTGGAATCAATTTTCTATTTTCTATTTTATTTTATTTTATTTTATTAAGAAAGTACTCTTATAACCCATACCTTTAAGTACACCTTTCACATATCACTTCTTTTTCACTTCAATCTTTTTACACTTCATTATATCACTTCATGGTAGATTTTGACTTCTTTATGGCTGCCTTGACTCTTGAAATACTTCAAAAATTAATTAAAATAACTCTCTTTCAATCCTTCTTCAAGAAGCTACACTTACACATTAATTACACATTACATTTTCAAGTCAAAAACCAACTAAACCTCTCTCTCTCTTGCTTATTTTCATGCCAGCTTTGGGTTGTCTTGGCTACCCATTTATTTATTTTTTCTCTTCATTTAATGTGTCTTTAACTCATTTTATCTCTCTCTCTCATTTTACACCTTCAAACCTTTACCATTCCTTACCTTTTTCTCTCTCTTTTTCCTCTCTTCCTTTCTTCATTTTGTTCTTGTTCTTGCAAGAACACTTGCTGCCCCTACTCAATAAATGAGCTCCTACACATATTTCTTCAAGATCCTTTGATAAAATCTTGTCTAAAGCTTCCATAGTTGATGTAGGTAAGGTATAGTGAGAGTTTCATGCATCAAATGACATTTTATAAGCTTAAAAGCTAAGGATGATGATGCCAAAATGAAACACTCCTCTTCTCCATTATTATTCTCTTGTATTATTATTATTTTCTTGCTAAAAGTAGTTATATTTTGTAGATCTAACTTTTTTGTAGCTTTGATTTTGTTTATGTCTTAGATCTTGTTATTTGAGTTATTTTTACTATTATTTTGTTTTATTTTCAAGTTATGTGGTTATTGCTTATGATCTATGCATATATTCATCATTCACATGACCATCATAGTGTTCATGCATTTATAACTAGTATAGTAAACTAGATCTAGTTATAACTTGTAATAGCTTGATGGTAGTAGGAAAGTTTTAGAAAGCTCAAGATCTATTTTAGTTTCAACAAAATTCATTTTTGAAAATTCGGATAAAAATGGAACCATATTTAGAAAAGCTATTTTTCAACTTCAAAATGTGTATTTTTCATTTAAAATGAAGGGCTTAAGGAATATATATCATAAATGAATGATTTTGAGGAGTAAAGTTTAGATCTATGAGTTTATAGTTTACTACCATGGATTTATTTTACATTTATGTTCATATTAAGTGTAGATCTTGGTTTTGAACTTAAATAAAAATGGTGAAATTCGTATTTAGGCAAGACCCCTATTTAAAAACCACTTTCCAGGTATCAAAATGAAATTTTTACTTGAGATAATGAAGGCTTAATGTATATATATCATCAAGACTTCATTTTATATGGTTCAAAGATGATTTTCAAAGATTAATTTTCAAAACAAAATTCTATTTTCGGATTTAGACCAAGGCATAGTTCAAAAACATGTTTTCCAACTCAAAAATGAAGATTTTATTCAAGAAATGGAAGGCTCTTAAGGTAGGATATGTAAAGGATGATTTTTCCTAAGCTTAGATGGATTTTATCAAAATATATGTCCAAAAATAAATTTTGTAAATTGGGATCTCAACCAAGACCAATTTTGTAAACCCATTTTTCAACTTCAAAACAAGATTTTTATCAAAGAAATGGAAGCCTTAAGGGATAGGTTTGATTAGGAAATGGTTTTTGAAAGACTAAATGAGTTTTACAAAGAAAACAAACTAAAATTAATTTTTCAAAATTCGAATTTAAAAATAGCCACCATTTAAACATCTATTTCCAGATGCCAAAACGATAATTTTTATAGTAAAATGGAAGTCCTAGGGAATATATGTAACAAAGACCAAGTTTTGACAAAGATAAGGGAGGTTTATCAAAATATAATCTTAGAACAACAAATGGTCTTCCAAGAATAAGTCAAACAATGTTTTCATTCTTTAAAATTTTGTAAAATTAGTACTTAGGCAAACCACCTATTTAAACAGCTATTTTCTAACCCCAAAATGAAGGTTTTTATTGAAATAATGAAGGTGATGGTTATATAGGTCACCAAGGTTGAGTTTTGATAAAAGCAAGTATGATTTTACAAGAAGAAAAACTATTTTTCTTAAGTCTAGTAAAATTCAAAGTTTTGCAAAGTAAAAGTTTTCAAAAAGAATTCTTGGTACTATATGTATACATATAGATAGATCATCTCATAACCTTCATAACAATAGCTTGTAGGTATTATATATATACATGATGCATTTGTAGAAATAAAGTAGGAAAATTTGAGTTGCTTGCCTTTTTAAGAAATTCGTAATAATAGAGTAATGGTGTGAAAACTCCTATTTTTCAAACTCAAAATGAAAGTTTTATTAAAAAAATAAAGTCCTTAGTGGCTAGGTATGGTTGAGCCTTAATTTCCTAAGTATAAAATGATTTTTACTTAAAGGAATCACCATAAAAACAATTTTTACAAAATTCGGATTTTGAGATGAACCAATTTTAAAATTATGTTTATAAAGTGTAAAATGGGAGTTTTTATTGAAAAACCAAGACCTTAAGGAATATAGATAATGATGTCTTAATTTTGACAAAAATAAACAAATTTTATCAAGGAATTTTTCTAAAAACAAGTGGGGATTGTCACGACCAAAGGGTGCCCTAAACGCGACAGTCCACCACACCCGATATTTAAAGTTAAGTATAACAACCTTAGTCATCCCATAAGTTTACATATCGAGTGTAAGGTGCACTCACACAACTTTTAGGATCACACTTTGATTCGAGTAGTCTTAAGAAAGCATACATAGCATTAGGAATATAAATCACAACAAGATAAATAGTTAAACTTTACAAAAGCCAAGGGGGCATACCCCGCCAAAATAATAGGAGTCTACATCATTTAGCTCCAATTACATATATATGATCTACATTAAAGAGATTTTCCTAGAAGTCCACGCCTATACTAGGTCCCGACTTCCTCAAAAGCTCTTTAATCCATGTGTAAACCTGCAAAAGTGTCCTCTCGGAACAACAAAAATAGGACACTGCAACAAAAACTATTGGGGTATAAGCTAATTGCTTAGTGAGATTCATTTTCCAAGTAACATACTCGATCAAGCTAAAATATCTATACAAGCAAGTTATAATTAAGCAACCATATGAATGCACAAGCAAATGAGCAAGCAAGCATATGACTTTCCGGTAGTCATATGTGAATGGATTTACGCCCTCCACTGGGTTTGGGGTAGTTCATAAGTCATGCAACTACAGTTCCAATGTTGGTCCATAAGACATGCAACCATAGTCCCAATCTTAAGTGGGGTGGTCCATAAGACATGCAACCACAATTTTAATGTTGGTCCATAAGTCATGCAACCATAGTTTCATTATTGAATGGGGTGGTCCATAAGTCATGCAACCCTAGTCCCATTAATTAAAGACCCGCTGCCTCCCAAATACACCTTTGTCCCACCAAAGGCATACTCGACAATGATATGTGACTCACTACATGATATGCATGTACAATTTATTCATATAATCATGGCATATTAATTAGATAATTTAAAAGTGATCATACAGATTTCAGACACTCCAAATCTATACTAGCTCATACAAGGTTATTGCAACAAATCTTGCCTCGATATACTTATCATTCATTCATGCAAGTTTAGATCACCATTCAATCACAATTTTATCTTTTCCTAAGTCTAATGCCACTACTACTACAAGCACACCAAGAGCATAATTAATTGAGAAATGAACTCACTTGTCCATGTAGTGAAATCCACTAGTCGTAATAGTCCTCGGGAAGTGGTAACCCGTCCTCCAATTCACCTAAGTACAAAGAATACCCTCAATGAGTATCTCTTAAGAAGTTCTATTAAACTTAACAATTTTATTTACTAAGTTCGTCAATTTTCGCCTAGGTTGAATTCTTAACTTAAAAAGGTCATATCTAACTCATTTTAACTCGGAATTAAGCTTATAATATACCGATTTCTACCTACTTCGAAAGAGCTATCTATTTCTAAAGTTAATTCAAACATTTAAGGTCATTTAAGGGTCGGAAACATACTGTACAGTAGGGTTGCGAAAATCCAAGATTTGAGCCTTTGTGAAAAATTGCCATATCTACTCTATTTAACTACTTAGATTAACTTATTTTAGTCCTAAACTTGCAAGGAGATTCTCAAAACAAAATTAAGAGATTACACACTTATCTAATCCCAAACATAAAGTTCAAATGAAACTTCTAAAATCCATTTTCATAAAACCGAAATTTATAAGTTGAAACTCATTGTCTTGTTTTGAGTAATTCCTTTACTAAAACTTACTTAGTTCAATGAAAATAATTTTCCTATTATTTATCATCAAAGCATTCCATTTTCAATATAAAATACTTGTTTTGAGATCTAAAAGAGGTTTTCAAAATTGGTCTCCCCTTAATTACGAATTTCTCTTTGAAGTTTACAATGAAAACAAGACCTAAATTTTGTCTTTTACAAAGCTTGATTTAAGCAATACTTTTTAGGAAAACTCATTTAAACTTATGAAAATTCATTCCTTAAGATATCTATACCAAGAGCCCTTTATATTTTTGTCTAAATCTTCATTTTAAAGTTGAATGATGGGTTCCAAAAATGGGTCTTGGTCTAGATCCGAATTTTCATAAATTTATTTTGAACATATCTCTTGAGAAAATTCATCAAAACTCATGAAAAACAACCCATTACATATTATATCTTAAGAACCCTTCATTTCTTGAATAAAATCCTCATTTTTGAGTTGGAAAACATGTTTTTATTTTAGATCTTTGTCTTGATCCGAAAATACAATTTTTTTTTGAAAATCAACTTTGATTTTGTAAGATGAAGTCTTGATGATATACATCCATCAAACCTTCATTTTCTTAACAAAAACTTCCATTTTAAGACTTGGAAGGGGTTTTTAAAATGGTGCCTTGACAAGTTACGAATTTTACTTTTTCATTCAAACTCAAATCTAAGATCTACTCAAAATACAACCATGAAAACATAAGAAAAACTTGGTAGTAGGCCTTAAACTTCTAGATCTACACATAAACATAACTAAAGCTTTGTAAAACTCTAGATCTACAAGTTATCACAAAAAAGAAGATAAACAAGCCTTCAAGATAACAAAAATACTAAAAACAAAAGAGATCATCATCAAGAGGAGTGTTTCAATTTTGGCATCATCATCCATAGCTTTTTAAGCTTGTGGAATGTCCTTTGATGCATGAAACATCCATAATATCATCCTAAACATCTTATGAGTTAAAAGAGGATGATTACCTTAAATATTTGCAAGAAAAGTGTGTGGAAGTATGAATGGAAATGGTGGCAGCTTGTTTCTTAAGAAGACAAAGCAAAGAAGAGAAAAGAAAGGGAAAAAGAGAGAGGAAAAGTGTAGGGTTTGTAAAGGTGAAAGAGAGAGAAGGAATGAGATACTTAAATAGAGAGTGGAGTGTATTAAATAATTGAAAAAAAAAATAAAACAAGCAGCTGCAAGGGGGGGCTGGCGTGATTCTATGGGTGGGGGAGTGTGTGTAGTTTGATTTTAACTTGTATTTTGAAAGTGTAACTAGTTGCCCTTTCTAACTAAAAGAGACTTTAAAATATCAAATAAATAATTAAAAATAAGGAAAAGTGGCATTTTTAGGGATGGTCAGCTGCCATCTTGGGAAATGGAGTGTAAGAAAAAGCAAAAGAAAACATAATAATGTGTAGTAATGATAATGGATGTGTACTTGAGGTATGGGTTGAAAAGTGCCTTTTTGACTAAGAAAATATATAAAATAAATTAAGAAAAATATTTTTATTAAGTGGCAGAATTTTTATGATTTAAATAAAATAATCAAATAAATTATTTTTAGAAATTTAACAATAAGTTACCGGTAAGAGTAAAATAAGCTTATATGAGCTATAACTGATATTTTTAAAATCCGAAAAATTATAAACTTGATATTTTTGAAATCCTTATAAAAATACGAGTCTAAAAATATTAAAGATATATTTTTAATTTTTCGAGCCCGGGACACGCTTTCCAAAGCAGTATCCAAACGGGTTCGAAATAAGCCGAAAATAAACCAATCTGATATTTTTAATAAATCAAATATTATTACGGACTATTCTAAACACTTTAATTATTTTTCGACTCCTCGATTTACGAACTCGGGTTTGCCGGATCTAAACTGTAGGGTTTTACTCAAGATCCGTTGACTTAAGGTCTCCGATGACTTTCCGGCTTAAGGTTAAGGCTTAGAAAACAGGGGTTTACAACCTACCCACCTTAAAGAAAGTTTTGTCCGCAAAACTTGAAAGACGTACCTGATCCCTCAAACAAACTAGGGTACTTCTGCCGCATTTCACTTTCTGCCTCCCAAGTTGCTTCCTCATGTGTATGATTCCTCCAAAGAACCTTCACATACTTAATTTCCTTATTCCTTAATTTTTGTATCTTTGTGTCCAAGATCTGTACCGGGTGCTCCTCGTAAGTGAGGTTTTCTTTTAATAACACCGGTTCCAATTCTATAACTTGATCCGGGTCGGCTATGTGCTTGCGAAGAACCGAGACATAAAAACATTGTGCACTCCCGAAAGATTTGGCGGTAAGGCAAGGCGTATGCCAATTCTCCAACCCGTTCCAATACTTCGAAAGGACCAATATACCGGGGGCTCAACTTTCCTTGTGAGCGAACTCGATGGATACTTTTGATAGGATTTATCTTTAAATACACATGATCACCCACTTGAAACTCAAGAACCCTTCTTTTCAAATCTGCCCAGCTTTTCTGTCTATCTTGAGCTTCCTTCATCCGTTGTTGGATTATCCGAACCTTGTCGGTGGCATCTTGCACTAGATCGGGTCCAAGAACTACCTTCTCAACATCATCCCAAAACAACGGGGATCTACACTTACGTCCATATAAGGCCTCATAAGGCGGCATCTTGATAGTCGAGTGATAGCTATTGTTGTAAGCGAACTCAACCAAAGGTAAGTGCGCTTCCCAACTTCCCTTGAACTCCATCACACATGCCATATCTTCCAAAGTCTGGATCGTTCTTTCCGACTGTCCATCAGTTTAAGGATGATAGGCTGTGCTAAAATGCAACTTTGTCCCCAAACACTTCTGCAAGCTTATCCAGAACTTAGACATAAATCTCGGGTCTCGATCCGACACAATCCTGGCCGGCACTCCATGTAGGCGAACAATTTCCTTCATGTACAGCCTCGCCAATTTATCCATGGAGAAAGTCATACTTATTGGCAAGAAGTGAGCAGACTTAGTTAACCGATCTACCACAACCCATATGGCATCATGACCTAACGGTGTCCTTGGTAAACCACAAACAAAGTCCATAGAAATCTGGTCCCACTTCCATTCCGGTATAGGCAAAGGTTTTAACAATCCACCCGGCCTTTGATGTTCCACCTTCACTTGTTGGCATGTTGGGCACTTAATCACAAAATCTGCCACATCCCGTTTCATTCCGTTCCACCAATAATGTCCCTTAAGGTCTTGGTACATCTTGGTTCCTCTCGGGTGTACCGTGTACCCAGAATTGTGTGCTTCACCCATGATCTCCTTCCTCATTTCTTCGTCATCAGGCACACACAATCGTCCTGTCATCCTTACCACATCCTCATCATCTATTGAAAAATCAGTATACTTTCCCTAAACTTCTTTTTTTATCTTTTGTATCACTTCATCATAGCACTGAGCTTCTTTAATCTTTTCCACCAAAGTTGGTTCCAACGCCAAATTTGCTATTTCCATTTCCAAGTCTTGCCCAACGAATTCAATGCTTAGCCTTTCAAATTCTTTAATCAATTCTTTCTGGTCCGTCAAAAGAGTTGCGACCTCCCCGTGGTTCTTGCGACTCAAGGCATCGGCAACTGCATTCACCCTTCCCGGGTAATAATTTATCCCCAAATCATAATCTTTAATTAACTCTAGCCATCTTCGCTGCCTCATGTTCAACTCCTTTTGGGTGAACAAATACTTAAGACTTTTATGATCGGTGTATATCTCACACCTCTGTCCATAAAGGTAATGTCTCCATATTTTCAAAGCAAAGACAACTGCGTCTAACTCCAAGTCATGCGTGGGATAATTTTGCTCATGTGGCCTTAACTGCCTTGATGCATATGCAATCACCTTCCCTTCTTGCATGAGAACGCATCCGAGACCATTTCTCGAAGCATCACTATGCTGTGTAGGGTTTCTTGGGGTTTGGCAAAACCAAGATCGGAGCAGAAACAAGTCGTTGTTTCAATTCTTAGAAGCTTTGATCCCGCTTTTCCGTCCAAACAAACTTTTCATTCTTTTGAGTCAATTGGGTTAACGGCTTGGCTATCTTGGAAAAGTTTGGACAAATTTCCGGTAATATCCAGCTAAACCCAAAAATCTTCTTACTTCAGTCACGGTCTTAGGTGGCTTCCATTCCACCACAGACTTAATCTTCTCGGGGTTTACTGATATGCCCTCACCCGACACAACGTGTCCCAAAAATGAAATCCTATCTAGCCAAAAGTCACACTAGAAAATTTGGCATATAGCTTATGCTCTCTTAGATTTGTAATGCATGCGAAGGTGCTCTCGTGTTGCTCTCTTGTCTCGAGTATATCAGAATATATCTATAAACACAATCACACATTTGTCAACAATGGCTTTATACTCGATTCATCAAGTCCATGAAGGCGGAGGAGCATTTGTTTTCCAAAAGACATCACTAAGATCATAATGTCCATAACGAGTCCGAAAAGCATGTCTTTGGCATCTTCAGGTTTAACCTTAACTGATGATACCCCGATCGTAGATCAATCCGTGAGAATACACTTGCTCCTTGTAGTTGATCGAAAAGGTCATCAATCCTTGGAAGTGGATACTTATTTTAATTGTAACCTTGTTCAATCTCTTGATAATCAACACATAGTCTCATTGAACCATCCTTCTTCTTAACAAATAATTAGGTTGCACCCATGGGGACACAACTTAGTCTTATGAATCCATGGTCCAAGAGTTCTTGCAATTGCCTTTGTAGTTCCTTTAACTCAACAGGGGCCATGCGATATGGTGCTTTAGATATCGGCTCAGTATTTGGCACCAAGTCAATCTCGAAGTCAATTTCCCTCTTAGGTGGCAAACCTGGTAGCTCATCCGGAAAGACATCGAGAAATTCCTTGACAACTGTTATATCCTCAATCTTAGGTAATCCTTCTTCTTTTTCTGTTGCATTAAGACAACCTTCACTTTCCATCTCGGCCTCTCTATCCATAAGCAACTCGTATGAACATAGATCTGCTCCTCTTGAGACTACGGTCTCACCTATGAACTCAACATCCATTCCATCAACATTCTTGAAATTTACTTTCTTCCTTCGACAATCCACAACGGCTTTAGCAATGGCTAACTAACTCATACCCAAAATCACTTCATATTTACTCATCTCCAATACGATCAAATCACACTTCGTACCATGCCCATAAATCTCTATTGGACAATCCTTCAACATCTCATTTGTCGTCACACACTCCCAGTCGGGGTTCTAACACGAAAGCTAGAGCAACAGTGGATATTGGTAACCAACTTGTCTACCCAATGGTGGTGATGAACGAATGTGTGGCTCCCGTGTCAAAAAGAGCATAGGCAGTGTCTTAGCTATCCGTATGTGTCCTGCGTCCAACACTTACTAATCACTACCTTCACACCATCCTAACTTATCTTCCAACTTCTTTAACTTAACCAAACTTGTTTTTCTTTTCTTATACTTGAATCTTAACAAATCAAAGCAGTAGAAAAACAAAGACAAGAGTTAGGAGACCTACCTGTCACAAGACCGAAGTCCGGGCCATTATCCTCCTCGAGAGCAGCCAATGCAGTCTTCATTTCCCATCTCTTCGCATACCCATTGCCCTTCGAGGTTGTAGATCCTCATTCCGTGCATTGCTGACCCAGCACGGTGCTACTATTCCCACATTCCCGTTCCCAGGTCTTGCTGCTGATCCCCAAAAGGGTTTAGCTGGAGCATTCTTCCTTTGAGGGCACTCATTGGCAAAGTGACCAAATTGCTTGCAGACAAAGCACATGGTAGTAGTCTTCTTTGGGCAGTGAGCAATCTTGTGGGATGGGTCGCCACAGAAATAACACTTATTTGCTAACTGTGGGCATTTCTTGGGGTAGTGATCCCCTTACATTTCCAGCAACTGACACTCTTAGGGGTAACTGTCCCCCACTAGTGTTACCCTTATAGCCATAAGACGGCTTGAACTTCTTGTGGGAGAATCCAGATCCTGATCCCATAAAACTTCTTTCCAAAACCGAGGGGCTCTCAATCTAGTGCCCTTCCTTTTTCTTAGCCCTTATACTATCCGGGCTCTTTCTACTAGCTCAACAAAGTTCTTAATATTAAACTCTTCTAGCCTCATCCTTAACTCCTCATCTAATCCATTTAAGAAAACTCGTATTTTTAGCTCCTCACTGTGCTTGTAAGAATCCGAAGCATATTGCAGTAATCGACTAAACCCAGTCTCATATTGCTCTATGGTCCTTGTCACGCCCGTAGGGTATCCTAAACGTAACAGCCCGCCACATACTAAGTAAGACTCTAGAGTTCCCTACCCGGGGTCTTCGGAAGTCTTAAGTAGATGTAAAGTGTTCCTTTATGACAATAGAATACTTCAACGAATGGAGTTAAACAGTTTAACAAGGCATTCATTAGCCATAGATAATAAATCAAAACGCGTAAATTTTAAAGTTTACAAGATTTAAGGGGCATTCCCCCGCAAAAGAATAACAGTCTATTACAGTCATCCAGAGTCCTTAGTTTCCAATGGAAGTCTATACAAAAAGGAATGAATTAAACTTCTATAGGGAACTCCTATCTCCTGTACCTGCGCTGTGGCTTGTCATAGCCTAAGCCATATAAACTCATGCTGCAAAAGATAGAAACTATAGGGGCGTAAGCTAACTAGCTTAGTGAGCAATACTTCCACAACGCAATTAAACATACTTCAGTCAAGCAAGTAATTATTCAGGCAAGTGTATGTATCAAACAAATGAATCAGCAAACATATGACCGTCCGGAAATCATATGTGGATGGACTTACGCCCTCCATCCCGGTTAGCAGATTAACGAATCTTGCGTACAACGCTGTTTAAGCTCACGTCAACTAATAATAACTCGTTTTATGGATCACGATTAACCAACAAGTCGTTTTATGGATCACGATTAACCAACAAGTCGTTTTATGGATCACAATTAACCAACAATGCAAATGCTCCAACCCCATCGTGACATGAATGAATTCAATTTATAGTCAGAGTCGAATAGTCATTAATTCCATTCTTTTAAGTGACCAACAAGTATTCACAGACATTCATCATAAGATTCTAGTAAAGCAGTCAATATCTTAACACCCGGTTCCGATATACCTTAAGCTCCATTTCACATATCAACAATCAACAACATAAATAATTCCCACATACCCCATCATGCTTATACAATTTCTTTTATCTTTGCCTACATCACTAGTGCCACTACATTACAATCACAAGCATTAATTGAGAGTGGAAGTAAACTCACTCGGCCATTGGACACCAAACTTCTTAATAATAATAATCGGGAGGTAGAGTGTCGTCCTGCTCGGAATCACCTACCAATCAAGAATAATCCTAATGAGATTCTCACCATGTAATTAAATCAAACTATATATCTAGACTAGTTGAATTCGGATTTCTCGCTATTTTCGGAAGTCCCGACTTAAAACGGCCATAACTTGGTCATTTTAACTTGGAATTTCGCAAATTTTATATCGATCTTCATCTACTTCGAAAGATCTATCTATTTCAAGTATTAAATCAAGTTTTGAAAATAATAGGGTCACGGAACAGTGGGATCAGTTCTGTCCCGCAATTGATCCAATCTCGAAAATTTGCTTTGCCTTTGGATTAAAAAGTATTCCTAGATGATGATTCATGCATGAATGATATGGGAATGAATTTCTAATATAAATGTCATGCGATAGACCTAACATATACATGGTCATAATAACTTTTGTGGTAATAACTCGCATGAACTTTTAAGTATTGAGGAAATTCTCATAAAGACTAATTCTAGGAAGCTATCCTTCCATATTGTACTCCTTAGGGTTTCTTTGGTATTTAATCTTGTAATTTACCTATTATTCAACTAAAAATAGGTTCTCAAAGTCTATATTAACCATGGCCTCCATTCATGCATAAAAATTCACATTTTTCATTTGGTAAACATGTTTTTAAATAGGCTATTTGTGAAAATCCGAATTTTCCAAATTTCCTTTTCTTACATTTTTCTTAAGGAAATCTTGTCTAATGCATTAAAAATTGGAGCTTCAATGTATACATTATCTAAGGACCTCATTTAGCTTATAAAACATCCATTTTAGACTTAAATACTAAGTGTTTAATTAGGCATTACACAAAGTTACGAATTTGACTACACATTAAAGTCAACATTTTTCATTCTAACTTCACCTCTTGTTTTCCTTATTTTTATTATGCCTAAACTCATCTAAACTCATGAAAATAGTTCCTTTAACATGTCTATTACACATACCCTCCATTTTTCTTATGAAATATGAGTTTAAAGTTGATTTTGAGGGTCTTTAAGGTAGGGTTTCCATTTCATCCGAATTTTCAACTTTCCATCTCTAACAAAGCTCTTCCTTTTTCAATGGTCTTGCCTTCTATATGTTAAGATATACTACCTATCATCTCTATATATGAACAAGACTTCATTCTCATGGCCATCAAGGCATATAAACAAAATGAACCATATGATCATGCATGTACATGAAGTTATGAATGTCTAAACCTTAGATCTACAACATATGACATAAAAAGCATGGATCTCATGGCATGAACAACAATGTATGTGCAAGGTCACTACTTTACATGCATGAACAAGATGAAATCTTAACAAAAACACATCTAAACATTAGATCCATGTCTTGTGATGGCTTGACATTCTTGTTCATGTGTTTCCATGCCCCTAGCCTTAGCTCATTGGGATTTAGTGAGGAAATACACAAGATATGGTCTTGCCATTACAAGAACGAGGAAGAACAAGGCTTGCATCAACATACCAAAGGAGGATCTAAGGTAGAAATGGAGGAGTTTTGAGTTGAAATTGCAAGAGGGAGAGGGGGAGGAGTGCTCGGCACAAGGAGGGAGAGAAGAGAGGGTTTTGATCTATTTTGAAAAATTGAAATGAAAGAAATGAGGAGAGAGAGAGAACATTTAGTATACATATCAAATAATTTAGGGTTAGCTTTAATAAAAGAAGTAAAAATAATCAAATGAGAGGGAGAAATTGAGGGGGGCGCCCCATATGTGGGTGTGTGTGTGAGTTTGAAAAAAAAAAATGAAATTTGTAATTTAGTAAATGAAAATGTAATAAAAATTAATAAAAACAAAATTTCTTGGAAAAGAAAATTGAAATGAGTAGTTGTAAGGATGTAAGAATAGGGTATGGGTAGTGTGTAGTGTAGGTTGTACTTGTGAATAGTAGACAAGATATCTACTTCACCGGTTGTTCCGAAACACGGGAAAAGCTATAACTGTAAATTTATAGCTCGGAAAATTATGAAATTGATATTTTTGGAATCCTTTTAAAATTACGGTTCTAATGAATATTCCGGAACATTTTTCTGAATCCGTGGCCCGGGGCATGCTTTTCCGTAATTAGGCTCGGGAAGGCCCGGAATTGAAAAATTCCCGAATTTAAAACTTTCAAAGGTTTGAAATGTACTTTGGAACAACAATTCAATTTCATTTACCCCCTAATATTTATTTCACTATGAAACCGAAGGAAAGCCGGATTTAGGATTCCTAGGCTTCATTTACTAAACTCAATCTGACCGGATTAGGGTTTTGATTCCAACTCCCGGGGTTTTGTGGCTACTGAGAATTCCGGGGTTTACAACCTCCCCACCTTAAATAAAGTTTTGTCCTCAAAACGGAACTGACGTACCTTGTCCTTCAAATATCTCGGGGTACTTCCTCCGGATTTCATCTTCTGCTTCCCAGGTTGCTTCTTCAAAGGTATGATTCCTCCATAACACTTTCACGTAGTGAATGTCTTTGTTTCGTAGCCTTTGAGTTTTCTTATCCAATATCTTTACTAGGTGTTCCTCATATGTCAAGTTTTCCTTCAACTGGATTGGTTCCAATTCCAGAATCCTCTCTGGGTCAACATATCTCCTCAAAACTGACACATGGAACACATTGTGAATCCCGGACAAATTAGGTGGTAGGGCTAGCCGATACGCCAGGTCTCCGACTCTTTCTAAGATCTCAAAAGGTCCAATGTATCTCGGGCTTAACTTCCCTTGGGTACGCATCCTCTTGATACTTTTAATTGGGTTTATCTTCAGGTACACATGATCACCCCTTTAAATTCAAGCTCCCGTCTTTTCAAGTCTGCCCAGCTCTTTTGTCGATCCTGGGCTTCCTTCATTTCCTCTGAATCAACCTCACCTTATCCGCAGCTTCCTGTACCAATTCCGGCCCAATTGCTACCTTTTCCACTTCATCCCAAAACAAAGGGGACCTACAACGCCGTCCATACAAGGCTTCATACGGGGGCATTTGGATAGTGGAGTGATAGCTGTTATTATAGGCAAACTCGATAAGGTGTACATGACTATCCCAATTCCCTTTGAATTCCAGGGCACACGCCCTTAACATGTCCTCAAGAGTTTGGATCGTCCGCTCAGACTGTCCGTCGGCCTAAGGATGGTAAGCCGTACTGAAATGTAATTTAGTACCCAAGCTCTTCTGCAAGCTCGTCCAAAACTTGGACACAAATCTCGGGTCTCTATCTGAGATGATCCCTGCAGGTATGCCATGTAATCTTACGATCTCTCTGATATAAATCTTGGCTAACCTTTCCATTGAATAGGTCATATTTATGGGTAAGAAATGTGCCGACTTAGTTAACCGATCCACTATTACCCATATTGCATCACAACCCGATGGAGTCTTGGGAAAGCCACAAACAAAATCCATGGATATTTGATCCCACTTCCATTCAGGAATGGGTAAGGGCTTTAGCAATCGCCGGCCTCTGGTCCTACCTTCACCTGTTGGCATACTGCGCACTTCATTACATAATCACCACATCTCATCTCATCCCATTCCACCAATAGCAACTTTTCAAATCCTGGTACATTTTGGTGCCTCCGGATGCATGGTATACCCGGAGTTATGTGCCTCACTCATTATTTCCTTCTTCAACTTCTCATCCTTGGTACGCACAGCTTCCGTTCATCCGGATCACGTCTTCCTCATCCACGGCAAAGTCAAGGTACTTTCCCGCTTGGGTTCCCTTTTTATCTTTTGTATCACTTCGTCATACCTCTGTGCTCTTTGATTCTTTCTACGTGGGTTGGTTCCAGCACCAAGTTAGATATCTCAAGCTCAGCATTTTGATCTATGAACTCGATCCTTAATTCTCAAATTCCTTAATCAACTCCTTCTGGCTTGTAATCAAAGCGGCTACCTCCCCTGATTCTTCCGACTTAAGGCATCCGCGACTGCATTCTCTCCCTGACAGTAATTTATCCCCAGGTCATAATCTTTATTAATTCCAGCCACCTCCCTGCCGCATGTTCAACTCCTTCGTGTGAACAGGTATTTAAGGCTTTTATTGTAAACCCCTGTTTTCTAAGCCCTAAACCTTAAGCCGGAAAGTCTACCGGAGACCTTAGGTCAACGGATCTTGAGTAAAGCCCTACCGTTTAGATCCGACAAACCCGAGTTCGTAAATCGAGGAGTCGAAATAATTGAAGTGTTTAGAATAGTCCGTAATATATTTGATTTATTAAAAATATCAGATCGGTTCAATTTCGGCTTATTTCGAACCCGTTTGGATACTGCTTTGGAAAGCGTGTCCCGGGGCTCGGAAAATTAAAAATATATCTTTAATATTTTTAGACTCGTATTTTTATAAGGATTTCAAAAATATCAAGTTTAGAATTTTTCGGATTCTAAAAATATCAGTTATAGCTCATATAAGCTTATTTACTCTTACCGGTAACTAAATTTTTAAATTTCTAAAAATAATTTAATTGATTATTTTATTTAAATCATAAAAACTGCTACTTTAATAAAAATATTTTTTCTTAATTTATTTATAAATTTTCTTATTCAAAAAGTCACTTTATCAACCCATATCTCAAGTACACATACATTATCATTACTACACATTATTATGTCTTCTTTTACTTTTTCTTACACTCCTCTTCCCAAAATTTGCAGCTGCCCATTCCCCATAAAATTAGCCACTTTCCTTATTTTTAATTATTTATTATATTTTAAAGTCTATTTAGTTACAAATGGATGCAACTTGTTACACTTTCAAATACAAGTTAAAATCAAACAAAACCACCTCCTACACTACATGTAGATCACGACCAGCCCTCCCCATGTTGCAGCTTGCAAGTTCTTTTTTTTTAAAAAATTATTTAACACACACACATCCATTATAAGCATCTTATTCCCTCTCTTTCATCTTTACAAACCCTAATTTTTCCTCTCTCTTTTTCCCTCTCTTTTCTCTTCTTCTTGGCTTGTCTTCTTCCAAACAAGCTGTCCCCATTTTGTTCTTCTTCCATACATTTCTTGCAATTATTTGAGGTAATCTCTCTCTTTTAGCTCTTATAAGATTTCTAGGATGATACCATGATGTTTCATGCATCAAAGGACATTCCACAAGCTAAAAGGCTATGGATGATGCCAAGAAGTGAAACACTCCTCTAGATGATGATCTCTTTTGTTCTTAGTATTTTAGTTATATGGAAGGCTTGTCTATTTTCTTGTTTATGTGATAGCTTGTAGATCTAGAGTTTTATCAAGCTTTAGTTATGTTTATGTGTAGATCTAGGAGTTCAAGGCTTACTACTAAGTTTTTCTTATGCTTTCATGGATATATATAGTATCTTAGTTTCAAGTTGGAATGAAAAAGAAAAATTCGTAACTTGTCAATGCCCTATTTTAAAAACCCTCTTTCAAGTCTTAAAATGGAAGCTTTTGTTAAGAAAATGAAGGTTTGATGGATGTATATCATCAAGGCTTCATCTTGCAAGAATCAAAGTTGATTTTCAAAGTTTATTTTCAAAAACAAAAATTGTATTTTCGGATCAAGACAAAGATCCAAAATAAAAACATGTTTTTCAACTCACAAATGAGGATTTTATTCAAGAAATGAAGGGTTCTTAGGATATAATATGTAATGGTTGTTTTTCATGAGTTTTGATGAATTTTCTCAAGATATATGTCCAAAATAAATTTATGAAAATTCGGATCAAGACCAAGACCTATTTTGAAACCCATCAATCAACTTTAAAATGAAGATTTAGACAAAAAATAAGAGGCTCTTGATATAGATATCTTAAGGAATGGATTTTCATAAGTTTGAATGGGTTTTCCTAAGAAGTATTGCAAATCAAGTGCTTTGTGAAGACAATATTTAGGTCTTGTTTTCATTGTAAGTTTCAAGTGGAAATTCGTAATTATGAGAAGACCAATTGTGAAAACCTTCTTTTGATCTCAAAACAAGTATTTTACATTGAAAATGAAATGCTTTGATGATACATAATATAGGAAAAATTATTTTCATTGAACTAAGTGAGTTTTAGTAAAGGAATTACTCAAAACAAGACAATGAGTTTCAACTTGTAAATGTTGGTTTTATGAATATGGATTCTTAGAAATTTCATTTGAACTTTATGTTTGGTATTAGATAAGTGTGTAATCTCTTAATTTTGTTTTGAGGATCCCTTCGCAAGCTTAGGACTAAAATAAATTGGCCTAAGTAGTTAAATGGAGTAGATATGGAAATTTTTCACAAAGGCTCAAAATCTGGAATTTTCGTAACCCTACTGTACAGTACGTTTCCGACCCTTAAATGACCTTAAATGTTTGAATTAACTTTAGAAATGGATAGCTCTTTCGAAGTAGGTATAAATCGTATATTATAAGCTAAATTCCGAGTTAAAATGAGTTAGATATGACCTTTTTAAGTTAAGGATTCAACCTAGACGGAAATTGACGAACTTAGTAAATAAAATTGTTAAGTTTAAGAACTTCATAAGAAATACTCATTGAGGGTATTCTTTGTACTAGGTGAATTGGAGGACGGGTTACCACTTCCCGAGGACTATTACGACTAGTGGATTTTCACTACATGGACAAGTGAGTTCATTTCTCAATTAATTATGCTCTTGGATGTGCTTGTAGTAGTAGTGGCATTAGACAGGAAAAGATAAAATTGTGTTTGAATGGTGATCTAAACTTGCATGAATGAACGATAAGTATATCGAGGCAAGCTTTGTTGTAATATTCTTGTATGAGCTAGTATAGATTTGGAATGTCTGAAAATTGTATGGTCACCTTTAAATTATCTAAGTAATATGTCATGATTATATGAATAAACTGTACATGCATCTCACGTAGTGAGTCGTATATCATTGTCGAGTATATCTTTGGTGGGACAAAGGTGTACTTGGGAGGCAGCGGGTCTTTAACGAATGGGGCTAGGTTGCATGACTTATGGATCACCCCATTCGAATGATTAAACTATGGTTGCATGACTTATGGACCAACATTAAAGATTGTGGTTGCATGTCTTATGGACCACCCCACTTAAGATTGGGATTATGGTTGCATGTCTTATGGACCAACTTTGGAATTGTAGTTGCATGTCTTATGAACTACCCAAACCCCGAATGGAGGGCGTAAATTCATTCACTTATGACTACCGGAAAGTCATATGCTTGCTCATATGCTTGTGCATTCATATGGTTGTTAATTATAACTTGCTTGTATAGATATTTTAGCTTGGTCAGGCATGTTACTTGAAGAAAATGAATCTCACTAAGCATTAGCTTATACCCCAACAGTTTTTGTTGCAGTTCCTATTTTTGGATGTTCCGAGAGGACATTTTGTGCAGGATTACACATGTAATTAAAGAGCTTTGAGGAAGTCGGGACCTAGTATAGGCGTGACTTCTAGGAAAATCTCTTTAATATAATTCATATATATGAATTGGAGCTAAACGATGTAGACTCCTATATTTTGGCGGGGTATGCCCCCTTGGCTTTTTGTAAAGTTAACTGTTTATTTGTTGTGATTATATTCTTAATGCTATGAATGCTTTCTTAAGACTACTCGAATCAAAGTGTGATCCTAAAAGTTGTGTGAAGTACACCTTACACACGATATGTAAACTCATGGGATGACTAAGGTTGTCATACGTAAAGATATCGGTGTGTGACTGTCGCGTTTAGGGTACCCTTTGGGGCGTGACAGTTTAAGTTGGTATCAGAGCATGGTTAAGAGTTTACAATCATAACTACAAATAAATAGTCTTAAGAAAGGATAAAAAAGGAAGATATAAAGAATTATTAAGGAAGACTTAGATAAGACGACCATAGTATCGGCCCTAAAATCCTATCGCTTTAACCCTTGTGGATAGTAACCACTAGGAAACAATCGACTTAGTATCGCAAAACCTTCATAGGTGATATAATAAGACTCGCATAGAATACCGCTTAGTTGCTTTAGTTGTTTTTGGTATTGTTTGTTATTATTACATGTTGATTGTTTCGTTGTTACATAGTATAAAATTTTACTTGACTTTTGATATAAGGATTTTACACATGTTGTCCACATTTCAATAAAGCTATATTTATCTTTTATGATCTTAGATTTTATTACGTAATTCCTGAGTTTACCTTTTCAAACTTTTTATTTTCCGCTCGTATTACTATTTCTTTATTTCCTTACCTCGTTTGAAAACATTAATAGAATATATTGAGAAGATTACTTAACTAGACAAAAATAAAATTTGCTACAGCCAGGAGAAGAAGAAGACGTCAGAGGAAAGCGCCTCCAATCAACCCAATATGGAAGAAGGGCAACAAGCCGCCCCTCCTCCAAATCACCTGCAAAGATACACAGGTACTTGGCAAGCCATGCATGACAAATGGCACAAATGACACATGTGCTCGAAGCACTTCGACAAAGTTGCCGCAGCGACAAGCCAATCTCCA